>OY992537.1:124483346-125083346 GCA_963921195.1 Pegoplata infirma
TTTTGCTTTTCTAAATTTCAATTCAGATTTCTTAATTTCAGTAGGCTTCTGTAAATTTAAATTTTGTGAAATTGGGAGTTTCTGAATATCAATTAGGATTTCTACATTTCAATAAGCTTTTCTGAATTTGGATTACGCTTTCATAAATTTTAATTGGGCGTTCCTGAATTTCGATTTGGATTTCTAAATTTCAATTGGGATTTCTGAATTTGAATAAGCTTTTCTAAATTTCAATTGGGATTTTCTGGCGTTTGAAAACTTTAATTAGGATTTCTGAGTTTTAAATGATGTCTTCTAAATTTTAATTGTGCTTTTCTAAACTGTTAATTGTTGGTTTCTGAATATTTTTTTTCTGGAGTTTTGACTTTTTTCGGAAGTGTTTGTAAAAAAGAAGTGTTTCAAACAAATTATAGTAGAATATAGAGATAATAATATTAACCGGTTAATCGAAGCATTTTAACCGATTAATCGGGTCGAATAATTATTTGCGTTTTAAATTATTTGTTTGGACAATAACCGAAATAGAGGCGATTAATCGAGGAATCGGTTAATCGATTAACCGAATTGGAAACACTAGTTATAAAATATAAAGTCCAACAATATATAAAACAGAATTATATTTTCAAAAACATTTAACTTTAATTTCACTAAATGAAAAACATGCTTTGACATTGGTAATCCATAAAATATCTTACACAGTGTTTTTGTCAATCTAATTTTTTTTTTTTTTGCTAAAAAATTGTATTAAAATTTTTATATTTCTTAAATAACACTAGTTTACAGAGATTTTGATCCATGACATTTTGCATCCATTTTCATTGTAAAATCTTACGATGAATCCGAAAATCCAATCCAAAGTTTTAAAAGTAAAACATTTTTCGATATGTCGACAACTTTTAAAATTTTATTCTTTTTAAAAAAAATCTAATCTAAAATATCTCCGAAACAAATTAATAGATTTCATTGCTTTTGGTTAAAAATTTAAATAGTTCAATCTGATTATAGCTTTAAAAGCTATTAATTGATATATCGCCATTTTGCCTCAATTTTACCCAAATTGATTTTATTCTAGCGGTTTTCGTTCGAGTGTTTTTTCATGCCAAATTTGTATGAAAAAAACGTGACTGACATTGTTGTCTTATATAGCACCGAGAAATTAAGATGGTTTAAAAAACCAGAAATTGTATGTGTTGGGCATAGTGGAGGTCAGTGGCGAAATGATTTCACAAATTTCAGGATTTGGTATCAAACAACAAGTACAATATTAGGAAACTTCTTAAAAAAATTCGGTTAAAAAAATCTCAAAATCTGAAAAGTTTTTCTAAGAATTTTAAACTTTTCAACTTCAGATTCTAATGAAAAAATATCTTAGGACCAGAAGTTTTATGTACACAAAAATGAACCTAATTTTAAGTAAAATGTAGTCAAATCCTAAAATGCGATTTTATCTTTTAGAACAATGTCTTAGAACGAGACTTTTTCTAAAAAAAATGTCTCAGAATCTAAATTTTTCTATAAGAAAAATGTCTGAGAATCTAGGACTTTTTCTATAGGAATAATGTCACAAAATATTGGCCTTTTTCTCAAAATCTAAGACTTTTCTATAGGAAAAATATATCAGAATCTGAGACTTTTTCTATAAAATTTTCTCAGAATCTGAGGCTTTTTTATATGAAAAATGTTTCAGAATCTCAGAACTTTCTATAGGAATAATGTCTCTGAATCTGAAAAATGTATGAAAATCTGAGTTTTTTCTATATGAAAAATATTTTAGAATTTGAGAACTTTCTATAGGAATAATATCTCTGAATTTTTCTTACAATCTAGGAAAATGTCTCAGAATCTTATACTTTTTTACTAAAAATAGTTCAGAATCAACGAATTTTTCTTAAAGAAAATTATCTCAAAATCTAGGACTTTGTGTATAGGAAAAATGTCTCAGAGACACAAGCTGAGACTTTTTGTATAAAAAAATGCTCAAAATTTAAAATTTTTTCTATTGTAAAAATATTTTTTTCTGTAAGTATAATGTCTCAGAATCTATGTATTTTTCTATGGAAAAAATATTTCAGAATCTGGGACTTTTTCTTTCGGAAAACTATCTCAGAATCTGAGGCTTTTTCAATATGAAAAAAGTTTCAGAATCTGACAATTTCCTATAGGCAAAATGTCTCAGAATCTGAGACTTGTTCCATAGGAAAATGTCGGAGAGTTTGGGACTTTTTCTATAGGAAAAGTGTTTCAGCATTTGAGACTTTTTCGATAGGAAAAATGTCTCAGAATCTAAGAAATTTTCTGTAGAAAAAATGTCTGAGAATTTTCTATAGGAAAAATGTCAAAGAATCTGAGACTTTTTCTATAGGAAAAATTTCTCAGAATTTTAAACTTTTTCTTTCCTATAGAAAAGTTTAAAATTCTGAAAAAATCTGATAAATGTCAAAGAATCTGAGACTTTTTCTTTACGAAAAATGTCTAAGAATTTTAGACTTTTTCTATAGGAAAATTTTCTCAGTTCCGAGAATTTTTCTTTAGGAAAAAGGTTTTAGAATCTAAGATTTTTTTATACTGTTTTCTTTTTAAAAAGGTCTCAGAATCTGAATTATTTTTCTTATAGAAAAAGCGAAGATTTTCTCAGAATCTAAAACTTTTTGTGTAGAATGTTTCATAATCTGAGAAAATGTGCTAGACTAAAAATATCTCAGATTCTGGGAAAATGTCTTACAATCGGATTCTTTTCTTTCGGAAAAATATTTTATGAATATATTTATACAATTATTTTCTAAAGTGACTTTTCCCCGAGAATCGGTTTCCACTGAAAATATGATTTAGAGTCTTTGACTTTTTCTATAACAAAAACTGTCTTAACTGGAAATTGTCATAGAATCTTAAACTTTTCTTTGAAAAAAAAATTAAGATTCTGATAATCTTCCTTGTAAAAATGTATCAGCATCTGATACAATTCGCACTTTGAAAAAAAGGCTTAATTCTTTCAAAAAATTTTAAAATGCAAAAAAAAATAATTTTTTTCCCCAACAGTTTTAAACTTAAGTTTAGTACTCTGATTTTTACGGTGAAAATTTCACTTAAACTTTAAACGCCTCAAATCGATATAAAACATTTTAAAATCAACAACTTTTGACAATTATAAGAAAGAAACGATCATAATAAAACTAAATTGTCACTTTTTCACGTCAATTTAATTTGTCTTGTATAATAAAAATGCGTGGAAACTTTTTTAACAATTTCCCCATAACTCCTCGCATTGCCAAAATGTATTTTTTTATGTGGAGTTTGACAGATTTTTTCCCGTGAAATCGAACAGAGTACTATTCTTTACACAAAAATTTATTATCTGATTGTGTTACATTCAGTTCAAGGAAAAGATTGAGAAAAATTCTATAACATATGCTGTTATATAAATTTTTTGTAAAAAATTGAAAAAAAAAGTTGGGCCTCCACCGAAATAAAATCCTGGATACGCCCCTGGTGGAGGTTATGGATCCGGCCAAGTCGAATTAAACTTTTTTAAATTGTTTTTTGTTTATGCTGTATGTGTCTTAAGTCTTTTGTTTGTAATTTTTTTTATTATTTTGTAGTAATTATATTATTTTAAATACCCATCAAAATGTCTTCTTAATCTAACCCCAAGAATTTAAATTTATGACATTGGATCATGCAATGTAATTAAATGATGTGCAGCATCTAAGTACAATCGTATGTGTGATAAAAAAATAAATAATTGCCATGACATGTTAACAAAAAACACCTTTACGAGAAAAAAAAATATATTAAAAATGCCCTGACATGTTTAAACACCGCATAATTATGGAAAAATAAAACTTAATCAATGATTAAAATAAAAAACCTCTTCAATATATAAACATAAATATTAAATTAAGAAGCTATCTATCAAAACCTCTAATATTTTTTTTTATTTTTATTTTCATTGCGGTGTTCGCATCATTTCAAATTAATATGACACACGTTCCTTTAAATACTTATACACGTTGTTCTTAACTTTCAATAAACGTACTACGAGGCACATGCTTAACAAATAAAAACCTTTATGGAATTTAACCCAGCAACATTTTTATACCATTTATCGGAATTGAATTTAGTGAAAGTGTACCAAGTATCTCTCCTCACCTAGACCTTGCAACCCAAGAATTCAGTATCCATCAGAAGCTCAATTGTTTCCTATTAGATTCCTACGAAAGATCCATCGGGCTTTTTAAGATAACTTGGTACACTGGTATTATTGGAAATAATTTTACAAAGCCAAGCCGCATCCATAGTTCCCTACAATTCGCCACAGAAGATGAACCAATAATCCCATTTCGTCTTTCTGGCTTCGCTCTTGAAAGAATTGAAGCTCAGCCAATAATATTCCCTTTCAAAAAAATTGTGCTGGGTAACACTGCATGCAGTCAGTTTACATCATTAAAATGTTTGAATGCACTTAGTTTGTGTTGTTGTTTGTTTTTTTTTTATAAAATATTCTAAAAATAAATAAATTTATTAATTACATATGCTTGAAACAATACATGCATTTAGATGTGACATCATCCCATCCATCCATCTGTACATGTACGTGGCTGTTGTTGCATCTTTATATTGTTTTTACGAGTAGGGTTTTTAATAAACGACCTTGCGCTCGGTGTAGAACGGGGTAATAATATGTGGTATTGTGTTCGCAACCTAATGTCCAATCAACTATAAACAATCATTCAGTGTTTGCTTGTAAGATGTTTGTTTATTTTAAACAGATATCAAGTTGAATGTATTTGTTGATAGGTACCTATGTCATGTATGTTATTAAGGTTGCACATATTCGGAATGGATGCACTCATTGTCAGAAGAAAAAATTCTGTCGAAAAATATATAAAACAACGTTCAGTTTAAACTAGCAAACTTTCAGCAACGATTATACATTTTTGACAATAACGAACTTAACGAAGCCGAATTTGAACACGACTAACACACCATTGAATAGGCCTTCCGACCTGTATAAAATTTTCATATAGTTTCTTTTGAAGAAATTGGAAAAATTTTTAAAAAAAACGAAAAAAAATCCCGTTTTTCCCCATCCCTTTGGCCCGCTTAATGTGAGATTGGGCAGCTTTTTAAAACAGGTAACTCTTATTTTGCTCCCCTATATGTAAGTTTCAGGACAATCGGTGGGTGCTCTTGTTAGTTACATGTCCTGATGGGATCACTGATCGTATCGAGTCCAGCTTTCTTGAAAAAGTTAGGTAATGTTATTGGGAGTTCGAAAAAAACAATATGAATAACTTGAACAGATACTTTTCCAAAATTAAAAAATTTATCGGTTTTGAGGGCTTGGTCCTCAAAAATTGAAAATGCCTGTATCTCGAGAAGGCGCTTTGATACGATTTTTCCGATGTAAGATTCGTGTTTAAGAGGCAAAAATATCTTATGAAATGTGTTTAAATTTTTTTTTTTTAATTTTAACAAAAAATCATAAAAAGTAGAACTAAAAAATTTATGAAAAAAATATGAAAATATTTCTGGATATAATCAATGGATTTTGGATGTTAGCCCCAGGTTCTCTTCATTGGAGTGTCTTCTTCACATATATGCTTTGAATATGAAGTCTCTTGCAAAATATTTATACTTAGGGGGCCCCCGTAGGCTAGTTGGTAGCGTGCTAGCCTTTCAACGTGGAGGTCGTGGGTTCGATTCCCACCAGAACCCTTGGTTTTTTCGCTACAACGAGACGGCGGTCATTGTGTTACCAGTTCTCGGTTAGGTGGAATTTATTAAAAATGAGTTGTAAATATATAGAAAGAATAAATAAAAAATAATTGATCATGTGATCAAACTATTATTATTATTATATTATTTATACTTAAAAGGACATAACCAAAAAAAGGACATTTTAAAATTCCTTATAATGTCCTGATGGTATCCTTGATCGTATCGAGTCCGCATTTCTTGCAAAAGTTAAGTAATTTTATTGGCAATTCGTGTAATTTTTAGTTTTAGTTTGGTATTTGGCAAATGTGCCAAACGTCAAAAAAATGCCAATTTGAATGTGGCATATTTTTCTTAAAATGCCCAACTCAAACCTTGTCTAAAAACAAAATGCCATTGTGCAAATAAAAAAAAAAAACGTAAAAATGACAACAGCTGTGATTGTTTATGCTGAAATTTCGAACGCGGCAACAAAAACATTTATACAAAAAGAAACATACACATTTTTTGTGTTTATTTTTAAATTGTGAATGTAAAAAGTTAATTAAAGTTATTTTGTGCAAATTATTAACGAAAAGTGCGCTCACGATATGTAAAGAAAAAATGGTGGCAAATACTTGATGTTTAGTAAAATGGCAAATTTGCCAAATACCCAACTAAAAAAGGCAAATTTAATCGTTATTGTGAAAACCCCAATTATGTTCTTTTCTCAAAATATTGCCTGCCCGTGATGTAAAAAATGCATATTTTCCACCCCGAAATCAAATGACGGGGTGAAAAACTGCCCTGATATTCTCTCATGTATCAAAATTCAAATTAAGCGAACAATTTAACTGGTGCTGTTGTGGTGCAGAGGATGTGTCGTGGCATATGACACTGGAGGTCCAGGGTTCAAAGGTATGGACATTTTTTTTTTTTTATTCTGGTATTTTTTTTTTATTCAATTACTTATTATTTTTTATTTAATAATGTTTTCTTTTTAAATAATTTAATAATTAAAAAAAAGTAAATTTTCATATAAAATCGACTAAATTTGTTAATTTTTTGGTATTTTTTTTTAAGTTTAAATAATTAAAAAAAAAAAAATAATTTAAAGCAAAAAAAATAAAAAAAATATGTGATGGCCATCGCCGGGATTCGAACCTAAGCTGCCGGAAATATAAGCGAAAAATACATCCATCGAACCAGCAAATCAGGGCAATTTGCGTACAAAACAGCATTTTTTGTGTTCTTTTCTGAGTGAAAAAAATGCCACATCGTTTCAGGGCCATGTCAACATTTTAAAAGTAAACATTTTAACAATTCACAATTTTTTGTTAAGAAAAGAAAACACCATTAGATTCTGTAAAATTTTGGTATTGATTGGACTATCCTATCAAAAGTTATATGCACAAATGTACTATGTATAATTTAAAAAGTTTAAAAAAACTTCCTTAGTGAATGTTTTATGTATACTTAGCATGATATGCTTAGATTTTTTAATTTTTTTTTGTTTTATGCTAAGTGTTCATTCTATTTTTGTTTTATGCTAAGTGTTCTTTCTTAGTAGTAAAAAAGAATTTCAGTATTAAATTTTTTTCAAATTAAAACATGCTATCTGAACTTAGAATATCATTGCAAGTTACTTTAATCTACTACAAATTTTAAATAAATTCTATTACAATTGTGATTCGAACACAGAAGGTCTCAAGGTTCTATCTCATACCGTTCCCGTGATATCGTCAAAAAACTTTGAAGGCGATTATCTCAAAACTAGCTTTTTAGACTTACAAGGGAAGTCTCCCTAGTGTCACCCGCGGATCTTAATGGAATTGTTTTTATTTTGTAGATAAGAAAAAATGAAGGGACACGTATTTTTTTTAAGCGGCCCAAATTCATATTTAGGGGGTAAAAAGGAGGGGGGAAGACAAGGCCATTTTTCAGATTTTTTCGTTTATCCCCTATATTATGCAAATAAACCTAGTCATGTTACATATCAAATGAAAGGTCTTTGGAAAACATATCTACGTGTGCTAATAATGTGTCCAAACATGCACAACTTTTCGTCATATTGAGTAAAATACCAAAATTTTAGGACATTTTTGTTAATAAGTCGAAAAATATTAACTTCTTTGGTCCGTTGTTAGCACCACGAGATAGGTATTTTTAATAACTTTAATCTGATACCACACATGCCTATATTAATTTTGTTTAAATAGGCGTAAATCGTAAAAAACTGAAAAAAGTCTATTTCCCCCCTTTTTGGGCCGCTAAAAAAATACGTGTCTAATTAATTTTCGTTCTTAACAACATATCCAAATTTCATGAAGATCCGAGGGTGACACCAGGGAGACTTCCCTTGTTAGCTTTAACCCCGATCAACGACGAGGAAGTAGTTTAAAAACAGAGATGGTTACATAAGATCTACTTTATTGCATCGCTCTAACTTACCCTCATTTGAGTGCAAATCGCAATTTAAAATTAAAGATTAAGGCAGGAGCCAGTAAAGAAAAAAATATATATAAAAACACAAAAAAATATATTTGTTTTATGGCTTTTTTTGACATTAAGAAATATATGAAATGAATGATTGCGTGTGATATAATATCAAAAAATGTAAGTTTTATTAAAACAAAATTAATCCGCACGTAATACTAATTCAATGTTGTCATTTCGGCTTAAAAATCTGTTAGTGTGCCACTTTTGACCTTTAGTTCAGAAGTGTTAACGCTTTCGGCAATATCAAAATTATTCAATTAATTATTTTTGACTATTTTAAATACAAAAATGTGTTGTTTTTTTATAAACATGAAAATTTTTGTATGGGACATTTTTGGTTGCATGAACATACGGGTTAAAGATGTCCAAAAAATGTATGTTTCAGAATTAAGTCAATATGATTAAAAAAAAGAATATACAACACAATATTCAACACAAACATGATTTTGCAACCATTACTTTCATAAAACAGTAGTTAAAACCTAAAAAAACTCAGTATGGGACATATTTGGCCGCTGACCGATTAGGGTTAAAGGTGTCCTATAAATCTATCGTTTCAAAACTAAATTACCATGATCAAATGGAACAAGATAGAGCACAATATTGGTCAATTTGTACAATAATGTAGTTTACAAAAAAATACAAACTCAAAAAAATGGCGAAAAATACGATTTCCTTGAAATACACTCAATTGAAATTGCTCCCCATAAAAAAATACCGAACGGATTTTCGCAAAAAATAAATCTTTAGTCTTTATGATGTCTTCAATAACATTGAGTAAAAAAATCGATGTCTTTTGCAATTTTAATAAAAAAAAAAAAAATTTATTAAAAAAAAGTGGTTTTAAGAACTGCGCCAAAAATATGATTTTTTTTTTGTATCTTAAATAAAAATATGTTAATGACGGCATAAAATTCCAATATTTAATACATAAGTTACAAGTATCAAATGCAATAAAAAAAATTTTTATTAAACAATAAAATAAAATTTATATTTTTAAAATTTTTTGGAAAATTTGGCCATTTTGACCAAAATCTTAATTTTGACCACCGATGCGCTAATAGAGTTTTTGATCGACTAAAAAGTTGTCTTCCATAAAATGCTTATATTACCCCATTAACAGTTACGACCCAGTCTAAGGAACATACATGTTCATTTTTACCCGGGTTTGGAAAATTTTCAGAACCTGTTCTGAAATTTTTACTCAAATGTTAGTGTACTACACTAATTAAAGATCTTACTAAATTTAGATTCATTCGGTCAATGATTAGATGGGTACCCATTTTAAGCAAACACTGTAGTAGGGTATAATAGCGCTTATCCGCATACAATTTCCTTACTTGGTTTATTTTTTTGTGTAATGGTTTTTCTAAAAATATGTGCCATCATAATAGCCAAATCTGAATAGTAACGTGCCATGATGTATGTTATTTCTATTTATGCATATTTTTATGCTTTTACAAAAAAAAAAAAAACTTATTTTAATATTTGCTACTTTATGCATAAATCATTTGTCATCATTCTGACATTCTCTGTGGAAGATGATTTTTAGAATATTTATTAATTTATTATTAACAAGCAATTAATAATATTAATTATGTAAAATTATATGTTAAGTACAATGTATATTAACACACAACAATATTAATATTATATTAATACACAACAATGGATGAAAGGCATATAAGTGTGTTGTGAAAAATTTTAATTGTATGCTAATTTTAAGATTTCATTAAAAACAATTTTATATCAATGAATTTTATAAAAACATTACATAGATTTGACTGGCAATTTTTTATAGCACAAAAAAAAATTAATTTGTTTAACAAATGTACAAAAAAACAAGGGATAGTATCAAATTCGGCTGTAAAAAAAAAAATTAAGTTCAATTAAAATCCCACTGATGATAACACTAATAGTGCGTTTACATTGGAATTCTAATCCAGTAAATTGCGATTTTAATCTACTTTGTAATCTGTACCGTTTACATTGGTATTTTATACATTTGAAAAGATTAAGATTGGCATTTACAATAACAAGTTGGTAATAAATGTGTGTGACTGCGTCAAAAGACAGCGACGGTAATTAGTCGTAGTATCCCAATCAGAAACTGCCAACCGTACAAAAAATATTGTACTGGCGGAGCACTGGATTTATTGGAAATGCCAACAGCGTTTCAACGTTGGCAATTACAAACAGAATTGTACTCTGCCAGTACATTTAATACAACATTTACGACCATTTATTTTTTTATTAATTATTTTTAAGCGGTTGGATTTCGATTAAATATTGTTTTTATTACACCTTTTATTATATTAACAAAGAGTTATTAAATAATTTACATATATATTATTAAAATTAGTGTAATAGAGTAATAGCAATTGTTTTATCATCACATGTAGTAAGAATACACTTGAATTCTACCATACTTATGTTAATTTCAGTGTTATTTTCATCTAATTTTCTAACATCATACAATCCTATTTCACTTGATGGAAGTGGATATTCCACAAAATCAGTAACTTCCAGAAAAACGTTGCCTTTAAAAAAAAATATCATCACATTTGAAATTCGACACTTTCCTACTAAAAATTTTGTTAACCGTAATAACATTTCCATTTCTTAGTAAGCATACGTTATCAGGAGGAAGTGGTGAAATTTTATTGCCTTCGATAATAACAAAGCTAAAAGAAACTCCTATTTCCGAGGTTTCTAAAATTTGTCCAAGAGAATATTTTAAGCTTCTATTGATACGATAAAGCAATGGAAAATTATTTGATGAATCGTTTGATCGAAAAATATGAAGTTTTCTTTGAACTTCTTCGATGGGGTTGGTTGGACAATTTATAATACTTTTTATAAAACCTAGGCTATTTTCGAAATCAAACGCGGAAAATTGAGATAGCGGCGCCCCTATATTAACAACGTCATCTGCGATATGAATAAGGTTGTGAATATTCATTGTATGTGATTTTGGTCCATAAAAATATGACATAAGTTCAACAAATTTCCTTAATAACTGCTTAGCATAATCAGCTTTCAATGTAGCTAATTTGCTAGATGACAAAATTCGACAAGCTGTAAAAAGAAGTAAAAAATGTCTGTACTGATTAGATTTCAATACATTTTTCAAAACTGTCCCTCCGCCATATAATAAAAAAAAAACGATATTCTGTAGCTTTCCAATTTCCTGTATCCATTAAATCAAACGTTTTTCTTTGGAACTCAGCTGTAATATCTTTAGATATTTTTGAAAAATTTTGTTGCATAATTGCTACGTTTTCTTCGGAAATATAAGAATCTGGATTCTTAAAAATAAGTTTCTGAAGTAACGTTTTCCCAATTCCAAGGTACAACATATGCATTTCATCCAAAACGACGGATTTTATTAAGTCAAAGTTAGGAATATCGAGAAGTGGACTGGTTTCTTTAGCTAAATGGTGCTCAGCGTTAGCCTTTTTTTTATTTTTTTATTTTTTTTTATTTAATTTAATTTAATTTATTGTTTTCTATAACCTAGCCAAAAGGCCATAATCGGTTACAAATTTCTACTTGACAATGTTTGTAAATAAACAGTTAATTTAACTACATGAAAAATTATAAAAAATTATTTTTTTTATTTTGCCAGCAGTCTGCCAACACCAGAAAAAACAATTGGCCCGAGCCCCATCTGGCGTTATCAATCCAACAATAGCACTGTACAGTATTTTTTGTAAATCCGACTTTGGCACAGCGTAGTATTACTTAAAAATATGACACTGGTGATGTGCAGTGTTTTTTGTTTTGCCAACAGTCTGCCAACACCAGAAAAAACAATTGGCGGAGCTACATCTGGCGTTATCAATCCAACAATGCCACTGTACAGTATTAGTTGCAAACCGTGTTATCGGCCAACGTTGGTAATACTGGCACCAACGCTTTGCCAACCTTGGCCCTTTTATATTTTTCTGACTTAACATGGACAGTAAAGGTGTCCTAACGACTAAGGTAATTTTTCAAAATCACTTTTTAATACCTGATAGGGTCCTAAATTGTAGTTTAGTATCTAAAAATGAGTGAGCCAAAATTTGGGGATAATCGGATAAAAATAACTCGTGCCGAAAATGGATTGAACTTTTGAGACAATCTTATTTGATGAAAAAACCTATTTATTTTAGTTTTTTGAAAAATATTGGTATATGGTATTTTTTGTTAAATTTTTTGTTAAATAATATGAAAATGGTAATAAATTACCTTTCCAAAAAGCTTAAAAAAACTCAAATCAGGTAAAAAAATAAGCATTTTACGCATACGTGCCCCAGCCCATTGCATGGCTTTTAAAGCCAAAATTTGAAAATGTTCAAAATTTTTAGGCAAAAAAATAAAAAAAAATAAATTTTACTTTATAATGTTATTAAATATATGTTACCCGGGTGAAAATGACCATGCATGTTCATATATGATGCATATATGGATGTCCATACAAGTGCATATCCGTAATTTGAGGGTACATGTACATTAGAGTGTCCCTTATTTTGGAAATGTTGGAAATCTTGAGACGGTACCCGCTCATTTTTTTCCTTTTGACTTAAAAATAACTCAGGAAAAATTTTACGCCCCTAGGACCACGCCTTCCCTACGCGACGGGGCCTTAAAGAGCGGGGCCTAAAAAATCAGTTTTCCATACAAACCAAAAAAAATTTTTTTTGATTTTTAATTTTTTTGTTATTAATTATTATATTACTTGGTTTGCTTATTCACGACAAAAAATTTGATTTTGGAGGGATAAGTCTTTCAGCGCTAAAAAATTTTTCGCAAAAAAAAAATTTGGGCGGCCGGGGTCCTACAGTAAAAAATTTTTAAAAAATATTTTTTTTTAGTTTTGACCAGCAACGGTTTTAGCTGCTATGTTGCTTTAAATGATATATATTCCAAAAAAAAAAATATTCATATCTGTGACATCTTTATCTTTTTCGAAAAAAAAAATTTTGAGCCGTAGGAATCCTACGGTAAAAAATTTTTAAAAAAATATTTTTTTTTAGTTTTGAAAAGCAATGGTTTTAGTTTTTATATTGTTTTTAATGATATATATTCCAAAAAAAATATTATTCATATTTGTGACATTTTTATCGTGTATCGAAAAAAATCATCAATGCATTTTTTACCCTTTTTTAGAACACGATTAAGATGTCACAGATACAAAAAATATTTTTTTATGAATATATATCATTTAAAGCAACATAGCAGCTAAAACCGTTGCTGGTCAAAACTAAAAAAAAATATTTTTTAAAAATTTTTTACTGTAGGACCCCGGCGGCTCAAAATTTTTTTTTGCGAAAAATTTTTTAGCGCTGAAAGACTTATCCCACCAAAATCAAATTTTTTGTTGTGAATAAGCAAACCAAGTAATATAATAAATAATAACAAAAAAATTAAAAATCAAAAAAAAAATTTTTTGGTTTGTATGGAAAAATGATTTTTTAGGCCCCGCTCTTTAAGGGCCCGTCGCGTAGGGAAGGCGTGGTCCTAGGGGCGTAAAATTTTTCCTGAGTTATTTTTAAGTCAAAAGGAAAAAAATGAGCGGGTACCGTCTCAAGATTTCCAACATTTCCAAAATAAGGGACACTCTAATGTACATTAATGATCATACATTGTCATACATGAATTTGTATGTAAAATTTTTTTTTGTATTTTTTTTCCATAAAACGTCTATTAATTGAAATTTTTTCAAATATAACTAATTTGTACTAATTTATGACACTGATTTTTTAATAAAAACTAACGAATATTTTAAAAATATACTTTGGACTTTATGATACTTTATGATAATCAAAGCTTCGAAGAATTAACCACTTTTCGAATGAATTCACAAATAAAATACATTCGATTTTTATTGTCACTGAATACAATTATCTTTACATATCAATATTTCATGGAATGCATTCGATTTTTACCATTAAAGCGAATTCTTGTTTATGAGAATTTTTAAAAGTGAATGCATTCTTTATTTCATTCATTTATTATTCATGAGACTTAAAAATTGAATTTATAAAAACTTACGCATTCAATTTCAAAGTCGAATGATTCGAATTTTAAAATCAAATATAAATTCATTCGAAAAATTGTGATTGGGGAATGCAATCATTAAAATTTAATTCAGAACACCAAATCTTATTAAGGGATGAAATCCTTCGCAGCTCTGACAGTAATACCGTCAGAGTAGTCGAATTTTCTTCTAAATTTGGTTGTTTACGTTAGTGCCGTTCATATTCGCCTATAGAATACAAAAATTATAACCAATGTTGATGATGTATGATCATTATTGTCCAACAGAACGACTTTTTCAGACTGAACACATACATGAACTTCGTCCAATTTTGCAAAGTTCTGCCGAACCCAACCTTTAAAAAATTGTTTTTAAGACATGTATGCTATGCAGATGCATAGCATATATGAAGGAGTATGACATATACCTATCCACACATAGTTGCATACATTTACATATATGGAATTTTACATTACTTGTGTATGTTCATATATGCTCCCATATATGACATACATTTCCATATATTGTTCATATACTATCATACATGGAATCATGTATGAGCATGTATGAGCATGTATGAACATGCATGGTCATTTTCACCCGGGTATAGATAAAAACTAACAAAAACGGTAGTCTAGCTTTTTTTTTTAATTTGGCGTGGGTAGTGATATAATTTCCGCGGATTTCAAAGAGTATGTGTTTTTCTATGATAACTTAGCAAATATGGAAAAAAATGTTCTGTATTCTACTATAGCAAGTGTAAAACATAAATTCTGTAAATTTTTACAGAAATAGGGCATCTTTAACCCCTTTTCATCGTGGTGAAATGACAAATTTGGAGCATTACTAATTTCTATAATACAAGATATCTGCATATATCCGGTTTCTCTAAAGTTACAGAATTTACATTTTACGCTTCGTTCCGTACAATAAAGAAAAAAAAATTCCCATATTTGCTAAATTATTGTGAAAAAACTCATTTTATTTGGAATCCGCGGAAATTTTATCACTACCGGCGAAAAATAAAAAAAAAAACTTGACTACCAATTCTGCTATTTTTAATCGTAAACACGTTTTTAATATGATCATAAAGTAAAATTATTTTTTTTTATTTTTTTGCTTAAAAATTTTGAAAATTTTTAAATTCTGGCCTTAATGGTCTTAATGGTCTGAGGCATGTATGCGTAAAATGCATGTTTTTATCCGATTTTAATTTTATTAATCTTTTTGGAAAGAGTTATTTTTAGCCGATTGTTCCCAAATTTTAGCTCACTCATTTTTAGATACTAAAGAACAATTTAGGACCCTACCAGGTATAAAAAAGTGATTTTCGTTTTTAAGGACACCTCTAATAGACAGTGACGGCGTTTACAATTAAAAATGTCGGCGGAATAAACATACTTTGCGGCGTCATCAAAATGGCAGGCTTTGTGTCGGTGTTTTTTAGTGTTGGAAAATGAAAATAATAGAAATACAGAGTTGTATCGAACTTTGCCGATTTGCATTTGCCGATTAGAGTCTAAACTACTAGATTAAAAAAAAAAAAAAAAACAAATTTGAATGGGCATTAGGTTGGTTCATAAAAACAAAAGTTGGCTTTCTGTGTGGACCACCCGAAATATATATAAGTAACGTAAGAATATAACACGTGATGTTTTTTTTTTTAATTTTTCATTGAGGTTTAGGTGTCGCTAGAGGGCCCTAAACATTAGGTCTAAAAGCAAAAAAGTTCACACAATGAAAATTTTAATTTTTAATATAATTTAGCTTGATTAGCTTATTAATGACAAAAGGTTACAGTTTGGTCGGACAAGTATTTTAGTTCCAAAAGTGACCATTTAAAAAATGTAGGCTGGTAAGTAGGGTTATGACTTTTTTGATTTTTTTGCAAATATCAAAAATTCGCAAGTTAACGACATTTCAGAACAAATAAAAATTTGTTGTAGAGAATTTATTATCAAAAGCATTTTTTTTTTCGTGGTCACTTTTGGAGCTGAAAAACTTGTCCGACCAAAATTAAACTTTTTGTCGTTAAAAAGCTAATCAAGCTTAATTACAATAAAAACAAGAAAAAAAAACTAAAATAGATTTTTTTTTGATTGTGAGAAATTTTTTTTACAGACGCAAAGTTTAGGGCCCGGTAGTGACCCTTAAACCTAAATGAAAAAAAAAAAAAAATGAAAAAGACACGTGTTATTTTTTCAATGTGCTTAATATATTTATGTTTATTCCAGGTGACCAATACAAAAATCCAAAATAATAAAAAAAAGTGGCATACCAGCATTATGGCCATAAGGCATATTGCTTCACAACTTCAGAAATCTAGCTGTATTGGCTTGCACTGGTTTATGATTTCTAGTATCTGACCGAATATTCGGCTTCGGCCAAAATTTACTATTCGGCTTCGGCCACCATTTTGGCCGAATAGGCCGAATACCGAATAATTGTATAATATTTGTGCTCACGTGTCGAAAAACACACTAAACTAACTTTGAATCACATTAGTAAGCCACAAAAACATTTTACTAAGTGTTTTTACAACTAAAAACATTTTTTTACATTAAAAAAAAATTTTCGGTCGAAAAAAATTTACACTCTAAAACAATGGTTCTCAAACAGTGGGTCGTGATCCCCTAGGGGGTCGCGGAAGAGTTTCAGGGGGGTCGCAAACAAATTTGTTAAATTTAAAACACATTTTTTTATTGCTGTGTTTTAAAAATATACGAATACTTTTATTAAAAAAAATTTTTTTCCATCACTTGAGGTCCCTCCGTAATCACTGCGCAGTTGTTAATTTCTCGGGATGCCCAACACTTATTTGTGAAGTGTTTTGACTGACAATGAGTCTGGGATCGGACAGTTCGTTTTCTATTAACTTTTCGATGCTGATTCCGAATCTAGGTTCCAAATTTTTCTAGTACGTTAGATTTTTGAGCAAATTAAAGGCAAAGTTCACATAAACGTATTCTC
Source organism: Pegoplata infirma (assembly GCA_963921195.1). Classification (NCBI taxonomy): domain Eukaryota; kingdom Metazoa; phylum Arthropoda; class Insecta; order Diptera; family Anthomyiidae; genus Pegoplata; species Pegoplata infirma. The sequence goes on from OY992537.1 coordinate 124,500,535, forward strand.
GTGCATTTTAAAGAGCTTTGTTTGTGAAATTTTCGAATGCGTCTGTTTTTTCGATTTACTTTTTAATGCTGATTCCAAATCTGGATCGTGATCGAATAAAATTTCAATCACTACCAAACATTGGTACATAATTTTCAAAAAAGAACAATCATTACTCCAAATTGGTCTTTAAATGCTTTCTTGGTAAACATTTCTTCATTTCTGATCAGGTTTAACTGGTGTTTTTCTTTTATTTTCGGAAATAAAAAATCGATGAAGATAATAAGTTTCAATATAAAATGCCGAAGTTTGGGACTTGGTTTCCAAAATTTGAGAAAATTGAGGTCAAAGTTCACAAAAATTGTGTTTTATTTTTATTTTTTAGAAGTTTTTTACTTGAAATTTTTGGTATGCGTCTGGGATCTGACCACATGGTTTCTATTAATCTTTCAGTGCAGCTTTTGAATTTGGTTTTCAAATATTTCTATTACTTTAGGTTTTTGAAAAAACTGAGGTCAAAGTTCACGTTAATAATTTTTTTAGTTTTTTTATGTTGGAGGGTCGCGAAAAATTTGAAATATTAAAAAAGGGGTCGCAAAGCAAAAGTTTGTGAGAAGCTGTACTCTAAAATATATTTTTTTACAAAAATGTCCAAAAAATTTTTTGCTTAAAATAAAATCCTTCTAGACAATACATATTCTCATGCATTTGAGTATCCCGCCGAGTCGAGATTTATTTTTTTCTTGTTTTTACTACATAAATATTTTTTTTAATATTCGGCTTCGGCTTCGGTTTGGCCGAAATTGAAAATTTGGCCGAGTATTCGGCTTCGGCCAAAAAAAGGTGTATTCGGTCGGACACTAATGATTTCTACAGACGGAATAGGCTAGAATATCTTAGAATGGAACATAAATACACTTTTTGTGAGGTCCTAAACCGATAATTCGATGCATTTCACATGTAATGACAAAGCAAGTATAGGGGCGTTCGTAATACCTACCAAACCATTGCCACGGGAAAGCTGTTTGTGGAAAAAAATAATGAAAAAATTTGTCAAGCGCATCTTCAGTCGGCAATCAGCGGTAAAAGTTAGAAAAAGTTACGTTTTTCTACCAAAATTCATAACCAATTTTTTTTAACCGAACCCGGCTTTTTGGGAAAAATATTTTAAAAATAATATTTTTGGTCCACAGATGCTGATTTTTAAACATAAAAATAATTTTGTATCTAAATTGGTCCCAAAAGTTGGAAAGTGTTAAGTATGTTATTTAAAAAATATAAAAAAAATTATAAAAACGCGATTCTGGACCAAACCTTCTGATCAGCGATTTTGGTCCACACACCAAAATCGTATTTTTATACTTTTTTAATATTTTTCATATAACATACACAATATTGTGCTCGATTTGGAAGTACTCTTTCACCATTAAGCTACTTTTTAAAAATTTGATGTCCTTTCGAATTTTAAGATTTTTAAATTTTTTTCTTGTAAAAATATTGAAGATATTAACTACAATTTTAATTTTAACAAGAAACAATTTTAAAATTATAAAATTCAGAAAAATATCAAATTTTTAAATATTTGGTGAATGGTGAAAGAGTACTTCCGAATCGAACACATTATACAACTTTTAACATCAATTTTCTTCAAAAATTACGTTTATGTTTACATATCAGCATCTGTGGACTAAAATCGCGCTTTTTAAATCTTTTAAATATTTTTCCCTTTAAATATGCAAAAAATAACAATATTTGAGCTGGATTTGGTTACAAAATTTTGACATGAATTTTGGTCGAAAAACTAAATTTTTTTCAAACTTTGGCCGCTGGTTGCTGACTGAAGATGCCCTTGCAACATTTTTTCAGAAATTTTCCCACAGTCAGCTATTCCGTGGCCATCGTTTGGCAGTTATGACGACACGAAATTAAAAAAATTAGATTTGATGAGACGCTCTAGCGAGTATACTATAGTTTGAGGGTATACCAATTTTAAACTTATAATCCTGAAACGATCAAACGGTCTCTTAAATACAGCTACAGTTGTTTAAAAATATCGCTTCTAAAAAATTACCAATATTTGGTTGAAAAATTTAAAGTTCTTTAAATTAATATTCTTCAAACTCTTTTTGAAATATTTTTCATTGGATATAATTATTTTTTTTTTTCATTCAACCATTTTTCCATTTTACTTAATAAAATGGAATTTATGTTCATTAAGAGTTGGCTAACTTTGACGATGATAATGATTATAATGATGGTGCTATCAATATAAGCTCGTTTAGCATATTGTGTGCTATTATTAAATGTCTTCCTTGACCGCCCACCAAACAAAATAGCTGCAAAAGAACAAAATAATACAGGAAAGAAAGAAAAATTGAAAAACACAAACCATAATAACATTCAACATTAACAATTTCAATACAAATGTGAACCTCGAAATGAATGCGCACATGAAACTAACAATATGATTTAAGAAATTTAACAATGGGTAAGAAATGTTGATGCGACACGAAATATTTTGTGGTATTTTTTTATTTAGCTGGCCCTCACGGTTACTTGTAAGTAAGTTACTAGCAATCAATGGACAACTGTGGATTACAATCAGTAGAAGATGTTATCATGCTACATCTAAAGAGAACTTACAATTTACAGTCACTTTCGAGTTAAAACTGCCTTACACTTACTGGAGTTATCACCGGGCATTGAGTTGTAGCTATAATAGAAAGAAAATGGGACCAATTTTCGGGGCCAGCTGTAGGAGGTGCGATAAACCTAACACTGAGGAAACGGTCGAACAAATTCTTTGTCATTGTTCTGCTTTGGAGAACTTCATTACCGTCCCGTGGTATAACAACGGACCTCAGAATCTATGTGTGCTAACGTAAAGCGTAAAGCTTAGAAGCTAAAATCATCGTTAAATCTCCAAATCCTCGCATTCATTTTTAAGTTCGAATTGAGCTCCGACAATTATTAATAATCTCAAAGCCAACTTAAATACTTCTGCTCCACTAATTCTAATTTTTAATTCCAACTTTTTAATTCCAACTTTTCAAGACTTTCTCCCATTGTGATATAACAACAACAAAAAACATAGCCATCTACAACAATAATCTGTACAGTGAAGAAAAAAAAAAAAAACAACAAAATTGTAACTTCCTTAGAAAGCTCTAAACAATTTGAAGATGTGTAATGAAACAACTACAATAACATCAAGAACAATGATGACGACAACAAGAACTATGAAAATGATCATCAGGCTGTTGTTGCTGTTGTAGCTGATGATGATGATGAGGACGAAGACGATGACCAAAACGACAACTTAACAATGATGATAACTATGACGACCTTTAATGTTTAAACATTTGCAACATCATCTGCATTATACATAGTCATAGAAGACATTATTGTTGCTGTTGTTGTTGTGGTAAGGCCATCATCATCCATATGCAACATTTGTTGCAGCAATGCCAATTTAGTGGGTTTTGTGTTAGATTTAGAGTGCATTGAATATCTAAAAATTGATTTTCACATTTACAAGGGAAGTATTTAAACCCTTATGAACACTAAGGGTGGGATAGTGTTGTGTGAGATTTTAAGCAGCAATATTTGGAAGCGCTAGAACCGCTCATTTTGTGAGGTTGGTAAAAAAAGTGTATGAGCCAAAAAATGGGGGAGGTCGGATAGGATCTAGGGGTCGCTCATCGGGGTCAAAGTTGGGTGTAGATGGGAAAAAATCCACAAAAAGCCCCAAAACTCCCCTGGTTTTGCTCCTAGAGGGGTCAAATGTGAGACCGGCCCCCATTATTTTTTCCCCCTGAACACTTTTGCCAAACATACCTAAGCCCTATCTCCAATCCCTAAGGGGGGTCCCATACAAAGGTTCAATTTTTAAAAAATCTTTCTTCTACCGCTCTAGCTGTCCTAAAAGTCACCCTAGAGGAATCAAATGTATGACTGACCCCCAATATTTTTCCAACCCCAACATTTTCTTAGAACATACCTACCCCATATCTTCAATCCTTAGGGTGGTCCCCATACATTTTTTTTTAATTTTTTCTTAAATTGTCATATTAAATCCGCTCCTACCGGTCCAATGGTGCCTCCTAGAGGGGTCATTATCAAGACCAACCCCCATTAATTTTTAGCCCCCAACACTTCTTCTGAACATACCAATTCCATATCTCCAATTCCTAAGGGGTCTCCCACACAAAACGACATTTTTGTAAATCTTGCTCCCACCGCTCTAACTATCGCAGGGGTGATCCTAGAGAAGTTAAATGTGTGACCGACCCCCAATATTTTTTCAGCCCCAACATTTTCCCCAAACAAACCTACCCTCTATTTTAAAGCCTTAAGGGCTTTAAATTTTTTAATTTTTTTTTTTTTTAATTTTTTTATAAAATTTGCGCCTACCGCTCCCACTGTGCCTTTTAGGGACGGGAAATGCAGACTGACCACCATTAATTTTTGCCCCCTACATTTTTTCTGAACATACCTATGCCGTATTTCCACTTTGTATGGGTGCTCTCCTGGGGAAAACTAAGTGTTTGAAACCAAATTCGGCAAAACGTCTGGACCAGGAGTGCTAATGTTTGCGCGTTTTAAAGAGCAGTGGGAAAATATAAAAGACAAACCGTACAGTCTTGGCATATAAGATGAGGAAGTGGCAGGCAACATACCAGCTCAAGTCCAAACTGACATCAAGTTGTTTTGTTGGGCTCAAATAAAAGAAAAGCAACCCAGAGACGACTACAAGGAATTTCTTGAAATTGTTTTATTATAACTTGGCGAAAATATTCCTTATAAGCATTTTAGCCCACCAGGACCCATCAGTCATGCTCGATGGATGGCAAAAGACATATATTGCCTAAAAATGTTTTTGTTCCGAAAATATATCGGTTTGGTCAAAAAAGAATTAAATGCACTTTTTAATGTGACCGTTTTCATCAGAACAATTTACGTAAAAACTTGGTTTAGCGCTACCAAAGCAATAGAAGATCCAAATAATGATTTGAATTTTTTGAAAGCGGCAATCGCAATCGCTTTATGCTTCAATTGATAATATTCTATCGCAACGATTGGTCAAGAGATTATGTGGACATCTGTGGTATCTCAGTGGCGAAGCTGTTGCTCTCGCACTATTTGATCCGAATATCTCTTGTGAAATAAAACGAAAAATGTCGAATGCAATTCGTATATTTGAAGAAGAGAAAGAGGAATTGGAGGAAGAGTTATTTGACGATGAGATGGACGAATCGTCTAACGAAGACAGCGAGGAAGAAGAAGACGATGATATCGGGGAAGAAGATGCCTCAGAGGATAGCGGCGACAGTGGCAACAAGGATTGTAATCCTCCAGTACATGTTGTTGGATTCGAAGGTGTGAAAAGAATTAACATGGCATCGAAACAAGTGAATCAGGAACTCATGAAAACTGATTTAAGCCACTACGTCACACCTGAGAATCCAAAATTTTTTGCACGCTTCGGAATAACAACAAATTTCATTGCTTCCGATCCAAATACTTGGGAAAATCGTCAGGACTACCAGCGAGCGCTGCAAATATTACGTAAATTACATGTTGTCAACGATGCTGCCGAAAGAGGCGTAAAATTAATAGAAGACTTTAACAACGTGTTGTGCCGTAACGAGGAGGAAAAAATAGTTTTGCTTCAGGTCGTGGCCGAAAATCGGAAACAATATCCATCACAAGATAAAAATAAATTAATTTGATTTATAGTTATATTATTTATCATTTTTTATTATTTTCAAGTTAAAAAAAAATATTTTTTTACGCTTAACAAAAGTTACTATTAAATTACAAATTAAAGACCTCGGATTTCTCGATAAAATAAATAAAAAAATAGTGGGGTAACACCTTGAAGATAGAGGGTAGGTATGTTTGAAGAAAATGTTTTGGCTAAAAAAATATATGGGCAGGTCATACATTTGACTTCTCTACATACATTACTAATTTAGTTTTCCCCAGGGGAGCACCCCTACAAAGTGGAAATACGGCGTAGGTATGTTCAGAAAAAATGTAGGGGGCAAAAATTAATGGGGGTCAGTCTGGCAGAATGGGAGCGGTAGGCGCAGATTTTATAAAAAAAAATTAAAAAATAAAAAAAATGTGTGGGGACACCCTTAAGGCTTTAAAATAGAGGGTAGGTTTGTTTGGGGAAAATGTTGGGGCTGAAAAAATATTGGGGGTCGGTCACACATTTAACTTCTCTAGGGTCACCACTGCGATAGTTAGAGCGGTGAGAGCAAGTTTTACAAAAATGTCATTTTGTGTGGAAGACCCCTTAGGAATTGGAGATATGGAATTGGTATGTTCAGAAGAAGTGTTGGGGGCTAAAAATTAATGGGGATTGGTCTTAATAATGACCCCTCTAGGAGGCACCATTGGACCGGTAGGAGCTGATTTAATATGATAATTTAATAAAAAATAAAAGAAATGTATGGGGACCACCTTAAGGATTGAAGATAGGGGGTAGGTATGTTCTAAAAAAATGTTGGGGTTGAAAAAATATTGGGGGTCGGTCATACATTTGATTCCTCTAGGGTGACTTCTAGGACAGCTAGAGCGGTAGGAGCAAGATTTTTTAAAAATTGAACCTTTGTATGGGACCCCCCTTAGGGATTGGAGATAGGGCTTAGGTATGTTTCGCAAAAGTGTTCAGGGGGAAAAAATAATGGGGGCTGGTCTCACATTTGTCCCCTCTAGGAGCAAAATCAGGGGAGTTTTGGGCCTTTTTGTGGATTTTTTCCCCTCTACGCCATACTTTGACCCCGATGAGCGACCCCTAGATCCTATCCGATCTGCCCCATTTTTTGGCCCATGCATTTTTTTTACGAACCTCACAAAATAAGCGGTTCTAGCGTGTCGAAATCGAAAACTCGTGCACTATCCCACCCCTAATGAACACATTTGCCTGAAATTTAAAATATATATAAAAGAGACAATTCTAAGGTAGCCGAGACATCCGGCTTACCAACCATATCAAATATTAAGGGGTTCAAAAAATTGGTACAAAAATTGCGAAAAAGTCGTTTTTTTTATTTTTCATCCATTTATTCTAAAGAGAAAGAAAACCGAGAAACCCTTTTCTTTAAATCGTCTCTTTTACACAGAAAAAATATGGAGGAAGCAAATTTGAGTAATCACTTGTTTAAATTTAAAAACAAAAATTGAGTAATTTTTTAATTGACGCAATTAAATATTTACTTAAAAATTTTAAAAACAATTTAAGTAAATAATTTCATAAAAATTTAATAATTATTTAATTTTTCCTCCTGGTTCGATTTTGCCCATTTCCGAACTTAACCATCCCAGGACCATAAGAAATATTCTTGGCAAACTTGAGTCTAGCTCTTTTATTTTGGACTGTATCGTGTTAACTACAGACGGACGGACATCGCTAGAATGTCTTAGAATCGATCACTGAACAATAATATAAATACTTTTTGGGGTCCCCGACCGATATTTCGATGCGTTACACACGGAATGACAAAGTGAGTATACCCCCATTCTGTAGTTGGAGGGTATAAAAAGATAAATTTTAATTCGGAAAAGATCAATTGTAATTCGAAGAACTGTAATTGATATTTTTATATACTCACTTTGTCATTCCGTGTGTAACGCATCAAAATATGAGTCTAGGACCCCTTAAAGTATAAATATTTATGATCAGTGGTCGATTTTAAGACATTCTAGCGATGTCCGTCCGTCTGTCCGTCTGTAGTTAACAGTTGCAGTCCAAAACAAGTAAGAAAATTATAGTCGGTCAAGACCGACAATATAATACCCTACACTAGAGTTTCCCGAAAAATGGGTCCCAAGTTAAAAAATGGGCCGATTAGATATATATTTTTTTTTCAAATATTTAATAAGTTTAAAAACACTCACAAATCAAATTTAAGTCAAAAAATGGTCCCATGGTAATCACATTTGATAGGGTTGTTAAAGTACGCGTTTAACATACACAAACAAAATTTTAATAAAATATTTTCTATTTTAATGTAATTTGAGAGATTTATATGAAAATCGGGAAGGTGGTTTGTATAGGGGCTACAAGAAGAACTGATCCGATTCCTTCAAAATTCGGAATGGTGATTTGTGAGAACAAAACACGTTTACGTGTCAAATTTCGAAACGAAACCTGTTATAGTACGGTTATTAGAGTCATTTGACAAAAAACTAAAGAGGACCTTTGTATAGGGGCTAGGTCAAAATATCACCGATTTTTTTCAATTTCAATAGGCTTCGTCTTTGGTGCAAAAGAGGCTTAAGTTTTTAATTTCAAGTCAATTGGTTAAAAATTACGACCTGTATCGTGTTTACACCGTTTATATGGACAGACAGACGGACGGACAGACGGACGGACGGATGGACATCGCTAAATCTAAATCAAAAAGTGATTCTGAGTCGATCGGTATACTTGAATGTGGGTCTAGGACCAATATTTCGGGTAGTTACAAACATCAGCACAATCTCATTATACCCTGTACCACAGTGTGGTGTAGGGTATAATAAAAGAGCTAGACTCCCGACATTTGGCACAAATATGTCTTATGTTTCTAGGCAGGTTAAGTTCGTAAATGAGCAAAATCGGATTAGGGGAAAAATAGTTCCCCCTTGAAGAACTAAACCAACCTCTGAAAAATATAATTTTTTTACATGATTTTTCGTGTTTTTGTTTAACAAATGCAACATTTTTATGCTACAAGAAGTTCAAAGTCCTGCATTTGGACCCTAAGAATTATAAAATGTCGTTTTTTTCGGTCCGCCTCCCTTAAATTATGATAATCTTGCATTTCTTTAGTGCAAAAAGCATAAGAATGAAGTTTTAAACATATATTTCGAGAGAAAATTTGTCCCCTTCAATAACTAATACAGACCCCCTCCCAAAAATAAAACGCCGCTGCAATTTTTTTCGATTTTTTTTTTGCATGTTGGAGGGTTTAAAAGATTCGGCACAGCCGAATTTAACGGTCTTACTTGTTTTAAATTTAATTGATCTTATTCGAACTACAACTGATCTTATTCGAATTGCCATTGGAATTTTCGAAAAATTTATTTTTCAAATAACAATTGATCTTTTCGATTTTTAAATGGAAATTTCAAATACCAAATTAAATTTTCGAATTACAAATGGAATCTGCGAATTGCAAGAAAAATGTTTGACTTACAAATGTTGTCTTTAATTACAAATGGAATCATTGAATAACAAGTAGAATTTTCGAATTACAATTGATCTTTTTCGATTTACATCAGTAAATGTTGTAGTAAATACAATTTTGCTTTAAGAAAGTTATTTTTGTTGTGAAACAGGTTTTGGTCATAAATAATAATAAAACTCCTGTATTTCTTAATAATCTTGGGAAATATTTAAATTTGATGTCTGGTTTGATGTTAGATTGACCAGCAAATTTTCTATAAAAACTGCTGAAAATCCATCAGTATGGGTGAAACAGATCTGTACAGATGCACCATTAAATGAAGAACTTTTTCAAAGCAATACGTAAGTTTAATAATCTTTTAAAGAGGCTCATAAATAGAATATTTGGGCCTGGAACTAGAATAACACTCAAAACGAATTGCTTAGATTGATTGAAATACCACTATTTTAATTCGCTTATCTTTCTATAAATCTAAAATCTTGGGTGTATTTTGAAAAACTTTTTTTGATATTTTCATTTATATAAAGTTGGCATCACTGTTTCTATGGATGATGTTTTTGTGCAGTAGATTTTCAAAAGATGTTAGTTGTTAAGCAAAAATCAACTGTTTATTTTCGTTTTTTTTTTGCAAGAAAAAAACCAAAAACAGCCATAACATTACATGCCCATCTTCATGTTGATCAAGTACAATGTTCAAGAACACTGTGAACTAATGGTTGCTGTATTTTTGTTGTTGTTAAAACCGCTCCCTTAAGTGGAGTAATGAACTTTAAAAGTTGTTATGACACAGAAGCGTCTAACCATGAGTACAACTGGCCAATTGGAAGGATGTTGAAATATGCCTTGGAGGTCGACGTTAGATTTTGGATTAAGCATTTCTCATAAGTGGACTTAATCGTTTGATCTGAAATTGGTGCCTGCTATACATAAGACTTATCTTGAAGTGACATTAGTTCTTTTTTATATATATATGGGGCATTCCAAGCCATATCACTCACTTTTAGACCCGACCCCTTTCGATATATTTATTAAATGCAACTTGGACACCAATTTTCAGCTTTTTATTTCAAGATGGTGTTGAGTAATAAATTTTTCAAAATGGCGATTTTCTCCAAAAAATTAAAAAATTGAAATTTTTAATTAATGTTGACCATTAAAAAATATAGATATTTAAAAAAAAGTTGGACAACGTTTTGTTGGTACTTAAATGTAGTTTTAGAAAACAAATATGAAAAAATTATTCGAAGTAACTATCACTTATTTTTTGACGTTTAAAAACTATAATTGACTTTTTGAAAAAGTTCGAAACCTTCGATTTTTTTGTAAAAAACTATAAAAATTCTACTCTAAATTATGCAACTTTTAAGCCATAATTCAAGATGTGATCACAACTCTTTCTATTTTTTTTTTTAAATTTTTAAAATTGCACCTTTTATTTTTTGGCTCTGATTTATTTTATATGGTGATCCAAAAAAAATAAATTGATATATATTGACCCTAACTTACCCTAGATATATTCATTTCGAGGTAAAAATACGTCTCACAAAAATTTAGAACGATCGGAAATGGGTAATGCGTTTAGCATGGTCCTTGAAGTTTAAAAAACGGATTACAAGGAAAAATATTACTACTAATTTTTTTCAGTTTTCTCAATTTGTTTGTCATCACAGAATTATGATGTGGAGTAAAATGCCTTTCTAATAAGGTACTAAAAACTAAAATCGGTTGAAAATCAGCCTTACAACTTCCCCAGGCATCTAGCGTGTGTCATACCACTTGATTAAAGAATACGATTCCCTTTTTTTAAAGTTATTGAAATTTTCTACTGTAATAATATTTTTTCATTATTCATGTTTCAGTGTAATATTGTTTTGGTTTTTCCAAATTTTAAAACAAAAACAAAAATTTTTTTTTTAAATAGAGATTTCAAAAGGGTGTTGAAAATGCAGGCATTTTTAGCATTAATTTAAAAAATGTTAGCAAAACACAATATGAAAAATACTTTGAACTTGAAGAATAAAAAAATGTCATTACAGTAGAAAATTTCAATGAATTTCAAAAATCGGATTTTATTGCTTAATCAAGTGGTCTGCCATACGTTAGATGCCTGGGGAAGTTGTAATAACTTGGCTGATTTTCAACCGATTTCAGTTTTTGGTACCTTATTAGAGAAGCATTTTACTCCGTATTATAATTCTGTAACCACTTGAATTTAAACTTAACTTAAAATACGGAAAAAATTTAGAAAACAGAAAAAAATGCATATTTTTCCTTGTAATCCGTTTTCTAAACTTCAAGGCCCATGCGGAACACCTTATCCATGTCCGATCGTTCTTAATTTTTGTGAGTCGTATTTTTTACCTCGAAATGAATATATCTAGGGTAAGTTAGGGTCAGTATCTACCAACGTAATTTTTTTGGAGCACCATATAAAATAAATCAGAGTCAAAAAATAAAAGGTGCAATTTTCAAAATTTGAAAAAAAAAAATAGAACAAATTGCGATCACATCTCGAGTTATGGCTTAAAAGTTGCGTAATTTAGAGTAGAATTTTTATAGTTTTTTACAAAAAAATCTAAGTTCTCGAACTTTTTCAAAAAGTCGATTTTAATTTTTAAACGTTAAAAAATAAGTGATAATTACTTCGAATAATTTTTTTAATATTTTTTTCTAAAACTACATTTAAATACCAACAGAACGTTGTCCAAATTTTTTTAAGATATCTATATTTTTAACTGGTCAAATTTAATTGAAAATTTTAATTTTTTAATTTTTTTGAAAAAATCGCCATTTTGAAAAATTGATTACTCAACACCATCTTGGAGTAAAAGGCTGAAAATTGGTGTCCGAGTTGCATTTAATAAGTACTAAAACATATCCAAAAATAAAAGTGAGTGATTTGGCCTGGAATACCCCATATATAAATAAAAGAACTAATGTCACATTTATATATAAAAGAGTTGAGTGTCTGACCGACAGATTCATCATCGCACAGACCTAACCTCTTAAGCTATAGACTATAAATTTGGAATGTAGATTCATTAAGACTAGGTTTTTTGGCTTTTTTGGTTGTAAACAGTGTAAACCAGTGTATCTAGCCGACCCTAAATTTTTGGTTGGCAACGGCTTGAAGACTTTCAGTCGACGGCGGCTGCTTTTATGAAACTATTTTAAATTTCTTAGCGGCTCCTAAGTTGCTAACATTTGTTATTATACCCTCACCACTATGTGGTACGGAATACCATTAAATATTGGACCTATACCCACTTCCCAGCTTACCTACGACTCAGCATTACTCTTTGATTTGATTTAGCAATTTCCGTCGGTCTGAAAATAGTGGAAATAAAAAAAGCGTAACAATCAATATAAAAAAGCACAGAATTGATTTTATATAGTACTACCACAATAAAACTTTTGGCGGCTTCGAATTGGTCGGCTCATATTTCAAGCCGACTTGAGCCTAATCGGCGCTCCGCCAATTTTTAGCCGTATAGGTTGATTCACAGATGTAAATTTTGGTACTGTTTTTTCTTTTCTAAATAAGTGATACTAGAAATTTATAATTTAGAATGTAGGATCCACCTTCGTCGGTTTTGGGGGAGTGGGAAAATAGTAAAATTGTAATCTGGTAATTTTTTATATTCTGAAATTATGGAAATTCCTGCCGGAAATAAACATTCTTAAAAAAGTATTTTTTGGAAATTTCGATTATTCGACTTTGGTGGTTTTTCCATCTCCTGAAATAATGGTTCTAAAAACTTAAAATTTGAAGTGAAGGAACATTTACAGAAAAAAACATTTTAAAAAATGTACTTTGATACCTTTTTTATCTCCGGAAATAATAAAATTTGATCTTCCTGCCGAAAATAAAAAAATAAATTCTGAAAAGAAACTTTTGGAAATTCCGATTGTACTTCTGTACTTTTTTCATTTTTTTAAATAATGCTTCTGAAACTTAAAATTTTAAATGTAGGAGCACTTTGACAAAAAAACTTTTTGTCAAATGTTCTCGGGTACTTATTTTATCTCCTGAAATAATGCTCACTGAAACTAGAAATTTGTTATTCCTGTTGAAAATAAAAATTATAAAAAAGGAACTTTTGGAAATTCCGATTGTACATTGGTACTTTTTCTATCTTTGAAAATAATGGTTCTAGAAATTTGGAAGGTGTGATTATTCAGCAAAAAAACATTCAGACAAATAAACTTTTTTAAAAGTTTCTTTTCTTACAAAGAAAAAGTTTAATTTGGTATTTTTTTGATTTCGTAATATATTGGTCGTAAAAACGTGATTTTTGGAATGTAGGATCATACATCGGAACAAAATATTTATGGAACTTCTGATTCCCAGAGCGTGAAAAATTGTTCTTTGGTACATTTTCGATTTCTACAAATAGTGGGCTTAAAAATTTGCAATTTTTAATCTAAATCCACCAGCAAAAAACATTTCGGTGTTTTTGCCGTAATACGGAGCAATTTTTGACCTAATTTTGGACTTTCAAAATATTAGATTTATATGTGAAATAAACTCCTGCAAATAGTCGGACCATTGGTTGGTCCCATTTGTTGCAAAATATGTATTCTATATGTAATGCAATAGTTTTAGTTATGTTGTGGGTTGCTTGTTGTGGTATTTTATTCATACACAAATAAAATAAAAGAAAAACCTTCTTAATTTCTAACAAATTTACAGAAAAAAGAAATAACAAGTAAAAATGTTAAATTCGACTTGGTCGAATACATTAATACCCTCCACACTGTGGAGTCCACAGTGACTTAGACATTTGAGTACAAAAACATTTTTCTAGTTATTTTTTTTTTTTTTTTATTGAAAAAAATATGTATAAAAATTTTGCCAGCAAAATGTTATTGTAATTTCAATACTGTTTTAGTAATTTTGTGTAAATAAAATATAAATTTTGAGAGTAAAATTTTTTTTGCAAGTATACAATTTTTTTGAGTTTCAAAAACAATTTGAAAAATATTTTTGTGTCTTTTAAAGAGTGTTTAGCGGTTTTTTAATACGTGAATTTAGGGAATAAAAGCCATCCAGAACTCAGTTTTCTAAAAATTGTTGAACCATTTCAATTTCGCTTAAATTTAATACCCACCTGAAGAAAAAAATTTAAATCGTATGGCCGAAGCTGCTGAAGTAGTTATTATTCGAAACTTATCGTGTTTTCAGCATACCGACAGACGGACGGACATCGCTAGATCGTCGTAAACTCTTTTGAAAATCACGAATATACATGTTCTATGGGGTCCTAGGCGAAAAATTCAAAGTGTTACAAACGGAATGACCAACTTAAATATACCCTACATCACTAAGTGGAGGGTATTAAAAGAATCAAGTGCTTCTAGTACTAGTTTGTTGAGAAATACCCAAATGTTGCAAGTCTCAACAAGTTGTGATGATACTTTTTTGATTATTTAGAAATGTTTTTTTTTTTCTGCCAACGAAAAAAAGAAAGTTACGTGCTTAAAATACACTATTAGTGGCCCAGCCACCATTACAATCCTTATCTGTTTTTCTGGGCATTAGACAAGAGAATCACTTAAACAAAAAAAAAAAAAAAAAACAAAGAAGCCTCTGTGATCATGTTTGATCTTGTTAAAAACAATTTTTGTTACAGTGACTCAAAGTAATAATGGAACATCATATATTTTTTAGAAGTTCTTTAAAGGAAAAGTTATCAATACTAAACCTGATTATTATCAATCGACTATTTTTGAAAAAAGTTCTATATAGGAAATTTTCCAAGCTTTAATTTAAGCTTGATATCGTCCAGATTGAGAAAATTTTAAATGAGATACGAGGGTCGCACTGGAAAATGAAATTATTTGTAGATGTTTTTTTGAAATTTTTTTAAAAATATTTCTAAGTCGATTTTTTCCAAGTTCAAACATTAAAAATTTAAAAAATTATCCAATAATTTTTATTTAGTTATTAGCTAGTTTTTCCAACAACCCAAACAAAAAATGAAATTTTTTAAATACAGTTGAAGAAATCCGCATTTTTTTAACTCCAACTCGTTTGACCACCAATTTTTTGTAAACTACTATATACTTAGATGTACTCAAATTAATAAACAATAAAATATTTTCTTTGTTTACAACAAATTGGTGGTCGAAAGAGTTGGAGGTCAAAAAATGCGGATTTCTTCTATTGTATTTAAAAAATTTCATTTTTTGTTTGGATTATTGGAAAAACAAGCTGATGACTAAAAAAAAATTATTGTGTAATTTTTTAAATTTTTAATGTTTGAACTTGAAAAAAATCGACTTAGAAATATTTTTAAAAAAAATTCAAAAAAACATCTACAAATAATTTCATTTTCCAGTGCGACCCTCGTATCTCATTTAATATTTGCTCAATCTGGCCGCTATCAAGCTTAAATTCAAGCTTGGAAAATTTCCTATATAGCACTTTTTTCAAAAATAGTCGATTGATAACAATCAGGTTAAGTATTGAAAACTTTGCCTTTAAAGAACTACTAACAAATTTATGCTGTTCCATTATTACTTTGAGTCACTGTATGTTAAAATGAATGCATCTTAAAGAAATGCATTACAACAATATACAAAAAAAAAATATAATAAAATGCTTAGTCAAATGGTATCAAATGGTAATCATAGTGATTTTGAGTTTAAATTAAAGTACTTTTGTTTTTCTGTTCACAGAACTTTATGGACAATTTACATAGGACATGCCCGCGCATATTTAAACGTAATAATGTTAAAGATTATTTGGTTGGATTTTATGGTTATACAATTACGCTGTTTATACTTTTGTTACAAAAGTAATGAGATATTGAGAACGAGGTTGGGTTGATATCAGATGCACTTTCTTTGCAAAAAGACATGATCAATTTTATGGCGATTATAATGATGGGAGACAATTGATAAATCTTTTAAATATGTTTGATTAGTTTCGAATTCATTTTGGGAAGTTTTTTACCTGTAGGATTTCATAGACCTTGAGCAGTGATTAGGAATTCCAGTCCTGGGGAATTCCCGTCCTGGGAATTCCCGTCATTTATCAATCCCGAAATCCCTGGAAATATTACGGGAATTCCCGCGAATTTTCTTTTCCAATTAATTGTTCAAGTTTTGACTTGTGTTGACTATTTTTAAGTGCTTTTTTAGAGATTTTATTAAAATACCTGATAACTGACGGCCGTGACGTACGCATGGGGAAATAATAAAATAAAATAATAGGGGGGCCCCTGTAGGTTAGTTGGTAGCGTGCTAGCCTATGAAACAGGGGGTCGTGGGTTCGATTCCCACAAAAACCCTTGGTCGATTTCGCTACAACGAGACGACGGTCATTGTTACCAGTTCTCGTGTAGGTTAAAATTATTAAAAAAATGATTTGTAATTAAATTGGAAAAATAAAATAAAACTGATCATTGGATCAAATTATTATTTATTATTATTATTATTATTATTATTATTATTATTATTATTATTATTATTATTATTATTATTATTATTATTATTATTATTATTATTATTATTATTATTATTATTATTATTATTATTATTATTATTATTATTATTATTATTATTATTATTATTATTATTATTATTATTATTATTATTATTATTATTATTATTATTATTATTATTATTATTATTATTATTATTATTATTATTATTATTATTATTATTATTATTAATAAAATAATAAGCAGAACCTGCATAATTTTTTTCGGAAGCTAATAAATTCTTATTCTGAGACCTGCACTAGAAAAATTAGCAAAAAAATTTTGTTTTCTATAGAAAATATATATGTGCACTTTATTCTCTTTATACAATCAACTCTGTCAAAATATCTCTAAAACGACTTTCAATTTGATTTAGCAAACTTTCAGCAAATTTTTCAGTAAAATGGATATTTTTACTAAAATCTCTGTCATTCAGTTTTAGAAAATAACAGAAACTTTACTGCGTTTTTACTGATTCTGTTTGCTGAACCTTAAAATATTTTTAAAAATATTTTCAGCAGATTATTTTTTAATTATACAGAAATAGTGCTGTCATTATTTTTAGAGAAAATTTTCAAGTTCTTTTTTTAAGTGATAATTTTTTTAGTTAGCAATCAAAACGACATTTTTACGTATGTAAAAAACATAACCAAACATGCACAACTTTTCGTCATATTAAGTAAAATTCCAAAATAATAGGACATTTTTGTTAACTGATTGTGAGACTTTTTTCCTATAGAAAAATTTTCGGATTCTAGTAACTTTTTGCCACAGAAAAAGACTCAGATTCTTAAACTTCTTACTATAGAAAAACTTTCATACTCTAAAGCATTTTTGAGATATGTTTCCTACAGAAAATGTCGCAGATTCTTAAATAGAAAAAGTTTCATAGAAAAAGTTTTAGATTCTGAGAACTTTTTAATACAAAAAGTCTCAGATTCTGCAAACTTTTTTTCAATAGAAAAAGTCTCATACTCTGAGTTTTTTTCCGAGACCCATTTTCTTATAGAAAAAGTCTCGGACTCTAGGGCTTTTTTCCTATAGAAAAAGTCTGAGATTCTGAGACATTTTTCCTTTGAAAAATATTTTCACAGGAAAAGTCTTAGACTCCGAGATATTTTTCCTTAGAAAAAGTCTTTAATTCTGAGACATTTTTCCCATAAAAAAGTTTTAGATTCTGAGAACTTTTTAATACAAAAAGTCTCAGATTCTGCAAACTTTTTTTCAATAGAAAAAGTCTCATACTCTGAGTTTTTTTCCGAGACCCATTTTCTTATAGAAAAAGTCTCGGACTCTAGGGCTTTTTTCCTACAGAAAAAGTCTGAGATTCTGAGACATTTTTCCTTTGAAAAATATTTTCACAGGAAAAGTCTTAGACTCCGAGATATTTTTCCTTAGAAAAAGTCTTTAATTCTGAGACATTTTTCCCATAAAAAAGTCTCAGATTTTAAGACATTTTTCCTCCAGAAAAAGTCTCAGATTCTGAGAAATTTATCATATAGAAAAAGTCTTAGATTCTAAGAAATTTTTTCTATACAAAAAGTCTCAGATTCTGGGACACTTTTCCTTTAGAAAGTCTCAGATTCTGCGACATTTTTCCTTTAGAAAGTCTCAGATTCTGAGACATTTTTCCTGTAGAAAAAGTCTTAAATTTGGAGACATTTTTCCTATAGAAAAAGTCTCAGATTCTAAGACATTTTTCCTATAGAAAAAGTCTCAGATTCTGAGACATTTTTCCTATAGAAAAAGTCTCAGATTCTGAGATATTTTTCCTATAGAAAAAGATTCAGTTACTGAGACACTTTTCCTATAGAAAAAGTCTTAGACTCTGAGAAATTTTTCCTATAGACTCAGACTCTAAAACATTTTTCCTACACTCAAAAAAATACGTTAGTAAAAAAGTTTGTAAAATTGTTTGTATCCCAACTTTACAACTTTTTTACTAAATTGTACTAAAAAAATATTTTTTTGTAATGAGTTTTAGTAAACTCGCGTTACAAACTATTAATTTTTTACTGATTTTTTAATAATTTTTTCAGTTGATTTTTTAAAAATTTCGTATTAACTTTTCGGTTTTCTTTTGTAGAAAAGTAATGCACTAATGAAATACAAAAAGAAAATTTTATTAAAATATTTGGAAATTAAAAAGAGCATTTAAAAAAAATATACAGTTAGTTATTTTTTTATTTTAATGGTAAAACTGCGCTTTGATGAGTATGAATATGTTTATTATTTTCAATATTGAATTACACTTATTTGTCTGCTTCATTGTAACTACTTTGTTTTCTTTCAAATAAAAAAATATATAAAAAAGGGAACAAAATGCAGTAAAGAGAAGATATGCAAAATTCAAAAAAAACACCGACCTTTTTCAATTCTTTTTTCTTTCTTCTCCACTTGCACTACTTTTTTGTTTTACGCTATCTGCGATTTTTTTTTTTCTTGTGTACAGTGTACACAAAGGCACTGTTGCCAACTATTTTTAACCAAAATTTCACGAAAAAAGCGCTAGAAACCGCCAAAAATTAATTTAGCGGGGAAAATTTAAAAATTTCCCGCTAAATTACAAAAAAAAGCGCTGAAAACCGAAAAACTTGGCATTTTTGATTGACAAAAAAGAAAAATTTAAAAAAAAAACCTCCAAATTATTTTTTCTACGAAAATTTACTTTTCATTAAAAATGCGCAAGAAACGGTCGAAAAAATTTTAGCGGGAAAATACAAAATTCTCCCGCTAAATTTCAAAATAGCGCTAAAATTAGACAAACTTGGCGTTTTCGATTGAAAAATTTAAAAAAACCTCTAAATTTGTCCCACTAAATCCAAATAAAAAGCGCTAGATTTTCCCGCTAAAGCACCGTTCCCGCTAAACCCAATTTTTCCCCGCTAAATCCAAACAAAAAGCGCTAGATTTAGCGGGAAAACCTCCAACTTGGCAACAGTGCACAAAGGGTTGATTTCTTAATACTCAGAATAGTATTGGTAATTTTGTGTACTTTTCTTCATGCCTTTCTTTCTATTAAAGAATAATCACAATTGGAGCGGGAAGCGTTTTTCCGCAACTGTTCACATACGTTTTATATGAAAACAAAATTCCGCCGCGTTTTTCCGCCAAACTAGATTCAATTCTATTTTTATGAGGACAGTTGCGTTTTTCCGCTTCCCGCTCCAATTGTGATAATTCTCTTAGAGATTAATCACAATTGGAGCGGGAAGCGGTTTTCCGCAACTCTCCCCATACATTTTGTATGCAATCAAAATTCCGCGGCGTTTTTCCGCCGAAATAGATTCTATTCTATTTTCATGGCGTTTTTTCTCTCTCTCTCATTTTTCCTCTCATTTTATTTTCTGGCGTTGCCAGACTTTAACCAAAAAAAAGTATTGTTTTTCTGTACAGTGTTGTAAAATTCAAGTAAAGTACGAGTTTTTGGCAGATGGAAATAAACAACAAAGCAAAACAGAAAAAAAATATGGAAAATTATTCAAACAATGGAGTTTGCTGAAAAATTAATAGATATTGTTAAAAAATATATGATTTTTTAAGCAATTTTTCAAGTTTTTAGGATGCAATATGTAAAATTTGTTTCACGGAATGTGTATTTTATTTTTTATTGTTTCGAATAAATATATTGTGCAAAAGTTGCTGTTATTTTCTTGTTTTGCAACTGTTTTATAAGATTTTGTCTCTTGGTCTTAATTGAATGAGTTCTTATAATATTGAACATTTTTTTTGTTTAAATATAAAAAAATGTTATTGCCAAAAGTAAAATTTCTAAATAAAATTAAAATAATTATCACAACAATTATACATTTCGTGGTATGAATGTCAAAAATAATGCAAAGAAAACCGCAAACCGCTTGACGCTTAATTTAAATTAATCGCTCGATTTTTGAAGCGTTTTTCCGCTTCCCGCTCCAATTGTGATTATTCTCTTATTCAGTTGAAAAATAGCATTTGAATTGTCAACGTCGCGGAGCGGAAGAAATAAAAAAATGTACAACAACAAAATACAGGTAACCAAATTTAAAAGTATTTTTTGTTTAAAATTAACTCTTTTTTTAGGACAATAAATAAAACAAAATAGAAAATAATGAAAGCAGGTAATAACTGTATTTATGTGTTCCATTTACATAATATCAATATAATGTATTTTTTATTCTAGAACACCAATTTATTCAACATGTCAATTTATTCAACACAATTTTCAAAGCATTAATTTTATGTGGTATGTAATTTATATTTTGTATTAAAAAAAATGTATTCAATATTTTCTCTTACATATTTCAGATCAAAAATTCAAACAAAATCTGACTTGCATTGAAATAGTAATGGCGACAACAAGCGCAATACGCAGTTTACATATCGCTCCTTTACTTGTATAGTGTCATATCTCAAAAAATGCGTTTTTTGAGTTAATGATGCAGAATTATTCGTTATATCGTGCTTTATGTTGTGTCAAAAATTTGTATTAATATCTCTTAAACTCACCGTTTGAGAAGAGTACACGCCAATATTACATTTTCTATGTACCGGCCTTTTTCAATTAAAAACCAGTTTCAATAGTAAACTTTAAACGTGTTTTCTGCAAAATCAAATATTTTGAGTTGTGACACTATACAAGTAAAGGAGCGATATAGTAAAAAAAGACCAAAAACTTAAAATACACAATTTACAATTTTTTTACAAAAAAATTTAGTAATACTAATTTTTTTAGTGTTTTTTAAGATTACTAATTTTTGAAAACCAAAGTTTGTAATGGTAACTGAAAAAGTTATCGGGCACAAATTGAAAACTTTATTAGTAATGGTAACAGACTTTTTTGTAAGGAGTACTAACAAATTTTTATGAGTGTATAGAAAAAGTCTCAGATTTTTTCCTTTTTTTTAACAAAACTGTCACGTTCACAACAATTTTCCCATAGAAAATTTCGTTTCGCAATAAGGACTTCCAGATTGACAGATATTTTTTCACAAAAAATGTTCAGATTTAGTCACATTTTTCCTATAAAAATTTTTAGATTTTTCTTTTTAAAATATTCAAATTTTTTCCAATGAAAAATTTACGGATTTCAAAATTTTTTTCCTGTGGAAAAGTTTTTAGAAAATTTTATTATTTTCCCTTCCTTTTCTTCCTTTTCCTTTTTTCTTCTTTATTTTTTCTTTCTTTTTACTTTTTTTTTCTTTCTTTTTTCTTTCTTTTATTTTTAAAATTTGGTCTGGGGGGGGGGGGCTGAAATTTCCACTTCCCCCCTGGTACCCGCGCATGTCTATGAAAGACCTTCCTAGTAAGTGTGAACAGTAGCCTGTCCCGAAAATGGCCCTTTTTTGAGTTTCGTTTGATAATAGCAAAAAAATTATGCCTATTACAGAGCTGATTATGGGAACAATAATCCAAACAAATTTGGAGTCTGTCTTTGCCTCCCTACAACCGGTTAAAGTTTGCAATCGTTGTGTATTTAGCCAAAAAAATTTTTTTTTTGTTTTCACCGCTATTGGTGTCAAAATTCGCGGAATGTTTAGTACATTAAGGGAAAAATTTTTAAAAATTTTTTATGGAATAATTTTGGTCCACAAGAGCATTTTAAAAAGGGAAAAAAAAATTTTTTTTTTTTGCAATTTTGAACTTTACATTTTCATACTGACGCGGATGTTACTTAATCAAGTTCAGAAGGGTATTTAAATCACCAATGTTCTTTAAGTACCATTTTAAGTCACTTAAAAAAAAAAGTCGAACAAAAAGTAAAAACAAAAATATTTTTTTTTACCAGTTTTTGCAACAAAAATTGAATAAGTTAAATATCATGCAAATATTTTTTCCTTAATGTGCTCCAAATTCTGCAAATTTTGACAAAAATTTCGGCCAAAACAAAAAATATTTTTTTTTTACAAAATACACTACGTTGTGAACTTCAACCGGTTGTAGGGAGGCCAAGATAGACTCCAATTTTTTTTTTGATTATTTTTCCCATTATCAGCTCTCGAAAGAGCATCGTTTTTTTTACCCTCCAACTACAATATGGGGGTAAGCTCACTTTGTCATTCCATTTGTAACGCATCAAAATATCGGTCTAGGACCCCATAAAGTATATCGGCCATTCCAGGAAAGACCGGCCAAAAATGGGCATTTTCTGACCTTGGGTCGTCTGAATATCACAAAACTTTTTTTGTAGGAACTCTAAGGAGCCGTTAAGAGAATTCAGTTTTCAGTTTAGAGAAATTTTAAAAACACTCGATTTTATTCGCGTTTTTAATTTTTTGAAATATCAAGAAATTGGAAAAAGTGGTTAACTTTGAAAATTAATATCTCAGCCAATTCTTAATGGATTTTTATCGTTTAAAACGAGTTTAATTGCCAATACCGTCTACTTTTAAAATATTATAGCAGAAAAAACAATTTGAACTGCTGAATGCATATTTTATGCAATTGCATTTTTAAAATGCATTTTTTAAGTCTAAGGGCCTCTTCGATTTTTGTTATCTTTCATGTTAATTAAAACATAACATTTTTACTAAAGACCTGCATTTATAGTATTTTGGGTCTCGCAGGTAAAATATTTAAATTATTTTTTTTAAAAATCACTTAATTTTTTTTCCATACAAAATTTTAAATTTGTTCACAATTTTTTTATTTTTTTTTTTTAAATTGGATTGTATAAGTCGAAAATTATACCAGCAAGGTAAACCAAATTCGAGTATGTTAATTTAATAATTTGTTAGCCGTTTCGTGATATCCGCGAATTTTGCAATTTGTATTCTAAAGTGCAATAAAAACGATATTTTTATACTTTTTGGATAATTTTTAAATTCAAATTTAAAAAACTCGATTAAATATATTTAACATTAAAAGATGCTGTATTTTTTTCGAAAGTTTTTTTTCTGTCATCTTCCGTATTTAAACATTTTCAAACATAAATATCAAAATTAAAAAATACAATAAAAAAATTTCGCCAAAAAATTAAATTTCCACAAATAAAAATTACAGTGTTATACTGTTATTATACATTTAAAAAATATAAAAAGGTTCTGACCGAGAAACCAGATCCACTAATTTTTATATATTTTGACCTCCTGTATTCGCCATCACAATTGTAAATTTGACCAAGTTAAAATTTTTTTCGCGAATACGTGGTAATTTTGCTGGTAAGTAGATGTCGAAAATTTAAATAAAAAAAAAAAAAAAAAAAAAACGTTCACATAAAAATATATTTTTCGCGAAAATTACAGTGTTTTATTACACCGTCCGACACACTTTTGTACACATGGACCAGACCGAAAAATTCTGACAGTAGAGCTGAAAATAAAATTCACGTGTCTCCCAGTTTTTTTAGATCAATTCGCGTTTTCGCGGAAAACGCCAATAAAAAAGTTGTGTTTTTCCAAAGTAGTGTGAAATAATTTGAAAAAATTTTTAAATTTACTTGTAAGCTAAATAATGTTTAAAAAAGTTTTTTTTTTTTTGGAAAATGCACTAAGATAGCAATCTTTAGCTGCTGGTAGCCAACTGGTTTTTTGTCCAAAATGGTTTTTGTTATTTTGCCCGTAAAAGGGTCCTAAATCACCATCATTTAGGGGGGCAAGAATTTTTAAATTCGAAAAAAAACCGAATTCGGGACGCGCAAGTGGTCAGCTTGTTTAAAAAAGTTTAAAATTCAAACACAGTGCTCATATAAAACACTTTTCTTTCGTTTTATGGCGTACTAATACAATCAAACTAAAAAAAAAACGAAAAAACGCAAAAATTTAAAAATAATTTAAATATTTGTGTGAAAAAAATCTAAGCGTTTTCTTTAAAAAAATTTTAAAAATATGAAAACTGCGAGACCCAAAAAAGTATAAATACAGGTCTTTAGTAAAAATTACATATTTTATTAAATACAAAACAGAAAAAAAATCGAAGAGGCCCTTTTACCTAAAAAATGCATTAAGAAAATGCAATTGCATACAAAATGCATTTTTGAATTTAAAATATTTTTTGTAAAACAATATTGTAAAATAAGACAATATTGCCTTTCAAACTCATTTTCAATAACAAAGATCCATTAAGAATTGCCCAAGATATGCATCTACAAAGTTGACCATTTTTTTAAATTTTTTGATTTTTCAAAATATGAAAATCGCGATAAAATGGAAGGTTTTCAGAATTTTTCTAAACCGCGAACTAAAATCTCTTAATGACTCCTTAGAGTTCTTGAAAAAAAAGTTTTATAAAAATCGGATGACCCGAGGTCAAATTTTGGCCGTTCTTTCATGGAATGGCCGATATATATTTTTGATCAGTGATCGATTCTAAGACATTCTAGCGATGTCCGTCCGTCTGTCCATCTGTAGTTAACACGATGCAGTCCAAAATTAAAGAGCTAGACTCCCAAAATTTTTCACAAAATCGGACCAGGGGGAAAAAAGTTCCCCCTTGAAGCACTAAACCATCCTCTGAAGGATACAATTTTTATGCATGATTTTTTGTGTTTTTGTTTAACAAATGCAACATTTTTATGCAACAAGACGTTCAAAGTCTTGCGTTTGGACCCAGACAATTAGAAAATGTTGTTTTTGTTTTGGTCCGCCCCCCTTTCATGGGCGTGGAATAATTTTTTTAAATAATGATAAACTTGTATTTCTTTAGTGCAAAAAGCATAAGAATGAATTTTTAAACACACATTCGAGAGGAAATTTGCCCCCACAATTACCATAAAGACCCCTCACACCCAACCAAAAAACAAAATTTTTTTTTGCATGTTGAAGGGTATAAAAGATTCGGCCTAGCCGAATTTAACACTCTTACTTGTTTGCTATTACCTTAATTTTTATTTTTCGGGACAGGCTAGGTATAAAATGAAGAGGGTATAAAATGCAGAAGAATTTTGTAATAATATTCATTTCAGTAGAAAAATCTGCTAGTTCCAACTGAAAGTTGTTTTTTTACAGATCTTTTTTACATTTTTGATAGAGTTTAAAGTAGTTTTTTATCATTTTCAGTTTATATGTATATAAATGACCAAAAAAAACCTATATAACACAAATTTGTCGCCTGCTTTTTTTCTAATTGCCAATAACTAAATAAAAACATTACTTTGTCGGCATAATTTACAATGTTTCTTTACATTACCCGGTATTGTTATAAATTTACTTATTTGCATTTTATGTAAAACATTATCATGCTGCAACATCAAACGTCAATATCTATTAAAATTTACAAACCTAACAAGTATATTTAATATTGCATAATCAAAATAATGATGAAAACCAATGGAAAAATTAAAATATCTACGTTAAACCACATAAGGCAATCATCTCCCATACAGCCATGTTCCCTATTCCTAACCAAATTCTCTATATAGTCAGTGAAGTTCTAACAATGTTGTAGCGATGCGAATGATCACATCACACTAGACCGCATAATGATTGAAGGTTTTACAAAGATGTTGTTTGTATGTCTATGAATTAGACCTAGAGGGTATAGTTTACAATAAACTTATTTAAATATTTTAACTTCAACGCTTTAGCACTTAAAGCATTGGACAACAACTACAAATTAACGCAATTGCACTATGGGAACGCGTTCAAAATAAGAAGGAATTACATTTATAGTATCCTGTAAATTACAAAAAAAAACTCTTAAAAACAAATAAAGGTATAAAATTCAGCTGTGCCAAATCTTTTATATCCTTCAAAATGTAAAAAAATTGTCCGGGGCGTTTTTCCGAAGGGTGGGGTTTGGAGGTCTGGGGTGACGTTGTCGCACCTTCCTCATCACGACAAATGTTACCAAACTTATTTATTATAATTTACTTTTAATACACGCACACAAAAGGGGGCAGCCAAAAAAACGGATTTTTCAATCCCCTTCATCCAAATGCTGGACTATGAACTATTCTTGCACAACAATGTTGGATATTTTTAACAAAAATACAAAAAAGATCAATTTAAAGACGTTCTTTGAATGTCCGCACTCCTGTCTGTCTGTGTACACAGTTAAAAATAAAAGAGCTATCCTCCTGAAGTTTTGCAGGAATATGTGCCATGGTTCTAGACAGTTTAAGTTCGTAAATGGGCAAAATCGGAACAGGGGAAGAAAGTTTCAACACTCGAAATAATTCTACAGTAAAAGTTTAAGTAAGCGATTTTGTACCCAAATCTACTAATAACACCGCTCAACAAATCGAAGGTTTTTGATTCTGGTTTGAAGTTTGATATAAAATTTTTAAAGATTTTGACTCGCTGATTTCATATCTGTGCTCCAAATTTTTCCATCACGTCTAGAATTTTAATTATTCGCGGTTGAAAATGAGAAAAAACGCGATCTTTGCCGTTTTTGAAAGCCTGCACAGCAGCCACTGGGAGGTATAAAAATCTGGTATAAAGCGTTAGAGTAGAATTGAACTATGATCTCAAATATATGTAGTGTTTGGGAATTCCCGGAATTTTCAATTTCCCGGGAAACGGGAAAATAATTACTTATTTCCCGGGATTCCCGGGAATCCCGGGAAATTTTCTTTATTAATATAAATCATAAAAAACATTAAAATTTGACCAACTTTTTATTAAAAACAGTTTTATTACAGATAAACAAGTAATTAAAACATAAAAAATCAAAAAATAAAAGTTAAAAATCCTGAAATACAATAAAACAAAACAAAAAAAAATATTGCAACTTCTTCCCCCATAAAAATCGCAAAAAATAGCTAAAAATCGCAAAAACTTTAAAACTGCGTTATTCGAGCAAAAACTAATATAGTTGGCAGCACTTTCAATATTTGTTCTGCAAATGTAAATTCTAGGTTCAAAATTTTTATATTTTTTTGACAGTCTTAGCAAAATTATCATTAACCGACGTATATTTCTTGACTTTTTAAGTTTTTTCACGACATTGTCATACTTTTAACACTTGGTCAGTTTTCCTATGAATATATATTTGCACTGTTCTTCCAAATAGAAAAACTACAAAAAATAGTAAATGTAATTATACCTGTATGTAAAAAAAATATTAAAATTAAATTAAAATAAACGTTTTTTATGTAAAATGGTTTATTTTATAAAATTCCCGGATTTCCCGGGAAAAATTAAAAAAATTCCCGGGAATTCCCGTCAGTCTTTTCCCGGGAATTCCCGGGAAATCCGACCCGGAAATTCCCGGACCCAAACACTAAATATATGATAAAAAAAAATTGAAGTTGTTGCACTATTATTGGCCAAACATGTATTTAAAAAAAAACACTGTGAAAAAAAATAGAAAAAGCACAATTTTTAAAAGGCTCTAAAACAAAAACCAGATGATCAATCTTTACTGTGATGAGCTCAAAATTTAGGCAAAAGTTCATTCTATCTTATAGACTTTTAAACCCATTAAAGATATCTTCTGGTTTGTACGAAAAATAACACAGAAAACTTAAATTTGTTATTTATTATATTTATTTTTTTAGTTTTTCTTTGAAAAATATCAAAAAAAAACTAAGGTATCTACCATATATTTTTTACAAAAATGATCATTTTAATAGAGTCCTTTTAAAACGCAATTTTTACCCAACCAAACGCTTTATACCAGATTTGTATTCCACTCAATGGCTGCTGTGCAGGCTTTCAAATAATGCAAAAATCGTAATTTTTCGCATATTTAACCGTGAATAACTAAAAATCTGGACGTGATGGAAAAATTTGGAGTACAGATTTGGAATCAGGAGATCAAAGTCTACTAAAATTGATCACCAGAATTTAAACCGGAAAATGACTGTTGAGCGGTGTTATTGTCAAAAAACGTTTATTGGAACTTTTCTCACTAAACCACGTGTAACTTAAACATTTTTAACCGATTTTCAATTTTTTAAGTTTTTTGGATAGAAGAAGGATAGGGCTTTTTATGTGTGTGAATTGGTCTATACATATAAGAAAGATATCGCTCCTTTACTTGTATAGTGTCATAACTCGAAATATTTGATTTAGCAGAAAACACGTTTAAAGTTTACTATTGAAACTGGTTTTTAATTGAAAAAGGCCGGTACATAAAAAATGTAATAATGGCGTGTACTCTTCAAACGGTGAGTTTAAAAGATATTAATATAATAATTCTGAATCATTAACTCAAAAAACGCATTTTTTGAGTTATGACACTATACAAGTAAAGGAGCGATATGTATTGATTTTTCCAACAATATCTATTTTTTTTGTAATCTTTTGAACATTTTTTGAGTTTATCGATTTTTTGCTGCTATAGTAAGTTCAACAATATTTATATTTATAAAAGTATTCTTAGAGAACATTTTATTCCGAATACGATGAGCTTTATTCTGAAAAAATCGGATAAAAATTAAAAGAGTTGTGATGATTTTTCTAAAAAAGAAAATTAATATATTGCATGAAATCGCCGTTTGGACATCCCAGGCAAAAAAAAATATTAAATGGACATATTGATAGGGCGCGTATCATTATTTTAAAGGTTTTGGGCCCCCTGAATTCGAATTTGACCTTAAAATTGCATTAAGTTTTTTATATATCAATTTATGTTAAAAATCTCAAGAACCTGACGCGATAGAGCAATTTTAAAGCCATATTCGGATTCAGAGTGGCAAAAACCTTTAAAAATATTGTGCATGATTTCTTATGATAAATTTATTTTTTTTGCCTGGGTTATCTGAACGGCGATTTCCAGCAAAATCCTAACTTTATTTTTTACAAAAATTATCACAACTCTGTCAATTGTTATCCGAAGCTCATCGTATTCAGAATTAAAATTTCTTTAAGAATACGTTTATAAATATAGATGTTGTTGATCGAACTATAGCAGAAAAAAATCGATACACTCAACAAATTTTCAAAAAATATAAAAAAATTAGATATTATAGAAAAAATCAGTAGATATCTTACTCATATGTATAGCACAATTTACACACATTGAAAGCCCTGTCCTTACTCTATCCAAAACAGTTTAAAAATTTTAAATCGGTTAAAAACTTCTTGAATTAAAGAAGGTTTAGTGAGAAAAGTCCCAAAAAACGTTTTTTGACAATAACTCTAAAATTTGATCTAATCGACAAAACCAACAACCTATACTATGTCACATCAGAAATATTTTTTGAATGTAGCACAGTGTAATTAGTTATAGAATTCTATTACTTAAGTGCAAAGGTGAAAGGGGAAGGTGTCCTCTAAGGCGCCCTCACTTCTTCAAAATAATTTAAAATCATTCTGTAATTATCAATTCAATTCCTATGATTAACTTAAGTGCAACAAAATTTCTTGACCCATTGTTAGAGGACGAAATTATGTAGACTTACATATGCATCAGAAAAGCAACATACAATGTATTATATTCTTAAGTGTTTAACTTTGTTATAAGCTAAAATATATTTACAGAATTATAGTTTGAGATGAAATTTCATTATAATGGCAATCTATGCTCATGTCACGTTTAAAATTTAAAATACCATTTAAGGGTGTATTCGTGCATTGTTTTTATTTTATACACAAAATGTTTTGATAAGTTTTACCTAATTTTTATTTAAATAATTTTATAACAAATTGCATATAATTGTTTTTTTTTTTTTTGTTTTCTTAAAACCACCTGCTAATTAGCATTAATTTTTTTTATAATATATTAAACAAATTTCACCATATTAGAAAATACATACAAAATTTACAAATCATTGTTAATAGAAAATGATGCACATTTTAAGTTATTTCAAGTTTATTTTACCATAAATATAAAAAAGTTGAACATTTCAATATATATTTTAAAATACTTTAACCACAAAATTGCAGTAAAAATATTTAATTTTATTTATCTTAAATTGTTGATATCATCAATTTTTCATAAAGTGATTTACGTGTGAATTTAATTGATAACGACCTTAAGAAAACCATAAAAATTTAAAATTATTTAATAAATATTGTTCACAGAAAAAAATATTAATAGCTTACTTTCAAATAAAACTTATTAGCAATCAATTTTATTGTTTTGACAAAGAAAATAATTGGTTTTTTTTATTAAACAACACAATTTGTAAATACAACTAAATTGTTTTTTAATACAACATCGTTTTAATTGAAAGTGAGCCTACAATAAAACAATTGAATAGTTCATGCGAATAAGGACGAATAGACCACTTTTTCGCAAACACGTTTTTTTGCATAAATGCATTTTATTAGCAGAGCCCTACAATCCTATGCAGAAATTTTGGGGAAATTTTGACTTTTAAGGCTAAAAAAAATACTTTGAAAGTGCAATAATTCGTATATTTTTATATTTTTGTTTAAATTGGGAGTGAACTAACGCACAATTTTGATTAAATACAACACAAAAACATACAAAAATGTTACTTTCGGTAACAATGTGTTAAAAGAACATTACGAGGAACAAACCACACTTATTATATTGGCAAAAAATTTTACCGTTTTTGAGTTATAAGACTTTAAAGTGTGGAAAGCAAAAAGGGCGAATATCCATCCTTAACAAAATATTATATAAAAATTATTTAGCTGCGAGTTTAAAATTGATATTAGCTAAAATTTGAAATTGTACACAAAAAAAACGATCTTAGCACATACAAACTTTTAGTGTTAATACTGCATCCAATGTCAGGAATAAAAAACAAATTTTTTTTCATGTCCTTTTATGTTACGTCGTAATATGCAGTCAAGGGTTAATATTATAATTCCTAAAAATGTATTTAGTGTCATAAAGAATTACTACTGCATCAAATGGCAGGAATATTAAAAAAAAATTAACAAAAAAAAATTTTTTTGCATGTCCTGGCAATCCTTAAAAAGTGTATGCTTGAAGTCCTTAAAGTGTTACAAACAAATACCAACCATAGTTCGTCAAGTATTGCAAGTCTCATGAAAATGTAGTCAAAATCTGCTGCAAAATAACACATTTTTATTCAAATTTCAATACATTTTTTTGGATATTCGCCCTTATTCCATTTAAGCAAAAAATTGAAGTCCAATTTTTGGCAAGTTCTCTTTCGAATACCTTACTAAAATGTTGTATATAGGTAGATGTGACCTAAATCTTTAAGCTAAAACCAAAAAGTTGACAAAAGTATTATTTTTTAACCGTTTCCTGCGTTTTTATTGTCCCCTGTAAAATTCTACAAATGGTCTATTCGTCTTTATTCGCATGAACTATTCAATTATTTTCTATATATGTTCAAGTAACATTACTTTGCAAAACATTTAACCAGCAAGCGTGACTATTTTTAAATATACGGCTGGAGACTTTGGGCGACACCTTCCGCTCTAGACAGTAATTGTGACCAAGGAATCTAATTGTCAAATTTTATTTAGATTCTTGGAGATTCTAAAAATTATAACTTACAATTAGCTTAATTAACATATTTTGGTTATAGTCCGCTTAAATTATGTATATTGGAAAGTTCGTTGGTAATAATTTTGAGTGAAAAAATTTTGTTTAAAAAAAAATCTGTGCATCTTACGAAAGCTGTCGACATATCCACTTATTGCTATAATGTGTTGTCACTTTTTTTTAAAATTTCTCATTCTACAGCAAAAATTACACAGTGATACAAAATCGAACTTTCCAAATCGGAATGGGATGAAACCAAAAGCAAATGAAAGTTGCGATTTTTTTTTTCACTTGCACAGAAAAAAATAAAAAAAAATATTTGAGTAAATTTTTAATACGTTTTGTGGCATTCATTTTATTTTTATTCATATATATATATAATTAATTGACACAATTAAAAATTTACTCAAAATTTATCTATTTATTTTTTTTTAAGAAAGTTTTAAATTTTTTTACAACAAAAAAAAAAAACAAAAAACTTGTTTTTTTCAAACTTTACCAAACATATTTATATCTCAAAAACATAGGAAAATTTTACAAAGACGATTACAATCTTTCATATACATATACAAAAAACTATAAACTAAACGAGAATTCAAAAAACTATGAGAGTTTAAAAAAAATTAAAAGA
The DNA here is from genome assembly GCA_963921195.1 of Pegoplata infirma. NCBI lineage: Eukaryota > Metazoa > Arthropoda > Insecta > Diptera > Anthomyiidae > Pegoplata > Pegoplata infirma. The sequence goes on from OY992537.1 coordinate 124,533,111, forward strand.
AGTATTGAATTTTTATTAAATTATTTACTTAAACTGTTTTTAACATTTTTAAGTAAATTTTTAATTGCGTCAATTAAAAAATTACTCAATTTTTGTTTTTAAATTTAAACAAGTGATTGCTCAAATTTGTTTCCTCCATATTTTTTTCTGTGTAGTGCGAGATTTTGTTTAACACGCATTTAAAGTTGGTGGTTTTAACGCTTTTAAAGTTTTTGTATACTAAATCTGTCCCACATTAGGGGCTTCTGGTGTGGCCCTAATGGGACATGTGGGGCCCAGCGTCCAAACCTAAGCTCGAAATTACGTTGGCTATAACCGGTATGCATTTCGCTGCAGTCAGTCCAGTACTTACAGAGTGGCCGACTTATTAAAAACGAGGCACTGTGCACCGTTGCGTATGATTGTTATCTAAAGGCAATTACAAAATTAAGTATGCGCCTCTTATACCGTTTTTAAATAAAAGAGTTATTGTCAAATAACTTTTTTTTGGAACTTTTCTCACTAAATATCGAGTAGTTCAGAAACTTTTTAACTGATTCAGTTTTCTAACTGTTTTGAATAGAAGAATGTGTGTAAGTTAATCTATATAGGGTAATTCCAAAAATTTTCGCCCCACTGTTCGGAAACATGCCTTTGGACGCCACTGAGAATTTGGCTCATAGATATCCACGTTTATATGAGATATGTTGCATTTTTGGATTTTCAAAATTTGCTGTAGTTTTCAAATTATCGCGGGTCAAAGTTCGACTTTGTTAGCAAAAGTCAGAAAAATACATGACGTTTAACGTGCTCTAACTTTTTAACTAGCAATCCGATTATCACAAGTAATGGCTCATATGAAAGCTTAATTCTTCTTCTTTTAGGAAATATTTTCAAAAGCATACGGTTTTTTTCAGAAGTGTTGCAAAAAATCAAAAACATTTTATTTTTGCGAATATTTAAAAAAAACACATCTTCGATTTTTTTAAAAACAAGTTTGGTGATAAACAATACTGTTTTGTACAACATATCCAAAATTCAGAGTGGGATCCCAATGGGATCAAAAAATATTCTTGTTTTAGTACGAAGTTCTTAAATTTTACCTTAGAAAATTAAAATTATATGTTTCTTCAATATAAAAATTTAAATTTTCAAAGAAAATTATTCTATTAAAATTTTGAAAAACATTCAAAACATTAGAAATTTAAATTTTCTAAGGGAAAAATATGAGATCCTCGTACTTAAAACAGAATAGTTTTTGATCCCATGCAGATCACACTCTGAATTTTGAATATGTTATACAAAACATTGTTATTTTTCACCAGAATTTTTTTAAAAAAAATCGAAGATGTGTTTTTTTAAATATTCGAAAAGAAAAAATGTTTTTGCATTTTTGCATCATTTCTGTAAAAAAAACTGTGTTATTTTAAAAATATTTTCTAACAGAAGAACCCCAGATTTCACATGAGCCTAAATTTGTGAAAATCGGGTCATTGGTTAAGAAGTTACAGCTCTTTAAACGTGATGTATTTTTCTTACTTTTGCTTAAAAAGTCAATCTTTGACCCGCCATAATTCGTTAAATACATCAAATGTAAAAAAACGATATATGGTACATATATCATATTTACGAGGGCTATCTATGTGTCAAGGTTCAAATTAATCTGAGACACCATTTCCAAAAATGACTAAAATTTGAGCTACATTTTTTGGAATGGCCCTATATATAAAAGAGTAATGTGACTGACTGACTGACTGACATACTCATTCATCATCGCCCAGCCCAAACCGCAGAAGCTAGAGACTTGAAATTTGGACTGTAGGTCCACCTCCCGGAATATAGATCCACTAAGGCTGGATTTATGCCAATGTTGATTCTAAGGGGGTAAAAAGGGTAAAAAACTGTACTTTTGGTACTTTTTATATCTCTTGAAATAATGGTCATAGAGACTTGAAATTTGGACTGTATGTTATCCTCCCGGAATATAGATCCAGTAAGGCCGGATTTTTGTCAATGTTGATTATAAGGGGACAAAAAGGGTAAAAAACTGTACTTTTGATACTTTTTATATCTCATGCAATAATGGTCACAGAGACTTGAAATTTGGAGTGTATGTTCAACTATTGGAATATAGATCCAGTAAGGCCGGATTTTTGCCAATGTTGATTCTAAGGGGGTAAAAAGGGTAAAAAACTTTACTTTTGGTACTTTTTATATCTCCTGAAATAATGGTCACAGGAACTTGAAATTTGGACTGTATGTTCACCTCCCGGAATATAGATCCAGTAAGGCTGGATTTTTGCCAATGTTGATTCTAAGGGGGTAAAAAGGGTAAAAAAATTTACCTTTGGTACCTTTTATATTTCCATAAATAATGGTCCTAGACACTTGAAATTTTGAATGTAGTTTCAGCTCCCGGAATATAAATCTACTAAGGCTGGATTTTGCCAATGTTAATTCTAAGGGGTAAAAAGGGTAAAAAACTGTACTTTTGGTACCTTTTATATTTTCTTAAATAATGATCCTGGAAACTTAAAATTTGCAATGTTGCTAATGTTGACTCTACGGGGGTAAAATGGAAAAAAGTGTACTTTTGGTACTTTTTTTAATTTACTGAAATAATGGTACCTTTTATAAAAACTACCTTTTATAAAAAGTACCTTTTATAAAAAGTACCTTTTATAAAAAATACCTTTTATAAAAAGTATCTTTTATAAAATGTACCTTTTATAAAAAGTACCTTTTATAAAAAGTACCTTTTATAAAAAGTACCTTTTATAAAAAGTACCTTTTATAAAAAGTACCTTTTATAAAAAGTACCTTTTATAAAAAGTACCTTTTATAAAAAGTACCTTTTATAAATAGTACCTTTTATAAAAAGTACCTTTTATAAAAAGTACCTTTTATAAAAAGTACCTTTTATAAAAAGTACCTTTTATAAAAAGTACCTTTTATAAAAAGTACCTTTTATAAAAAGTACCTTTTATAAAAAGTACCTTTTATAAAAAGTACCTTTTATAAAAAGTACCTTTTATAAAAAGTACCTATTATAAAAAGTAACTTTAATAAAAAGTACCTTTTGTAAAAAGTACCTTTTATAAAAAGTACCTTTTATAAAAAGTACCTTTTATAAAAAGTACCTTTTATAAAAAGTACCTTTTATAAAAAGTACCTTTTATAAAAAGTACCTTTTATAAAAAGTACCTTTTATAAAAAGTACCTTTTATAAAAAGTACCTTTTATAAAAAGTACCTTTTATAAAAAGTACCTTTTATAAAAAGTACCTTTTATAAAAAGTACCTTCCATAAAAATTACGTTTTGTTAAATATGCCGAAAGTACACTTTTTGGTACTTTTTTATTTCCTGAAATAATAAACATAGAAACTTGAAATTGGAAAAGGTTCGCCTCTCGGAAAATAATGGGGTTAAAAAGAATAAAAAAGTGTACTAATTTATTTCCTGATATAATGGCCCCAGAAACTTAAGATTTGGAACGTAAAATCCTTCGGTGAAAAAAGAGATTGGGATAGGTTTTTTTTGGAAATTCCGTTTCTTAACGGGGATAAAAAGTACTTTTAATATTTGCTGAAAGAATGATCCTAGATAATTGAAATATGGATTGTAGGATCCTTCGGTGAAGAAAAAACATTCTGAAAGAGGTACTTTTTTTAAATTCCGTTTCTAATAGGGGTAATAAAGTGTACTTTTGGTACTTTTTCTGTGCCTATAATGATGACCTTAGAAGATGAAATTGGAAATGGAGTAGAACGGGGAACAATATGGAATAGAGCAGGGAACAATATGGAATAATATTTTTAACTCAAATTTTTGGTGTTTAGCTTTTTTTTACTCCATATTTTTTTTTATTCCAATTTCTTTTTTCACTGAAATATTTATTCACTCAAAATCCAAAATCCCTACATAAGGGCTCGAAAATTATCATTATATTTTTCCCCGGAACGAACATGATAACGTACCAGCAAAGTTATTAAAATTTTATTGTTTATATTATTCATTGAAATATTTTTTATGGAAGACTTAAACGTCCACAAGTAAATAAAACAAAGACTACCTAGGGGAATTTTTTGAAAATCGATAGAGTAATCCTGATCCTTCTATTATCCGGTATTCAATACAACCGGTAACGAAGGACCGGGATTGTAAGCTAGTCTATATATATGTGGGGGTTTTCGTGTCAACTGACACAACTTTTGAAACCGATGTCTTTCGATCGGGATGAAATTTGCACCAAGGTTAGTCCAATTGGATAGCAGTTCAGTTTTCAACGAGATCGGTCAAGGACTCTCTGAGTTAGAGGGGGTCGAAATTTGACATTTTGGCCGAAGAGGTGTTTATTCTCATCCATGTAACTTCTTACATATTGTTTTTAGCAAAATGTGTCCCAAATAGTTTAGATAGCTATATCTTCAGTCTTTCGAAAAAAAAAAATTATAAAAAAAATAAAAAAAAATTTTGATTTTTTTTTTTCTTAAAAATCCAAAACTTTTTTGACTTTTTCCTCAAATCGGGCCATTTTTTTGATTTAAAAGAAAGGTCAGGTCATTTTCTTTAAGATCTATGGGGTCGCTTAGTGGGAAGCGAGCCATATTGCCCCTCTTTACGCCCAATTTTGACCCCGATGAGGAGCCATATGGCACCACCCCATCGCCCTTATTTTTTGGCTCATGCTTTCTTTTTCGAACCTATAAAAATTATAGGTTGTCCCGGATCAAAATCGAAAACTGGTGTCTATCCCACGCCTAATAGTGCAAATTGAAGAACCGTTTTTTGTGTTCTAAAGTTTAAAAAAAAAATTTTCGTAGATATCACACTCTCATCCCACTAAGCGACCCCATAGCTCTTAAAGGAAATGACCTAAGCTTTCTTTTGAATCAAAAAAAAGGGTCCGATTTGAGGAAAAAGTCAAAAAAGTTTTGGATTTTTAAGAAAAAATATTAAAAAAAAAATTTTTATTTTTTTTTTATAATGACCGATTTCGTTGAAAAATGGTGTCTGAACTTCTATCCAATAGGACTAACCTTGGTGCAAATTTCATCCCGAAGTTCTGTCAGTTTACACGAAAACCCCCATGTATAAAAGAGTAGGGTGATTGAGTGAGCGGGCGAGTGACTGACTGACTGATTGATTCATCATCGCCCAGACAAAACTGCTGAAGCTAGATCACGGTGCCCTGTATAGGATTTAAATAAAATATTGGTGTTACTCCAATTTTTAAGTGGATTATGTTTTTAGAAGATAAAAGAATGAAAATGAGCAAAAAAAGAAAAAAAAGTACTAGGCGCTTTTTTTTGGCGGGCAAAAATATGAATTAAAAAAAAACAAAAAAGAATTTATTCTTTCAAATGCATTAAAATTTGTATATAAGGATGTAAATTTACCACATATTTACTTATCAGTGAGATTTAAATATATATGTAACATATTTTTCCAGATATGAGACTTAAAAGAATAATTTCACTAATTATTGAACCTAAATGAAATATGTCCTTGTAAATTATTTATAAATGTAAGTTTTTAAAAGTTTTTAGTGTACTACTCAGACGGACAGCAGAACACAAAGTTGCCTCAGTTTAGACCTTAGTGAGTCATATAATTTTAAAAGAATTAATACTTTTTTGTTAAAAATGTTTTTTCAAAACTAAGAAAAATCAGAAAACGATAGTAAAAATCATTAAAAATGTGTTTGCAATGCCTAAGGAAGAGTAAAATAAAGTAAATAGTTTAAAAAGAGATCCAGAAAGTGGTTTGGACTATTTGTTTATTGCGAAACTTATGGATGGACTTAATATCCTTTTTTAATTTTGTTTATTTCGCCAAAAATCTTTTGTAAATTTTGTTTGTATTGTTGGGGTAACTTCCCCCCTTCAAAATCTAGAAACAGGATCAATATTAAATGTGAAGTAACTGCTAGAGTTAAAATTTTCTTTAAATTAAAAAAGAAATTTGATTTAGTCTCACTAAATAGTGAAATTATTCTTTTAAGTCTCATATCTGAAAAAATATGTCACATATATATTTAAATCTCACTGACAAGTGAATATGTAATGAATTTACATCTGTATAAAAAAATTTTAATGCATTTGAAAGAAAAAATTCTTTTTTGTTTTTTTGAAATTCATCTTTTTGCCCGCCAAAAAAAAGCGCCTAGTACTTTTTTTCTTTTTTGGCTCATTTTCTTTCTTTTATAGTCCAAAAACATAATCCGCTTAAAAATTGGAGTAACACCAAAATTTTATTTAAATCTTCTCCAGGGCACCGTGAGATACTTGAAATTAGGAATGTAGGTTCATCTCCCGGAAGAAACATCCACTAAAAGTACCTATTATAAAAAGTATCTTTTTTAAAAAGTACCTTTTATTAAAATAACACTTTATAAAAAGTACCTGTTACAAAAAATACCATTTATAAAAAGTACCCTTTATTAAAAGTACCTTTATAAAAAGCATAATTTATAAAAAGTACCTTTTATAAAAAGTGCCTTTTATTAAAAGTGCCTTTTATTAAAAGTGCCTTTTATAAAAAGCGCCTTTTATAAAAAGTACCTTTCATAAAAAGTAACTTTTATAAAAAGTGCCTTTCATTAAGAGTACCTTTTATAAAAAAATACCTTTTATAAAAAGTACATTTTATAAAAAATTTCTTTTATAAAAAGTACATTTTATAAAAAGTAGCTTTTGTTAAAAGTACCTTTTGTAAATGTACCGAAAGTCTTTTTGGTAAAAACATTCTAGAAAAAGTTAAATTTATTAACCCTTCAAACGGATGTTTTATTAGACTTCTGTGTTTAGTTTTTGAAAAAGTACCAAAATGACTCCTTAAAACAGCAGTTAGATGATAAATATGTTCTGAGAAAAGAACCGCCATACAATTTCATTAAAGACATCAAATAATTTTTTGAAGATCAGATGTGTTTTTATTACAGTTCTTTTGACGTTTTCCAAACGCCTTGGAAAAAAATTAAAAAATTCAGTGGGCCATAAAAAATAAATCCGAACTGACTTTGTAATCCCTTTAGTGATTTTGTCTATTTGATTGTCTACTTTTATATGGCGATAAAGCCATTGAGGGTCGAAGGGATTACCCAAAATTTGTTGCATAGTGTTATTTAGTAAATTATTTTTTTGTTGGGTAGTTCGTCAAATAAGAATTAGGTTAAAATATGCTCATTTCTAAACAATTCTTATACTTTTCACTAATACATTTTAATTCCAACATATTCATCCATTTTCCACCAATACTTTGTAGTATTTAATGCTAACAACAAATAGCCTCCAAAAAAAATACACCGTTTAAATTGCAAATTTAATTCAATCATTGTTAGAACTTTAAACTTCAGAAAGTTGCAATCATGCATCGGCATCTTTTAGTTTTTTTGATGCATGACAAAAGTCAAAGTAAGTGTTTCTTTTTGCCGTTTTTGGTTTAAGACTTTTACTACTCGCCAACCAACAACTTAAGGTGCTGAAAATGGCAGTACAAGATTTAAAATAAGCGCAAATTACATGTACCACGACAACATCATTATAAATACTCTATTAGGCATGAAGTAGGTAGTACCAAGTAACTAAGTATGTAAGTACCTCAACTAAATAGTATTCATACTATACTAACACTCACTCGTATGATTTAAAATTCATGATGAAGAAGATTGAGAACAACACAAGCTTTATAGTCATTATGGGACGAGAGTTTTTAGTTTTGCTACACACAAAAAAAATCTTGTCAAATTACTAGAAAAAGTGTCGTTATCCCATTTTACCAATATTTGACAGTTTTCCTTGTTTTTTTTTAACAAAAAATTTTCGAACGAAATTTAATTTTTTTTGTAATTAAACAAATTTCCAAGGTTTTTTTACAAAAAAAAATCTAGTAAATTCACGAGATTGCCTTGTAAGTTTTTTTGTGCCAAAAAAGTTGTAAATTTACAATTTTATTGGTAAAAATCTTACTAAATTACAGTATAATTGGTAAAAATCTTGTAAAATTACAAGGAATTGTCAAATATGAGGTAGCAAAAAAAAGTTAAAAACTTTTCTTGTTGTTTAACAAGTTTTTTTTTTGAGTGTATATAAAAGTTTTGGCCACACTCAAAAAACAATAATGTAAAACTAGCAAAAAATATGGTTTAAATTAGCAAAAAAAGCTATAGTTTGGACGTTGCAAAAACTTTAGTATTATTAGCAACACCATTTTGCTAATCAAAAAATTAGGAAAAAATGGTAAAATTACAACAATACCATATTGTTTTGGTAAAAAATCCACTTTAAAAAATAAATAAAAAAAATTGTAAAATTTCCAAAAAAAAAACGGAAAAAAATACTAAAAATTTTGTAGCATATTTTTGAACATCAAATTCTTTAAAGGTAGTAATAGCAGCATCAACCATTAATCAAGTTGTTGGATGGCTACTTTGCTTTGGTGTTGCCAGCAAATTCTTTTGCGTTCTTCTCGGCGTTCTTCACACTACACTCAAAAATGCCTGCGAATTTTGTAGTCTTGCCCAAAGCATTAAATCATGATAATTTTTTGCGGAAGATTTGGATGTACTTCCCAAAACAAAGTTTTTTTTGGAAAAAATAATGTTATATTACTTTGCTATTCCATGCAAACGAATATCAGTGGAGGACCCTATTAAATTTATATTAGTGCCTACGGTCAGTACCGTAGTATCGGGAATACCGGTATTCCCGGTTCTCGGTATTCCCGGAAAATGGTACCGGTTTCCCGGTTTTTTAATTATTCCCGGGAATACCGGTATTCCCGGTTCCGGTTCTCTCGGTATTCCCGGGACACCGGTATGTTTATTTTTTAAAATTGTGTAGAACTAAAATTTTTTCTTCGCATTTACTAAAAAAAATACAAAACATGTTGAAAACACCATTTCCAATTTTATAAATGAATTTACGAAAAATATGTATAGTTACATGATTTTTAAATAATTTACAAAGACAATATTTCTGAAATGCTGATTAAATGGTGTAATTTAAATATTTTATGGTATAGGATTTTTTTGTTTTTGAGAACCGGTACCAGTATCAGAACCGGGAATACGGGCATTCCCGGGAATATATTTAGATCCGGGAAACCGGTACCAGAATCGGGAATACCGGTATTCCCGGGAATACCGAGAACCGGGAAATGGGGGCACTCGTATATATATATTGATCCATTTCTAAGCCACTGTAGCTATATACATCCGTCCATCTGTATGTGGAAAGCAGGATTCAGTCAAAACAAAAAGAGCTGTTCCTTTGGTAAATGAGTTCAAAAATAAGTGCAAAAAAGTGTTTTTATATTTTGGAGAGTATGAAAGATTCGGCACCGAAGAATGGAAAATTTTTATGTGAAAAGTTTAGACTTGTTGAAAAAGTGGTTTTGGTAAAAAAGGGGATATATGATTTTTGGTGAAAAAAAATGTTTGATGGATGAAAAAAAGTTTTCGATGAAGAAAAACATTTTTTATAAAAAAAAAAGTTTTATGAAAACAATTTTTTTTTTGAAAAAAATAAAATTTGATGAAAAAAAAAAAATTTTTTAAAAAAAAACAAAAAAAATTATTGAAAAAAAAATTTGATGAAAAACAAAAAATTTGATGAAAAAAAAATGACAAAAAAAACGATTTGATGAAACAAAAAAATATATGAAAAAAAAAACATTTGATAAAAAAAATAAAAATTTGATGAAAAAAAAACTTTGATGAAAATAAAAAATTTGATGAAAAAAAAATTGATAAAAAAAAAAATTGATGAAAAAAAAATTTATAAAAAAAAAATTTTAAAAAGTTTAATGAAAAAAAAAAAAAAAAATTGATGAAAAAAAAAATTTATGAAAAAAAAAAAACAAGTAGAAAAGTTAAATTCGACTTGGCCGAATCTATGAATACCCTCCACAATGCCCTTTTAAGGCTGGATTACTCAATGCTCCGTTTTAAAATAACTCTCCCTTAAATTTAACTTTTTCATAGAAATTTTGACATAAGGCTCCTTTAAATCGGCAGTTAGCAGCTAAATTTTCCTTTAAATCGGCAGTTAGCAGCTAAATTTTCATTGAGTAATCCGCCCTAAGTGATAGTAAATTTTCCAACGTGGAAAAATAACATTTTTGATTAGTTTTTATTTTGTGCAAATTTTTTTTTTAAGTAATTTTTGAAAAAAAAAAAAAAAAAATTACTAAATTTTTTTTGAGTGTAAAATTTTTTTTGAGTGTAAAATATTTTTGAGTGTAAAATTTTTTTTTGAGTGTATTTTTTTTTAGTGTAAAAATATTTACGTTGTAAAATATTTTTTTGACTTACCAATGTTTTTAAAACATGTTTAACGGGTTTTCAACTCATGAATTTAAGGTGAAACTAATCTGAAATTCACGGTTTTGCTAATAACTTTTGAACCGCTGGACCGATTTGGCTGAAATTCAAATCGAACCAGGCCCAGGGAACGACAAATATGCCATGCTTCAGCATCCTCAGAATTGCCTTTCGAAAGTTAGCGTGTGTTTTATCTCGTAAATTCACGAAAAACCCTTGCCGAAATTCAGTCATTTGATCATAACTTTTGAACCACTGGACCGATTTCGCTGGATTGCAATACCAACCTGACCAGGTAACTGGGCAACATATATGCCAAACTTCAGGAGCCTCTGTAATGTCTTTCAAAAGTTAGCGTGTTTTCAACAGACAGACAGACGGACAGACGGACGGACGGACGGACATCGCTAGATCGTCTTAAAATCGATCGAGGATCATGAATATATATACTTTATGGGGTCTTAGACCAATATTTCGAGGTGTTACAAACGGAATGACAAACTTATATATACCCTCTATCACTAGAGTGGAGGGTATAAAAAAATTTATGAAAACAAAATTTGATGAAAAAAAAAAAAATATGAAAAAAAAATTTGATGAAAAAAAAAAATTGATGAAAAAAAAAAATTTGATAAAAAAAAATATTGGATGAAAAACTTTTTTTTTTTGTTGAAAAATAATTATGTTACTTTTTATTCACCAGCTGGACGGGTTTATTCACCACGAGGTGGTTTATTATTTTTGGTTTTAAGAAAAAGAAAAAGAAAATAGTAATTCTTATTTTCTTTTTCGTTAATTGTTTGCTTATATAGTCAAACTGAGGTGGCGTCCTGCAACTTTTTTAAAATTAGACGCCAACCTAAAAACATTATCATGTTATACAAGTAGAAAAGTTAAATTCGACTTTGCCGAATCTATGAATACCCTCCACAATGCATTTTTTGACAGGGTAGTACGTGAAAAAATTAACAATTATGATTAGAAATATTTTATTTTGAGTAAAAACTCTTTTTTTGTCATTAAAAGAAAAAAAAAAAACATTACTAATTTTTTTTTTTGAGTGTAAAATTTTTTTCGAGTGTAATCTTTTTTTTACTGTAAAAATATTTCTGAGTGAATGCACGTACGTATGTACACAAAATATTGTCATTTTTATAAAAAATTTTGTTTTTTTTTTTGTCTAAATTTTTTTTTGAGTGTAAAATTTTTTTTTGAGTGTAAAATTTTTTTTGAGTGTAAAATTTTTTTCGAGTGTAATTTTTAAGTTACCAATTCTTTTAAAACTAAACAAGGTTAAAATGCATTGTTTTAAAATTAAATAAGTTTGAAAAGCATTGTTTAGTTACCACCAATGCTTTTAAAACTTGTTTAAATACGTGGCATTTTAGATGGAAGTAATCTGAAATTCAGGGTTTTACTTATAACTTTTGAACCACTGGACCGATTGAGCTGAAATTTAGTACCAAACAGACCCGGGGAACGGCAAAGATACATGCCAAGCTTCAGTAGTCTCATTATTGTCTTTCGAAAGTTATCGTGTTTTTTATCTCGTAAATTCGCGAAACACCCTTGCCGAAATTTACTCTTTTGCTCATAACTTTTGAACCACTGGGCCGATTTGGCTGGATTGCAATACCAACCTGACCAGATAAATGACAAACATATATGCCAAACTTCAGTGGTCTCTGTAAAGTCTTTCAAAAGTTAGCGTGTTTTCTACGGACAGACAGACGGACGGACGGACGGACGGACATCGCTAGATCGACTTAAAATCGATCGAGGATCATAAATATATATACTTTATGGGGTCCTAGACCAATATTTCGAGGTGTTACAAACGGAATGACAAACTTATATATACCCTCTATCACTAGAGTGGAGGGTATAAAAATAAACTGGTAAAACGCCAGGTAAAATGCCTTGTAATCCCGTTCAACCAATATTTAACAATTTTCCTTGTTTTTTAACAAAAAATCTTGTACTTTGCTCAAACGAGAACTACAATTTTATTGGTAATTTTGAAAGGTTATTTTACAAAAAAAAAAAACTGTAATTTTACAACAAAGTTTTTATTACGGGGATTCTAGTTGAATTACAAAAAAACTGTTATTTTACAAAAATTATGTTATACGAGGATTTATGTTGTTTAACAAAAAAACAAAATCAATTTTGTTTTTTTATTGAAAAATATTTAAAAACAAAGTTGACAAAATTTTGAAAAATTTATTACGAGGATTCTAGTTATTTTACAAAAAAACAGTTATTTTACAAAAATGATTTTATTACGAGGATTTATGTTGTTAACAAAAATTTTTTTTTGTAAATTTACCATTTTGGTTTGTAAATTTACCATTTTTTTAAAAAATATTTACCATTTTTTCTTGTAGGTTTACCATTTTTTTTTTTTATTTTTCCGGTTTTAAACAATATTTTTACCAATAAAATTAGTTATTATACCAATTTTTGGCGCATGCAAAATTATGAGGAAATCCTCAAAATTTTACGAGAATTTTGCCTCCTATTTTACGAGAATAGCCTCGTTAAATCACGAGATTTTTTGGTAATGTTACAAGTTTTTTTTTTGAGTGTAGAACACCTTTAACGAAATTTTTTTCTTAATAAATAATAAGTATTTCCATTTCTTTAACGAAAATACTAACATTTTTGATAAAATTACTGTAAAATAAAAAAAAAAAAAACTGTTAAAAAATATAGTAAAAATACCAAAAAGTTGTTGTATTTTACCAATAGTAAATTACTAAAAAGTTCTGTAAAAATTAAATTTTTACAATTTGTATTGCCAAAGTTTAGTTGACATAAATTATAACACCTTTTACTAATATTTTGACTAAGTTATTTTTTTGTATGTAACATTAGTTAACTCAGGTATTAGAGATGAACAATATTTGAATACTGAAAATTACTGCACTTATTGAGTTTAGTATATTCTTATTGTATCCAAATTTGTAGACTACCTATCCAATGTGCATTATCATATTATAGTTGTATTTTTGCACATAATAACTTAGAAAACTATTAGAATTTCTAATTTCACATACAATTCATAGATGATTTTTTCTTGTCTATTTGAAAACATTATTGTAGTTTAGCTTACTCCCCCCCCCCCCCATCTTAAAAAATAACAACCTTTTATAATGTATTTAGTTGCATTTTGAATGCAATTTGAGTGTTTTTGTCTACAATTTTGTTGAAAATTTTAAAACAATACCAAAGCGTGCGAATTTCTCACGAAAGTTTTGTTATTTAAGACAGATTTTGTTGTAATTTTTCTATTCTTATTCTAATACTTATAATATAAACTAAACATACTTCTTATATAGTTAAAAAAATAGGGTGTAAAATGTTTCACTGATTTTTTTAAAAAAGATGTGGCATCTGCAAAAAAAAAAAAAAATATATTTACGATTTGTCAATTAAAGAAATATTTCCGTATTTATCAAAATATATTTTAATTTCTGCAGGAAAACATTTCGATAACTTAAACATTAGGGTGGAGCAAATTAACCTTTTTTCGAATTTCAATAACGTCGGGGTCGGAAAAGTTGCTCAACAAAACCACAAAAAATATTGCATCTGAAGTTAGGATTTCCATCCGTCCTTTTTTCCCTGTACACCGTCCTCTTTATTAGGGCATCCGGGGTAGTCCTTATTATTTTTCTGCAAGTGTCCGGTGTTGTCCTTCTTTTTGATACTTTCCACATATTTGTTTTTATTGCATCGATACTTTTGAATTGTTTGCATTGTATTATTTCAAATGACTTGTAAGTGTTGGCTACAGGGGGGGGGGGGGGGGGGGGGGTGTCCCGGTGGTGCGTAACCCCAAAACGACTTCAGACATTTGAGGATTTTTTTTAACCAAGTATTAATAAAAAGTATAAAAAAATGTTTAAACAATTTCCCAATACATTTCAGAATCTTAAAATTTTTCTGAGGGAAAATGTTTCAGAAACCAAAAAATGTCTCAGAATATAAAAATTTTTCACGCGGAAATTGAACATGATTCCAATAAAAAATGTCTCAGAATATGAGATTTTTGATTTATGGAAAATGTCACAGAATCTGGTAGTTTTTCTTAAGGTAACATGTCCCACAATTTGAAAATTTTTTAATGAAAAAATTTTTCAGAATCTGATACTTTCTTTAAAGGGACTATATCTTAGAATCTAAGACTTCTTTTACAAGAAAAATGAAAAATGAACATATCAATAAAAAGCTATTTTCAACCATCTGACATCGAAATTAAATCTAAAGAAGATGCTGGAGGTAGGGACAATCAAATCTTGGATGCTGATTCCGACGATTTTGTGAATTTCGACAAGGGATTCTTCATTAGAAAATAAAGCAGCAAAATCAGTGGCGAAAATTGTTTTCAACGAACGAAAAGGAGCAGGCTATGTAGTTTGGGACTATTTTTGTGCTGTCACTCTCCGCAGGATCGCAACCCTCGATAAGTTTCAGTTTTGCAAAATATGTTTTGACATGGAGCTCACAACACTAAAAGGGTAAGTCAAATGACAAAACGATTTGCAATGGATCAGTTAAAGATCAATATAAATAACGGGAACTTTATTTTTTATTCTCCAAAAAACCGCCGATTTTTAAAAACCGGTTTTCAGTTTATTTGAAAAATCTAAAATTTAAAAAACCGGTTTCGGTTTCGGTTTTTATATAAAAAACCTGTCAACCGTTTTTTTCGGTTTTTTGATAATTATAGATTTTTATTTAAAAAGGGAAATTTGTTAATTAAATAGAAGAAAATAAGATACAAAATTATATTATTAACTTCGCTTAACTTACAATATAAATACCTAAAAACACCGGTTTTTTCGAAATACCGAATTTGAAAAAAAAAAACCGAAACCGGCCGGGCTTTTGAAAATGAAAAAAAGTTCCCCCTGAAGAACTAAAACATGACAGTCAAGTTTTTTTGGATATTGTTCAACAAATCAATAATTTGTAGGGATGTCGCGAATATTCGTCCCTATTCGGTATTCGGTATGGTTTTTGAATATTCGGTGAAATAAATATTCGTCAAAAGTTTGCCGAAAATTCGGCAAAATTTAAATTTGTTTAAAACCCCTTTTTTATTAACGAAATACATTTTTTGCAGTCAGTAATGCTCGAATCGTTATTCGTTTGTTATTTCTGGATTTAAGAGGAATAGGTAGCTGATTAGTGTTCTTGAGAGTCCAGAATGTAGCTGTGATAAGAAAGCCCTGGTCTCTAGGCAGTAGTCGCTTCTAACCGCATATTGGTGGAGGTCTACCGCCATGGGCTATGCTGCTTGGTAACCTTTCATCGCCAACTATTTCAGTGTTTGCCGTTGCTTAAATTATTTCATCAATAGAGTTATCTCCCTGTACGTTTTGCACATGGAGTTTCACCTTCCCAGGTCAAACCTTAACGCTCTTTCCAATAACGGTCTTCTTGTTGAGGTGTGGTTTGGATATGCATAACCAGGCATAGCCCGACCTCAAAATGGTCGGGTCTATGTCGTGTAATTGATTGATTGAAATCATGTACAGAGTTGTAGTTTTTTAGTCTGGTACTTTTTTTTATTTTTTACATAGGTGAACTACAGATGTATGAATAATCTAGATAATCGGTTTGAACCGTATACCGAATAGTAAATATTCGGTAAAATACCGAATACACTATTCGCGACATCCCTAATAATTTGTATGCCTTGTGAAGTAAATCAACCTGCACTTGGTCCAAGGAGATAAGAAAATGTATTTTTTTGACCGCCCACTATTGGGGGCATGGTTATTACAAATAACGACAAAATTATATTATTTAAGGGGCAATATCATAACAAGTAAATCGTGCATGTTTAAACAACCAAACCCGTGTTTATAGACAGAAAAGATACTGGTGGTCCAGCTAGACCAAATGGTCAGTTTTTAAAGCAAGAATTTCGCATGTTGAAATACTACTCTTACCGACTCGAAATTTGTTTCATACGATTCAACAGATGTCAGTTATAGTGTTCAATGTCCTCATTTTTTGATTTTTATACCCTCCAACTACATTATGGGGGTCTACCCACTTTGTCATTCCGTGAGTGACGCATCAAAATTTCGGTCGGAACCCAATCAAGTATATATATTATGGATCATTGATCTATTCTAAGACATTCTAGCGATGTCCGTCTGTCTATCCGTCCGTCTGTAATTAACACGATACAGTTAAAAATCGTGTAACTATTTTTTTCTTAAATTCAGAAAAAAATTGAAATCGGATTTTTCACATGTTTTTTATTTTTTTTGGTAAATGCGAAGAAAAAATATTAATTGTACAAAATTTTACAAAATAAACATACCGGTAGTCCCGGGAATACCATCAGATCCGCAACCGGAAATACCAGTATTCCCGGTTATAATTCAAGAACTGGGAAACCGGTAACATTTCCCGGCACTACCGAGAACCGGGAATACCGGTATTAGGGTACTGACCGCAGGCACTAGATATCAAAATTATATTTGCAAAGACCAACACTCAAAAAATTATGTCATTAACTGTTTGTAGTTTATTTAAAAAGTTTTCCGTTTAGTCGTTTTTAAAAGAAAAAACATTTGTTTGATGTTCAGTTCTTATTAATGACTACTTCAGTCCTTTGTTTGGAAAATAACACACTAAAAAATAAAGACTTTCATTTACATTTAATTTTTAAAGTCATTTATTTTTGTTCTGTAAGTAAAAACTACTGATTATTCTTTTGATTTTTAATGAGTTGTGTAAGTAATTTTTTTTTAAATTGTTGGTATTTTTTAATGAAATATCATTAGTTTTTACCTACACAAGTCAGTTATTTTTTTGTAGAAAAAAAAAAATCAAAAAATTATTTATAGAAATATAAAAAAATGTTTGTATCAAGTGACTTTGGCACGATGGGTAGAGTGTCTGCCCAGAATGTAGTTGATTGCGGGATCGATTCCCCAAAAATTTTATTAAAAATTTAAAAAAAAATATTTCAATAAAAAATTGTAAAAAATTACCTACGAAATCATTAATTTTTATTGTTTTTGTAGGTTATTTTTTTGAAATTTTTTGGTAAAAATAACAGAACTATCATTAATTTTTAATGTTTTCGTTGGTTATTTTTTTCGAATTTGTTGGTAAAAAAGAGTGTAAAAAACGTAATTTTTTAATGTTTAATGTTATTTATTTTAGAAAATTTTGTCAACAGTAAAAAACAAATGTTGATGTTTGTTAAAACAAATGAATAATTACTGGAATGGTTTTCAATTGTTTATTCACTGGTTTTAAGTGTGTTTTTCATTTGTTTTTGACTACAAAATATTTTGAGTGAAGTCACCTATCCTGGGGTTAATATGCTTTATTTACTGAACAGATATACAAAAAAAAAATTTTAAAATTTATCAGCAGTATAGCTACTTTATTTTGGACTGCATCGTGTCCTCCACAAACGGACTGAAGGATATTTCTTAAAAGGTCTTTGAATCGATCACTGATCTTTATTATGTGTTTCTAGACCAATATTTCTTTGTTACACATGGATAGAATGAATGAATGACAAATATTTACATAGATTATTATTTGCACCCTAATGATTATTTATAAAAAAAAAACAATTGGTCTATTTAATAGCTTTATATTTAGTGTTATAATGAGATGCTTTTAGCAGTCATTTTCCAATGTGAATACGAAGTTTGTGAATTGTATGGTAGTGATTCCATGCTAATATGAAATTATAATATTAAGGCATGTCACACTGTGACATTGTCACAGGCTCAATTTCGTTCGGAATTTAAATAACTGGTTTACTTGTAAAACAAAATTTTTTTTTTATTTGGAATGAAATCACTTTCAATAATTAAAGTAGAATTGAATTGCATGAAAGTGGTTTCATGCCGAAAAATTATTTCGTTTTACGTTTTTAGAACAAAACTTTGAAATAACTTAAGAACGGAATCGACTCTGTGACACCATGCATACGACAAAGTTAAATGTTATTAGACGATGACGGCGAAAATCATTACATCATTTGAATAAGTTAACCAAAATTGAGTATAACTTTTCGCACAATACAACACTCATAGTGTTGCACAGAGAATAGTTGTGGCAGCTGAATTTGTAGCCAACTTAATAATTCAGTTACAGCAACCACATTTTTTGGTAGGGCCAACAAAAAAAAAATAGTTTTATTAGCAACTACCAAAACCAACAATTTCGATAGTTACTGTCGAACCAGTCAGCTCTAAAATTTAACTTGCACAACGAATTTGTTTTCAATATATGCTTTTATGACAGGCGCAAACGAAGTATAGACACCAACTTCAGTTTTCTGTAGTTTTAGATTATATATCACAAATACATAAGTAGTTACCTGAACGATGAAGGACTTGTATAAATCAAATTATATTTGTAATTATTGTTTGAGAATCTTCATCATAAAATCTTATTGATCCATTGTATTTAACGTTATTGTCTATTTGGTCATAAAACTAACAATAAGATTTATGTCGACTACTTTTGTTAACTTTAAGCTTGTTAAATTTTTAAAATAATCATATGCACACTAGGGTAGAGCAATGTTTCCTTTTTTCGATTTTCAATAGCGTCGGGGTTGAAATAGTTGCCTTTTAGGGAAATACTAAAACAAACAAAAATATTGGACTTGTGGAGCAATGTCTTTCTGTTAAGTTTTTGTGTTGAAAATTGCAAAGTTGCAAACAAATTGAAAAAAAATATATTTTGATTTTTTTTTGCTGAAAATGTTATTTAGGATTTTATGATGATCGGATAAATTTTTTTTATCATAAATAATATGGAGCATTCATAAATAATATGGAGCATTCTCGAAGAATGTGGTCTGTTGTTTGGACAGAAGCACCGCATGGACATGTAGGATCATCCACATAGCCCCAGTTGAAGAGAGTTTCTAGAGTTCTACCAGTACCAGTCCGTAATCTATTTAAATTACACCATGCTTTCCTTGGAAGTTTGAGGTCGGTATTGCTGCTTTGTTCATCAAATATGGGACTAGATCGACCTGAATTTGACCAGTCATATGCCCAGGCTGTGCATATGACTGATAGATTTTTGGCAAGATCTAAAGGCGCATGTCTTGATTCAAGTCTTCGACTAGGAGGATTTCTCATATCGGTATATAAAGGAACCCAGTTGGCAAAGTCCTCGAGCCATCCTCAGTGACGGAGCGGTGACATGTCAGAGTCACTGCTGACATCCACAAGACATCTCTATGTACTAGGTTGAGGACAGTTTCATACAAATTTCCAAAATGTCCTCACTCAAAGTCAGCAGTGGTCAGGGCTGACCTTCTGGGGACATGTCACCTAAGACTTCTTTGGGGAAATGTCTGACGTAGGTCATGCGAAAATACAAAAAATTTTCGTATTTCCTTTTGTTTTTACTTTTATCCATTTTCCTTTATAAATTATCTTTCTCATATTTTGAAAAAACCTTTCGCCTTTTTTGGTCCCAACTGGATTTGAACCTGGACCCTCCAGTTTATTAGTCCCACTCCTAACTACTTGTTCCAAACTCTATTTTGAAAATTGTTTGTCTATTTATTAGTTTTATTTATTCTACTTGTTAGATTTTGATTTTATTTTAATTAAATACAAAATACATACATAAGCTGGGGTTGCTGGGTTGGTCCTTGGTCGGAGATGACTCTCCGAGTCGTTTCGGTTTTTCGAAGATCCGACTGTCGTGGAAACGTATTTTAATTAAATCGATAATATTGCCATCTTTTTCTTGAAAATTGAAGAGTTGCCCAGATTTCAAATTCTAATTCTGAAGACATTTCCTTTTAGACATCTTAGAGGAATTTTCCAAACTCTTGAAGCAAACATTCAGTGCTGACAATGTTAGGACATGTCATCAAGGATTACCTATGATTTGTCAGAACCTGAAGACATTTCCTCAAGGAATTACTGTGGAAATTTCCTCTGTGACACATTTTCCAACTGGGAATCCGATCATTGTTTTGAATCTTGTTGTATTCTCGTAAAAGTGCCTGTTGTCTTCTCAGTTGTGGAGGTGCGATGTTACAAAGTTTTGGAAGCCACTCTGTTGGCGTTGGGCGCAGTGTTCCAGAGATCAACCTCATCGTTGTGTTAAGTTGAATATCAATTTTTTGTGTGTGGCGACTATCTAGCCATACCGGGCTATCGTATTCCGCAGCGGAATATACAAGTGAAAGTGCTGACATGCGCAAGCAGTTTGAGTTTGCTCCCCATGAAGAGCCAGTCAATTTTTGTATTATGTTGTTTCTTGTTTTTAGTTTTTGGGAGGTTTTTAAGAGATGCGCGTTAAAGGAAAGGGTTCTTTCCAGTGTAATTCCAAGGTATTTTGGGGTGGAGTTGTGTACCAGCCGTGTATCTATATAAGTATGTATATAAAAATGGATGTGTGTATGTATGTATGTGTGTATGTATGTTCCGTATGGACTCGAAAACGGCTGGACCGATCTTGATGAAATTTTCAGGGAATATTCAGAATAGCCTGGTAAGTAACACTGTCAAGTCGGATTTTTGATTTTCCGTCTGTGGGCGGAGGGGCGTGGCAAAATCCAATTTTTACATTTCACCACTGATGACATCTATATATAAAAAACGGATTGACCGATTTTGATGAAATTTAAACCAAAGATAGTACTTACCAAGTACTAAATAAATGGCAAATTAGAGCGTGATCGGACAAGTGGGCGTAAAATGCCATTCTTTTTTGTCAGTGGGCGGAGGGGTTGGTCAAAATCAAATTTTTACATTGCACCACTAATGACATCTATATATTAAAAACGGCTGGACCGATTTTGATGAAATTTAAACCAACGGTAGCACTAACCAAGTACTAACTGTGTGCCAAATTAGAGCGTGATCGGACATTGGCGTAAAATGCCATGCCCCTTTGTATTGAACTGAATTTTATTTCTGCATGCTTCGCAATAACGCAAAAACTGTTGATTTTATTTAAATTTTCAGCACTGATAGTATTAACCGAGTGGCCATGTTATACTACGATTGGAAAAAGGGGCGTAAAATGCCACGCTCCTTTGTACTATACAGGACATTGTCTGTCTGTTTCGCAATCACACAAAAACTGCTGAACCGATTCTCTTGACATTTTCACCACATACAGTGCTAACCAAGTGCATATGTAGGCCATACATATAAGATCGTTATTGGAGAAAGGGATCAAAATTGCAACGCCCTTAGTACTATACTGACCACGATTTAACAAAGAGGCGTAAATTGCCACGCACCTTTGTTTTATACTTAACGTTATATATGCCTGTTGTGAAATCACGCAAAAACGGATAAGCCGAATCTGTCACTACTGATAGAACTAACCGAGCGGGAACTGTAGGTCATATGTATAGCCCGATTCGGCAAAAGGGTTTACAATATCACTCCCGTTTTTCATAAATAAAAAGTTATTTCCTCCACTTTCCCAATCACACAAAAACGACAAAACTGATGTCAATGAAATATCTAATCGAGGATGCAGCAATGAACTTTAGACTATCACGATTCGATAAAAATTCGTTAAATTACATGCCCCTTTGTGCTATACTTAACGTTATGTCTGTCTGTTTCGAAAACACGCAAAAACGGCTGAACCGATTTTGTTGAGATTTCTCTAAAGATAGTGCTAACTGAGGGTGTAACCAAAGGTTGCACGGGTCCGGACCCGTGCTTTAATTTTGTCTGACATTATATTTAAATTAAGATGCAATATAAAATAGTTTTTTTCTTAGGGCCAGCAACGCGGACCGGGTATAGCTAGTTGTTAATAAAAATATTGAGTTCTCGATTTGATTCCTGATGATTTAAATGAAAACAGCTAACTTCGGTTTTTGCAGGACTAGGAGTAAGTCGCCAGTTTTTACAGTGCGATGATAGTCTGCTTAGGTCAGACGTTAAGGCGTGTTCCAACCCGGAGAAAGATGAATGTTGGTAGGCATAGATGAATTTACGAGATATAGAGGACGGTAGATCATAAATATATAGAGTAAACAACGTTGGTGCTAACACGGAGCCTTGGGGAAGGCCTTTGTTTAGTTTACGGGTTCTACTATGCTTATCGTTCAAGTACACGTTGAACAGACGGTCACTGAGCATGGAGCTAATAAGATTACATATTCTGATACAAGGAATTACCTTTAACAATTTATATAACAGTCCCTTCTTCCAAACTGTGTCATATGCTGCCGTGAGGTCGACGAAAATGGTTGCGGTTTTAAGTTGTTTTTGGAAACCATACTCGATAAAATTAGTCAGAGACAATACTTGATCCGTGCAACTTCTTTGTTTTCTAAATCCTGCCTGTTCTTGATGAATTATTCGGTCGATTTTTGGACCAACTCTATTTAGAATAAGACGTTCAAGCAGCTTAAAATTGACAGACAAAAGCGAAACTGCACGATAATTTTGGGGCAGGTCTGCAGACTTACTTGGTTTTAACAAAGCAAAGATCTTGGATTTCTTAAAAGACGAAGGAAGCTGGTTTGATGTCATGACGTTCGAGAAAAATAACGCAAGCCATTTTCTTGTCTTTGGGGCGCTATTTTTTAGGAATTCTGGGTATATTCCATCAACTCCGGTTTTTCAAAACCTTGGCTGCATGGTGCATTCCGTTTTAATTTCATAAATATTAACTATGCGATTCACTGTCTCGGTCGAAGTGAGTGACTACAAAATTTGTACGTTAAACAAAAACAAAAAACTCAAATTTGTTTTTGTTTTACATACAAAATTTCTAGTCACTCACTTTTTACGACATACTGAATCAGCGCATTAGTCAAGGCAAGTCATCACAAATCTTACCATTTTTTCAAAATTTAGCCACGCCTCCTAAGCCCACTTTTTGAAAAATTAAAAAACCAAAAACGCAATTTTCTAACAAGGGAAGTATCTCAACCCTTATGAACCGATTTGCCTGAAACTTAAAATATATATGGGGGTTTTCGTGTCAACTGACACAACTTTTGAAACTGATATCTTCCGATCGGGATGAAATTTGCACCAAGGTTAGTCCTATTGGATAGTAGTTCAGACACAATTTTTCAACGAGATCGGTCAAGAACTCTCTGAGTTAGAGGGGGTCGAAATTTGACATTTTGGCCAAAGAGGTGTTGATTCTCATCCATGTAACTTCTTACCTATTGTTTTTAGCAAAATGTGTCCCAAAGAGTTTAGATAGCTATTTCTTCAGTCTTTCGAAAAAAAAATATAAAAAAAATAAAAAAAAAATTTTTGATTTTTTTTCTTAAAAATCCAAAACTTTTTTGACTTTTTCCTCAAATTGGGCCCTTTTTTTTTTTTTTTTTTTGATTCAAAAGAAAGCTTAGGTGATTTCCTTTAAGAGCTGTGGGGTCGCTTAGTGGGATGCGAGTGGGATATCTATGAAAATTTTTTTTTTTTAACTTTGGAACACAAAAAATGGTTCTTCAATTTGCACTATTAGGCGTGGGATAGCTAACCAGTTTTCGATTTCGATCCGCGATACCCACTAATTTTTTTAGGTTCGAAAAAGAAAGCACGAGCCAAAAAATGGGGGCGGTGGGGAGGGGCCATATGACCCCTCATTGGGGTCAAAGTTGGGCGTAAAGAGATAAAAATTCCCAAAAAGCCCCAAAACTCCCCTAGAAACGCCCCTGGAGGGGTGCAATGTGAGACCGACCTCCAATAATTTTCTGCCCCCAACATTTTTCTTGAACATACCTTACCCGTATTTCCACTTCCTAAGGGGGCTCCCATACAAAACATTTTTAAAAAATTTGATCCTACCATTCTAACTTACCCTAAAGTGCCCCTAGTGGGGCCAAATCTATGACCGACCTCCATTATTTTATTAATTCCAACATTTTTTGCAAACATACCTACAATGTATCTTTAACCCTTAAGGTGGTCCCCATACATTTCTTTTAATTTTTATCAATTTGTTTTATTAAGCCAGCTCCTATCGCACCTACCGTGCCTCCTAGAGAGGCAAAAATTACGACCAACCCCCATTATTTTTTAGTTACCAACATTTTGTCCCAACATCATAACACGCTATTTCCACTCCTTAAGGGGCTCCCATACATTATAAAAACATGTATTTTTAAAAACTAATAAAAAAATAAAAAAAAATGTATGGGGACCCCCTTAAGAGTTGAAAATAAAGGGTAGGTATATTCAAAGAAAATGTTGGAGTTGAACAAATATTTGGGGTCGGTCATGCATTTTACATCTCTAGGGGCACCCTATGGACAGTTAGAGCGGTAGGAGCAAATTTTATAAAAATGTCATTTTGTATGGGAGCCCCCTTAGGAAGTGGAAATAGGGGTAAGGTATGTTCAAGAAAAATGTTGGGGGCAGAAAATTATTGTAGACCGGTCTCATATTGCACCCCTCCAGGGGCGTTTCTAGGGGAGTTTTGGCGCTTTTTGGGGATTTTTATCTCTTTACGCCCAACTTTGACCCCAATGAGGGGCCATATGGCCCCTCCCCACCGCCCCCATTTTTTGGCTCGTGCTTTCTTTTTCGAACCTAAAAAAATTAGAGGGTATCGCGGATCGAAATCGAAAACTGGTTAGCTATCCCACGCCTAATAGTGCAAATTGAAGAACCATTTTTTGTGTTCCAAAGTTAAAAAAAAAATTTTTTCATAGATATCCCACTCGCATCCCACTAAGCGACCCCACAGCTCTTAAAGGAAATCACCTAAGCTTTCTTTTGAATCAAAAAAAAAAAAAAAAAAGGGCCCAATTTGAGGAAAAAGTCAAAAAAGTTTTGGATTTTTAAGAAAAAAAATCAAAAATTTTTTTTTTATTTTTTTTATATTTTTTTTTTCGAAAGACTGAAGAAATAGCTATCTAAACTCTTTGGGACACATTTTGCTAAAAACAATAGGTAAGAAGTTACATGGATGAGAATCAACACCTCTTTGGCCAAAATGTCAAATTTCGACCCCCTCTAACTCAGAGAGTTCTTGAACGATCTCATTGAAAAATTGTGTCTGAACTACTATCCAATAGGACTAACATTGGTGCAAATTTCATCCCGATCGGAAGATATCAGTTTCAAAAGTTGTGTCAGTTGACACGAAAACCCCCATATTATAGAGGCAATTCTAAGGTTGGGGTGTCTCGGCTTATCGGCCATATCGGGGACTAAGAGGTTCAAAACATGGGTCAAAAAATAGCGAAAAAATCGTTTTTTGGATTTTTCAGCCACTTCTTTTTAAGAAACTATATGATGTTTTCATATGAGAAGAAAGGGTTTTTAATGCCTATCCAATGGTGGCATAACCTTGTAAAAAATCGGCTTCTTTAAATTTTTTTTTCAGGAAAATGTGTAAATTTTGGAGGGTATATATGTGAAGACATAGACCTACGATATCCATATGGATAAGAAATAATCTTTACTAAATTTAAGTCGACCCGTGTTTTTGTCCTAGACGATATGCCTTTTAGTTCGGAAGTTATCAAAATTTTCCCGAAGGTCCACATGGTTTCATAAGGGGACAACGAAATTTTTAAACACCGATATGGCCGATAAGCCGAGACACCTCAACCTTAAAATCGTCTCTTTAATATATATTTTAAGTTTCAGGCAAATCGGTTCATAAGGGTTGAGATACTTCCCTTGTAAGTTTCATATGGGGCTATCTATACAACCTATTCAGAATTCATGGGACACAAGATTTTCTGTAGCGGAACATTTGGTGTGGAATGCCTCATATATATCCAAGGAAATCTGTCAAGCGGTTAACTTTGTATAAAAACATAACATTCTTTTCGAATAGAAAATTTTTTCTATTCTAAGAAATTTTTCGTATAAAAAAATTTTCAGATTCTGAGACATTTTTCTTATAGAATATTTCTTAGATTTTGAGATAATTTTCGTATAGAAAAATTCTCAGATTCTACAACATTTTTCGTAAAAAAATTTCAGGTTCTGAGAAATTTTTGGCGTAGAAAAAACTCTCAACTTCTGAGACATTTTTCGTTTTAAAAATTTCTTAAATTAGTATAGAAAAATTTAAAGATCCTATGACATTTTTCGTATCAAAAAAAAACTCTCAGATTCCATGAAATGTTCCATAAAGAATATTTTTCCGATTCTATGAGATATTTTTCGTTTAGAAAATTTTTAGATATTTAGACATTTTTCCTATGGAAAAATTTTCAAATTCTGAGCCATTTTTCATACAAGAAACTTTTCAAATTCTGAAACATTTTTTGTATAGAAAAATTCTCAGATTCTAAGACATTTTCATGTGGAAAAAAATAAAATTCTCAGACTCGGAGACATTTTTCATACAAGAAACTTTTTAAATTCTGAAACATTTTTTGTAAAAAAAATTCTCAGATTCTAGGACATTTTTCATGTGGAAAAAATCTCTGAAATTCTGAGAAATTTTTCGCCAAAAAAACTCTTAGATTCGTGCAGAAAAATTCTCAGATTCAAAGATATTTTTTGTAAAGATAAATTCAGAGATTCTAAGACATTAATCGTATCAAAAAATTTTCAGATTCTAAGACATTTTTCGTATAGAAAAATTCTCAGATTCTGAGACATTTTTCGTTTAGAAAAGCTTTCAGATTCTTAGCCTTTTTTCCGTATAGGAAAATTTGCAGCTCTGAAACATTTTTCGGATAAAAAAATTCTCTAATTCAAAAAAATTTTTCATATAGAATAATTTCCGATTCGTACAGAAAAAATCTTGGATTCTTTTACCTTGTTCGTATTCTCACATTTTTACAAATGTTACGTATAGACAAATTCGCAGATTCTGCGATATTTATCGGATAAAATATTCTCTGATTTTGATACATTTCTCGTACAGAAAAAATTTTTATGTATATCAAAATTCTTATGTTCCGAAACATATTTGGTAAAGACAATTTTCAGGTACTGTAACATTTTTCGTAAAAAAACTCTTAGATTCTGGGACTTTTTTTGTATAGAAAAATTCTCAGATTCTAAAAATTTTTTGGACAGAAAAAGTATAGAAAAATGTCTCAGACTATGAGACATTTTCCGTTTAAAAAATTTCTCAAATTCTAAAATTTTTTTCTTTTCGGAAGATCTCCATTTCGTGCAGAACCTTCCCCGTGCCACCCCTTTCTATGAGCCTGAAGCATAATATAATGAATAATCTTGCAACGTTAAAAAAATCACATTTGTTGGATTATGTCACTATTGTAGTAAATGAGCGATATGTATTCCTGTATCCTACATTGTTATAAAATAAGAACTTAAAAAATTAAATGTTTCGGTCTGTTGAAAACCAAAACTAAAAATTCAAATCTACATTTCTTGAGCTTGGTCAACGATCTTTTGAATAAAATATTTAAATTAATTATCTAAACTTTGTCGTTTTTACGTATACAAAGTCGTGTTTAATATGATATTTTTCATAAAGATAAAATGTTCAACAATTGTTAATGCTAAAAATGTATAAACTCTCATAAAAGCAAGTGTACCTTAGAATGAAAAATATGCTTCTAACGACAGTAAAGTAAACATGCAAAGGGCAAAGTTTCATAAAGCATAAAACGCTAAAATCCTACAAAAAAATAAAATAGCATAGATAGTTAAACATGATTTGCAGAAACGAAAAAAATGCAAAAAAAAAAGTTAAAGAAGAGATTACAAACATTTAATAATAAAAAGGTATGGATATGCATTTTTAACCAAAGCAAAACGATATAAAAACTATAGAAAATACAACAAAAAAAAAAACAAGAATGTTGAACTTATGGACACGCTCTTGGCCCTTGGGACATGAAAATGAAATGGCTAAAGAAAATTTATACAAGTGACAAGATTGTGAGAAGCATTAAAAAAAAGCAGCAAGTACATACAAACACACACAAAAAAAGGAAGAAGAAAGTTAAGTTAGATGTAGAGAGGGACATTATTAATAAACTAAATAAAACTATAAAGTTTGTTGCTTAAGTCTTTCGTTTTTTAAAATGCATTAGAGTGACAATTATGTGGACAAAAATTTCATAAAAAAAGCAAGTAAAAATACATTAATTTTCAGAACTGAAAAATTATATTATTTTAACAATAAAACGTTTGCTCGAAAAAGATCAATACAAAAAAATAAAATTAAAAAGTTTGTTGCTTAAGTCTTTCGTTTTCAGAGTGAATTACACTGACAATTATGTGTATGAAACTTTCTTATGTAATGTAAACACACACCAACCAAAGGATCTTTTATTGATTTTTATTTTCAGAACTAAAACTTCATGTCATCACGTCGCTGGTAAGACTACCCAAAAAAAATTCAATATGTACAAATAAAAGCCTCCCAAGTGTGCAAATAATAAAATGTACCAACATAATGTTCATAGAGAGTTTAAATAAATTTATGTTTATATTTACTTAAGAAAACAAAACAACATCGAAACAAAAAAAAAAATAAGTTTTTTGTAATTTGTAATAAATTCAACCATAAATACCACATGTCTACTTGTAAACCTATTTAAGTTTGATAGTGGTGCTGGTACTTAAATATTTATGTATTTTGAGTTGCTGGGTGCAATTTCTGAGCCCTTTGGAACAGACCCAACTAACTAACGCATACAAATGTTAAGTCAGTATTTGGATGTGTGTTTTTTTTTATGTTTAGGCGTCTGCCTTTTTAAAATCAAATGATAATAAATCACCATGAAGATATCATAAAACATGTTGTTGGCCTCTTGATGATATTTTTTTGTGCATTTTTTTATATTCGTCCTTTTTGTGTTTTTTTTTTTTTTTTGTTTGTTGGACTAGACAGACAACTATTATCATAATCATACACCAACAAGGTTTTTGTTAAGAAACGTCACAGCCATCGTCATGAGAACTAATCAGTATTAAGTCATGAGTATAAAATGCTTAGATATTCTTACAAATTTCTTGACAATAATTTTAGAAAAAGAGTAGACTGAAGTTTTTTTTGTTTTTAATTTCTGCTGAAAAACAAAATTTTCTACAGGTTTTTAAATTAATTGAAGAACAACTATATTGCACAAACAATTTACAATATTTTTCTTTCTGATAAATCAAACAGAACTTATAAACAACAATTCTGAAGTTTAATATACTAGTTGTAAGACAATTTCCCTTTAGACAACGATTAAGATCCTGAGAATTTTTTTCTATAGAAAAAGTCTCAGAACTCAAAAACTTTTTCCTATAGTAAAAGTCTTAGATTCTGAAACTTTTTTCAAACAAAAATTCTCATTTTCAAAAAAAAAAATTAAAAATTCTTTTAGGACATTTTTCTATAGAAAAAATGTGTCAGACTGAAGTTTTTTTTGTTTTTAATTTCTGCTGAAAAGCAAAATTTTCTACAGGTTTTTAAATTAATTGAAGAACAACTATATTGTACAAACAATTTATAATATTTTTCTTTCTGATAAAGCAAACAACAATAACGACTCCGAAGCAAACAACAATAACGACTTCCAATAGAAAAAGTCTCAGAGTCTGCGACATTTTTCACACAGAAAAATTCTCATTTTCAAACAATTTTTTTTACAGAAAAAGTCTCTGATTTTGAGATATTTTTCCTATAGGAAAAGTCTCAGATTCTAAGACATTTTTCTTAAAAAAAATTTTTGTAGAAAAAATGTCTCAGAATTTCAGATTCTAGGTCTTTCTTTTTTTTAAAGAAAAAGTTTCAATAATTTTTTCTATAAAAAAAGCTGAGACATGTTTTCTGAGACATTTTTTCTATAAAAAAAGTTTTAGATTCTGAGACATTTTTTCTATAAAAAAAGTTTTAGATTCTGAGACATTTTTTCTATAAAAAAAGTCTCAGATTCTGTGACATTTTTTCTATAAAAAAAGTCTCAGATTCTGTGACATTTTTTCTATAAAAAAAGTCTCAGATTCTGAGACATTTTTTCTATAGAAAAAGTCTCAGATTCTGAGACATTTTTTCTATAAAAAAAAGTCTCAGATTCTGAGACATTTTTTCTATAAAAAAAAGTCTCAGATTCTGAGACATTTTTTCTATAAAAAAAGTCTCAGATTCTGAGACATTTTTTCTATAAAAAAAAGTCTCAGATTCTGAGACATTTTTTCTATAAAAAAAAGTCTCAGATTCTGAGACATTTTTTCTATAAAAAAAGTCTCAGATTCTGAGACATTTTTTCTATAAAAAAAAGTCTCAGATTCTGAGACATTTTTTCTATAAAAAAAAGTCTCAGATTCTGAGACATTTTTTCTATAAAAAAAGTCTCAGATTCTGAGACATTTTTTCTATAAAAAAAAGTCTCAGATTCTGAGACATTTTTTCTATAAAAAAAAGTCTCAGATTCTGAGACATTTTTTCTATAAAAAAAAGTCTCAGATTCTGAGACATTTTTTCTATAAAAAAAAGTCTCAGATTCTGAGACATTTTTCTTATAGAAAAATTCTCAGATTCTGAGACCTTTTTCTTATAGAAAAATTCTCAGATTCTGAGACCTTTTTCTTATAGAAAAATTCTCAGATTCTGAGACCTTTTTCTTATAGAAAAATTCTCAGATTCTGAGACATTTTTCTTATAGAAAAATTCTCAGATTCTGAGACATTTTTCTTATAGAAAAATTCTCAGATGCTGAAACATTTTTCTTATAGAAAAATTCTCAGATTCTGAGACATTTTTCTTATAGAAAAATTCTCATATTCTGAGACATTTTTCTTATAGAAAAATTCTCAGATTCTGAGAAATTTTTCTTATAGAAAAATTCTCATATTCTGAGACATTTTTCTTATAGAAAAATTCTCAGATTCTGAGACATTTTTCTTATAGAAAAATTCTCAGATTCTGAGACATTTTTCTTATAGAAAAATTCTCAGATTCTGAGACATTTTTCTTATAGAAAAATTCTCAGATTCTGAGACATTTTTCTTATAGAAAAATTCTCAGATTCTGAGACATTTTTCTTATAGAAAAATTCTCAGATTCTGAGACATTTTTCTTATAGAAAAATTCTCAGATTCTGAGACATTTTTCTTATAGAAAAATTCTCAGATTCTGAGACATTTTTCTTATAGAAAAATTCTCAGATTCTGAGACATTTTTCTTATAGAAAAATTCTCAGATTCTGAGACATTTTTCTTATAGAAAAATTCTCAGATACTGAGACATTTTTCTTATAGAAAAATTCTCAGATTCTGAGACATTTTTCTTATAGAAAAATTCTCAGATTCTGAGACATTTTTCTTGTAGAAAAATTCTCAGATTCTGAGACATTTTTCTTATAGAAAAATTCTCAGATTCTGAGACATTTTTCTTATAGAAAAAGTCTCAGATTCAGAGACATTTTTCTTATAGAAAAAGTCTCAGATTCTGAGACATTTTTCTTATAGAAAAATTCTCAGATTCAGAGACATTTTTCTTATAGAAAAATTCTCAGATTCTGAGATATTTTTCTTATAGAAAAATTCTCAGATTCAGA
Source organism: Pegoplata infirma (assembly GCA_963921195.1). NCBI lineage: Eukaryota > Metazoa > Arthropoda > Insecta > Diptera > Anthomyiidae > Pegoplata > Pegoplata infirma. The sequence goes on from OY992537.1 coordinate 124,564,863, forward strand.
GACATTTTTCTTATAGAAAAATTCTCAGATTCTGAGACATTTTTCTTATAGAAAAATTCTCAGATTCAGAGACATTTTTCTTATAGAAAAATTCTCAGATTCTGAGACATTTTTCTTATAGAAAAATTCTCAGATTCTGAGACATTTTTCTTATAGAAAAAGTCTCAGATTCTGAGACATTTTTCTTATAGAAAAAGTCTCAGATTCTGAGACATTTTTCTTATAGAAAAATTCTCAGATTCTGAGACATTTTTCTTATAGAAAAATTCTCAGATTCAGAGACATTTTTCTTATAGAAAAAGTCTCAGATTCTGAGACATTTTTCTTATAGAAAAATTCTCAGATTCAGAGACATTTTTCTTATAGAAAAATTCTCAGATTCTGAGATATTTTTCTTATAGAAAAATTCTCAGATTCAGAGACATTTTTCTTATAGAAAAGTCTCAGATTCTGAGACATTTTTCTTATAGAAAAAGTCTCAGATTCTGAGACATTTTTCTTATAGAAAAAGTCTCAGATTCTGAGACATTTTTCTTATAGAAAAAGTCTCAGATTCTGAGACATTTTTCTTATAGAAAAAGTCTCAGATTCTGAGACATTTTTCTTATAGAAAAAGTCTCAGATTCTGAGACATTTTTCTTATAGAAAAAGTCTCAGATTCTGAGACATTTTTCTTATAGAAAGACAGAATCTGAGACATTTTTCTTATCTGAGACATTTTTCTTATAGAAAAATTCTCAGATTCTGAGAAATTTTTCTTATAGAAAAATTCTCATATTCTGAGACATTTTTCTTATAGAAAAATTCTCAGATTCTGAGACATTTTTCTTATAGAAAAATTCTCAGATTCTGAGACATTTTTCTTATAGAAAAATTCTCAGATTCTGATACATTTTTCTTATAGAAAAATTCTCAGATTCTGAGACATTTTTCTTATAGAAAAATTCTCAGATTCTGAGACATTTTTCTTATAGAAAAATTCTCAGATTCTGAGACATTTTTCTTATAGAAAAATTCTCAGATTCTGAGACATTTTTCTTATAGAAAAATTCTCAGATTCTGAGACATTTTTCTTATAGAAAAATTCTCAGATTCTGAGACATTTTTCTTATAGAAAAATTCTCAGATTCTGAGACATTTTTCTTATAGAAAAATTCTCAGATTCTGAGACATTTTTCTTATAGAAAAATTCTCAGATTCTGAGACATTTTTCTTATAGAAAAATTCTCAGATTCTGAGACATTTTTCTTATAGAAAAATTCTCAGATACTGAGACATTTTTCTTATAGAAAAATTCTCAGATTCTGAGACATTTTTCTTATAGAAAAATTCTCAGATTCTGAGACATTTTTCTTGTAGAAAAATTCTCAGATTCTGAGACATTTTTCTTATAGAAAAATTCTCAGATTCAGAGACATTTTTCTTATAGAAAAAGTCTCAGATTCTGAGACATTTTTCTTATAGAAAAATTCTCAGATTCAGAGACATTTTTCTTATAGAAAAATTCTCAGATTCTGAGATATTTTTCTTATAGAAAAATTCTCAGATTCAGAGACATTTTTCTTATAGAAAAATTCTCAGATTCTGAGACATTTTTCTTATAGAAAAATTCTCAGATTCAGAGACATTTTTCTTATAGAAAAATTCTCAGATTCTGAGACATTTTTCTTATAGAAAAATTCTCAGATTCTGAGACATTTTTCTTATAGAAAAGTCTCAGATTCTGAGACATTTTTCTTATAGAAAAAGTCTCAGATTCTGAGACATTTTTCTTATAGAAAAAGTCTCAGATTCTGAGACATTTTTCTTATAGAAAAAGTCTCAGATTCTGAGACATTTTTCTTATAGAAAAAGTCTCAGATTCTGAGACATTTTTCTTATAGAAAAAGTCTCAGATTCTGAGACATTTTTCTTATAGAAAAAGTCTCAGATTCTGAGACATTTTTCTTATAGAAAAAGTCTCAGATTCTGAGACATTTTTCTTATAGAAAAATTCTCAGATACTGAGACATTTTTCTTATAGAAAAATTCTCAGATTCTGAGACATTTTTCTTATAGAAAAATTCTCAGATTCTGAGACATTTTTCTTGTAGAAAATTCTCAGATTCTGAGACATTTTTCTTATAGAAAAATTCTCAGATTCTGAGACATTTTTCTTATAGAAAAATTCTCAGATTCAGAGACATTTTTCTTATAGAAAAAGTCTCAGATTCTGAGACATTTTTCTTATAGAAAAATTCTCAGATTCAGAGACATTTTTCTTATAGAAAAATTCTCAGATTCTGAGATATTTTTCTTATAGAAAAATTCTCAGATTCAGAGACATTTTTCTTATAGAAAAATTCTCAGATTCTGAGACATTTTTCTTATAGAAAAATTCTCAGATTCAGAGACATTTTTCTTATAGAAAAATTCTCAGATTCTGAGACATTTTTCTTATAGAAAAATTCTCAGATTCTGAGACATTTTTCTTATAGAAAAAGTCTCAGATTCTGAGACATTTTTCTTATAGAAAAAGTCTCAGATTCTGAGACATTTTTCTTATAGAAAAAGTCTCAGATTCTGAGACATTTTTCTTATAGAAAAAGTCTCAGATTCTGAGACATTTTTCTTATAGAAAAAGTCTCAGATTCTGAGACATTTTTCTTATAGAAAAAGTCTCAGATTCTGAGACATTTTTCTTATAGAAAAAGTCTCAGATTCTGAGACATTTTTCTTATAGAAAAAGTCTCAGATTCTGAGACATTTTTCTTATAGAAAAAGTCTCAGATTCTGAGACATTTTTCTTATAGAAAAAGTCTCAGATTCTGAGACATTTTTCTTATAGAAAAAGTCTCAGATTCTGAGACATTTTTCTTATAGAAAAATTCTCAGATTCTGAGACATTTTTCTTATAGAAAAATTCTCAGATTCTGAGACATTTTTCTTATAGAAAAATTCTCAGATTCAGAGACATTTTTCTTATAGAAAAAGTCTCAGATTCTGAGACATTTTTCTTATAGAAAAATTCTCAGATTCAGAGACATTTTTCTTATAGAAAAATTCTCAGATTCTGAGACATTTTTCTTATAGAAAAATTCTCAGATTCAGAGACATTTTTCTTATAGAAAAATTCTCAGATTCTGAGATATTTTTCTTATAGAAAAATTCTCAGATTCAGAGACATTTTTCTTATAGAAAAATTCTCAGATTCTGAGACATTTTTCTTATAGAAAAATTCTCAGATTCAGAGACATTTTTCTTATAGAAAAATTCTCAGATTCTGAGACATTTTTCTTATAGAAAAATTCTCAGATTCTGAGACATTTTTCTTATAGAAAAATTCTCAGATTCTGAGACATTTTTCTTATAGAAAAATTCTCAGATTCTGAGACATTTTTCTTATAGAAAAAGTCTCAGATTCTGAGACATTTTTCTTATAGAAAAAGTCTCAGATTCTGAGACATTTTTCTTATAGAAAAAGTCTCAGATTCTGAGACATTTTTCTTATAGAAAAAGTCTCAGATTCTGAGACATTTTTCTTATAGAAAAAGTCTCAGATTCTGAGACATTTTTCTTATAGAAAAAGTCTCAGATTCTGAGACATTTTTCTTACAGAAAAAGTCTCAGATTCTGAGACATTTTTCTTATAGAAAAAGTCTCAGATTCTGAGACATTTTTCTTATAGAAAAAGTCTTAGATTCTGAGACATTTTTCTTATAGAAAAAGTCTCAGATTCTGAGACATTTTTCTTATAGAAAAAGTCTCAGATTCTGAGACATTTTTCTTATAGAAAAAGTCTCAGATTCTGAGACATTTTTCTTATAGAAAAAGTCTCAGATTCTGAGACATTTTTCTTATAGAAAAAGTCTCAGATTCTGAGACATTTTTCTTATAGAAAAAGTCTCAGATTCTGAGACATTTTTCTTATAGAAAAAGTCTCAGATTCTGAGACATTTTTCTTATAGAAAAAGTCTCAGATTCTGAGACATTTTTCTTATAGAAAAAGTCTCAGATTCTGAGACACTTTTCTTATAGAAAAAGTCTCAGATTCTGAGACATTTTTCTTATTGAAAAAGTCTCAGATTCTGAGACATTTTTCTTATAGAAAAAGTCTAAGATTCTGAGACATTTTTCTTATAGAAAAAGTCTCAGATTCTGAGACATTTTTCTTATAGAAAAAGTCTCAGATTCTGAGACATTTTTCTTATAGAAAAAGTCTCAGATTCTGAGACATTTTTCTTATAGAAAAAGTCTCAGATTCTGAGACATTTTTCTTATAGAAAAATTCTCAGATTCAGAGACATTTTTCTTATAGAGAAATTCTCAGATTCAGAGACATTTTTCTTATAGAAAAATTCTCAGATTCAGAGACATTTTTCTTATAGAAAAATTCTCAGATTCTGAGACATTTTTCTTATAGAAAAATTCTCAGATTCAGAGACATTTTTCTTATAGAAAAATTCTCAGATTCAGAGACATTTTTCTTATAGAAAAATTCTCAGATTCTGAGACATTTTTCTTATAGAAAAATTCTCAGATTCTGAGACATTTTTCTTAAAGAAAAAGTCTCAGATTCTGAGACATTTTTCTTATAGAAAAAGTCTCAGATTCTGAGACATTTTTCTTATAGAAAAAGTCTCAGATTCTGAGACATTTTTCTTATAGAAAAAGTCTTAGATTCTGAGACATTTTTCTTATAGAAAAAGTCTCAGATTCTGAGACATTTTTCTTATAGAAAAAGTCTTAGATTCTGAGACATTTTTCTTATAGAAAAAGTCTCAGATTCTGAGACATTTTTCTTATAGAAAAAGTCTCAGATTCTGAGACATTTTTCTTATAGAAAAAGTCTCAGATTCCGAGACATTTTTCTTATAGAAAAAGTCTCAGATTCTGAGACATTTTTCTTATAGAAAAAGTCTCAGATTCTGAGACATTTTTCTTATAGAAAAAGTCTCAGATTCTGAGACATTTTTCTTATAGAAAAAGTCTCAGATTCTGAGACATTTTTCTTATAGAAAAAGTCTCAGATTCTGAGACATTTTTCTTATAGAAAAAGTCTCAGATTCTGAGACATTTTTCTTATAGAAAAAGTCTCAGATTCTGAGACATTTTTCTTATAGAAAAAGTCTCAGATTCTGAGACATTTTTCTTATAGAATAAGTCTCAGATTCTGAGACATTTTTCTTATAGAAAAAGTCTCAGATTCTGAGACATTTTTCTTATAGAAAAAGTCTCAGATTCTGAGACATTTTTCTTATAGAAAAAGTTTCAGATTCTGAGACATTTTTCTTATAGAAAAAGTCTCAGATTCTGAGACATTTTTCTTATAGAAAAAGTCTCAGATTCTGAGACATTTTTCTTATAGAAAAAGTCTCAGATTCTGAGACATTTTTCTTATAGAAAAAGTCTCAGATTCTGAGACATTTTTCTTATAGAAAAAGTCTCAGATTCTGAGACATTTTTCTTATAGAAAAAGTCTCAGATTCTGAGACATTTTTCTTATAGAAAAAGTCTCAGATTCTGAGACATTTTTCTTATAGAAAAAGTCTCAGATTCTGAGACATTTTTCTTATAGAGAAAGTCTCAGATTCTGAGACATTTTTCTTATAGAAAAAGTCTCAGATTCTGAGACATTTTTCTTATAGAAAAAGTCTCAGATTCTGAGACATTTTTCTTATAGAAAAAGTCTCAGATTCTGAGACATTTTTCTTATAGAAAAAGTCTCAGATTCTAAGACATTTTTCCTTTAGAAAAAGTCTCAGATTCTGAGACATTTTTCTTATAGAAAAAGTCTCAGATTCTGAGACATTTTTCTTATAGAAAAAGTCTCAGATTCTGAGACATTTTTCTTATAGAAAAAGTCTCAGATTCTGAGACATTTTTCTTATAGAAAAAGTCTCAGATTCTGAGACATTTTTCTTATAGAAAAAGTCTCAGATTCTGAGACATTTTTCTTATAGAAAAAGTCTCAGATTCTGAGACATTTTTCTTATAGAAAAAGTCTCAGATTCTGAGACATTTTTCTTATAGAAAAAGTCTCAGATTCTGAGACATTTTTCTTATAGAAAAAGTCTCAGATTCTGAGACATTTTTCTTATAGAAAAAGTCTCAGATTCTGAGACATTTTTCTTATAGAAAAAGTCTCAGATTCTGAGACATTTTTCTTATAGAAAAAGTCTCAGATTCTGAGACATTTTTCTTATAGAAAAAGTCTCAGTTTCTGAGACATTTTTCTTATAGAAAAAGTCTCAGATTCTGAGACATTTTTCTTATAGAAAAAGTCAGTTTCTGAGACATTTTTCTTATAGAAAAAGTCTCAGATTCTGAGACATTTTTTTTATAGAAAAAGTCTCAGATTCTGAGACATTTTTCTTATAGAAAAAGTCTCAGATTCTGAGACATTTTTCTTATAGAAAAAGTCTCAGATTCTGAGACATTTTTCTTATAGAAAAAGTCTCAGATTCTGAGACATTTTTCTTATAGAAAAAGTCTCAGATTCTGAGACATTTTTCTTATAGAAAAAGTCTCAGATTCTGAGACATTTTTCTTATAGAAAAAGTCTCAGATTCTGAGACATTTTTCTTATAGAAAAAGTCTCAGATTCTGAGACATTTTTCTTATAGAAAAAGTCTCAGATTCTGAGACATTTTTCTTATAGAAAAAGTCTCAGATTCTGAGACATTTTTCTTATAGAAAAAGTCTCAGATTCTGAGACATTTTTCTTATAGAAAAAGTCTCAGATTCTGAGACATTTTTCTTATAGAAAAAGTCTCAGATTCTGAGACATTTTTCTTATAGAAAAAGTCTCAGATTCTGAGACATTTTTCTTATAGAAAAAGTCTCAGATTCTGAGACATTTTTCTTATAGAAAAAGTCTCAGATTCTGAGACATTTTTCTTATAGAAAAAGTCTCAGATTCTGAGACATTTTTCTTATAGAAAAAGTCTCAGATTCTGAGACATTTTTCTTATAGAAAAAGTCTCAGATTCTGAGACATTTTTCTTATAGAAAAAGTCTCAGATTCTGAGACATTTTTCTTATAGAAAAAGTCTCAGATTCTGAGACATTTTTCTTATAGAAAAAGTCTCAGATTCTGAGACATTTTTCTTATAGAAAAAGTCTCAGATTCTGAGACATTTTTCTTATAGAAAAAGTCTCAGATTCTGAGACATTTTTCTTATAGAAAAAGTCTCAGATTCTGAGACATTTTTCTTATAGAAAAAGTCTCAGATTCTGAGACATTTTTCTTATAGAAAAAGTCTCAGATTCTGAGACATTTTTCTTATAGAAAAAGTCTCAGATTCTGAGACATTTTTCTTATAGAAAAAGTCTCAGATTCTGAGACATTTTTCTTATAGAAAAAGTCTCAGATTCTGAGACATTTTTCTTATAGAAAAAGTCTCAGATTCTGAGACATTTTTCTTATAGAAAAAGTCTCAGATTCTGAGACATTTTTCTTATAGAAAAAGTCTCAGATTCTGAGACATTTTTCTTATAGAAAAAGTCTCAGATTCTGAGACATTTTTCTTATAGAAAAAGTCTCAGATTCTGAGACATTTTTCTTATAGAAAAAGTCTCAGATTCTGAGACATTTTTCTTATAGAAAAAGTCTCAGATTCTGAGACATTTTTCTTATAGAAAAAGTCTCAGATTCTGAGACATTTTTCTTATAGAAAAAGTCTCAGATTCTGAGACATTTTTCTTATAGAAAAAGTCTCAGATTCTGAGACATTTTTCTTATAGAAAAAGTCTCAGATTCTGAGACATTTTTTTTATAGAAAAAGTCTCAGATTCTGAGACATTTTTCTTATAGAAAAAGTCTCAGATTCTGAGACATTTTTCTTATAGAAAAAGTCTCAGATTCTGAGACATTTTTCTTATAGAAAAAGTCTCAGATTCTGAGACATTTTTCTTATAGAAAAAGTCTCAGATTCTGAGACATTTTTCTTATAGAAAAAGTCTCAGATTCTGAGACATTTTTCTTATAGAAAAAGTCTCAGATTCTGAGACATTTTTCTTATAGAAAAAGTCTCAGATTCTGAGACATTTTTCTTATAGAAAAAGTCTCAGATTCTGAGACATTTTTCTTATAGAAAAAGTCTCAGATTCTGAGACATTTTTCTTATAGAAAAAGTCTCAGATTCTGAGACATTTTTCTTATAGAAAAAGTCTCAGATTCTGAGACATTTTTCTTATAGAAAAAGTCTCAGATTCTGAGACATTTTTCTTATAGAAAAAGTCTCAGATTCTGAGACATTTTTCTTATAGAAAAAGTCTCAGATTCTGAGACATTTTTCTTATAGAAAAAGTCTCAGATTCTGAGACATTTTTCTTATAGAAAAAGTCTCAGATTCTGAGACATTTTTCTTATAGAAAAAGTCTCAGATTCTGAGACATTTTTCTTATAGAAAAAGTCTCAGATTCTGAGACATTTTTCTTATAGAAAAAGTCTCAGATTCTGAGACATTTTTCTTATAGAAAAAGTCTCAGATTCTGAAACATTTTTCTTATAGAAAAAGTCTCAGATTCTGAGACATTTTTCTTATAGAAAAAGTCTCAGATTCTGAGACATTTTTCTTATAGAAAAAGTCTCAGATTCTGAGACATTTTTCTTATAGAAAAAGTCTCAGATTCTGAGACATTTTTCTTATAGAAAAAGTCTCAGATTCTGAGACATTTTTCTTATAGAAAAAGTCTCAGATTCTGAGACATTTTTCTTATAGAAAAAGTCTCAGATTCTGAGACATTTTTCTTATAGAAAAAGTCTCAGATTCTGAGACATTTTTCTTATAGAAAAAGTCTCAGATTCTGAGACATTTTTCTTATAGAAAAAGTCTCAGATTCTGAGACATTTTTCTTATAGAAAAAGTCTCAGATTCTGAGACATTTTTCTTATAGAAAAAGTCTCAGATTCTGAGACATTTTTCTTATAGAAAAAGTTTCCGATTCTGAGACATTTTTCTTATAGAAAAAGTCTCAGATTCTGAGACATTTTTCTTATAGAAAAAGTCTCAGATTCTGAGACATTTTTCTTATAGAAAAAGTCTCAGATTCTGAGACATTTTTCTTATAGAAAAAGTCTCATATTCTGAGACATTTTTCTTATAGAAAAAGTCTCAGATCCTGAGACATTTTTCTTATAGGAAAAGTCTCATATTCTGAGACATTTTTCTTATAGAAAAAGTCTCAGATTCTGAGACATTTTTCTTATAGAAAAAGTCTCAGATTCTGAGACATTTTTCTTATAGAAAAAGTCTCAGATTCTGAGACATTTTTCTTATAGAAAAAGTCTCAGATTCTGAGACATTTTTCTTATAGAAAAAGTCTCAGATTCTGAGACATTTTTCTTATAGAAAAAGTCTCAGATTCTGAGACATTTTTCTTATGGAAAAGTCTCAAATTCTGAGACATTTTTCTTATAGAAAAAGTCTCAAATTCTGAGACATTTTTCTTATAGAAAAAGTCTCAGATTCTGAGACATTTAAAGAATTAGTCTCAGATTCTCAGACATTTTTCTTATGGAAAAGGTCTCAGATTCTGAGACATTTTTCTTATAGAAAAAGTCTCAGATTCTGAGACATTTTTCTTATAGAAAAAGTCTCAGATTCTGAGACATTTATAGAATTAGTCTCAGTTTCTGAGACATTTTTCTTATGGAAAAGGTCTCAGATTCTGAGACATTTTTCTTATCGAAAAAGTCTCAGACTCTGAGACATTTTTCTCATTGAAAAAGTATCAGATTCTGAGACATTTTTCCTATAGAAAAAGTCTCCATAGGAAAAATGTCTCAGATTCTGAGAAAAGTACTTCTAAAGAATTACTTTTTTCTAAAAAAAAAAAAAAAGTACCATTTTTTCTAAATAAAAACTTTTTTCCTGAAAAAGTAAGTTTTTTTCTTAAAGGTGCTATAGTACTTTTCTAAAAAGTACTATTTTACCAAAAACGTGCTACTTTTTCTAAAAAAGTACTTTTTTAAAAAGTTCTTTTGTCTAAAAATTACTTTTTTCTATTTTTCCTAAAAAAAATACTATTTTTCTAGGAAAGCATTCTCTTTTCTAAGAAAGTACCATTTTTCTAAAAAAGTACTATTTTTTCCTAAAAAAAAGTCTTAGATTCTGAGACATTTTTCCTATAGACAATAGAGAATATGACAAATGTCTCAGATTCTGAAAAAAGTACTTCTAAAAAAGTATTTTTTCCTGAAAAAGTAAGTTTTTTTTTTTTTTTAATTACTATTTTTTCTTAAAATTTTTTTTTTTTTTTTCTAAAAAGTACTAAGTTCTAAAAAAAAGTACCTACAATTTTGTGCCATTCCTTACCCTGCAAAAAAAATCTAAAAATTAACCAAGAAGGAGTTTTCGAAGGGTGCAAAAAACTGTAAAAAATTGGGAAAATCAAAAAAAAATTCAAATTGTACGATTTGACACGGAATGCCTCATATTCATTTTTATTTTTGAAAAAATTTAAACTACTTAATCATTTCAAATGACGTTTCAGCTTATTGACAACCAGAGCTTGCCATATGTTCGATTTCAAATGATTTTTATAGATACCCAAATAAATTCCCAAAAAAGGTATTTTTGGCTGCATGAGTAAATTGCGGGTAGAATCTCATCTCTAGACATTTTTTATATAAAAAAATTCTCAGATTCCTATAGATAAAGTCTTAGATTCTTATGTGGTTATTCATAAAACCTAAAATATATTTAAAGTAGGTTTATTTGACAGATATTGCAGGAACAATTGTCAAATAAACCTACAATAAGTCTGTTATAAGTATTATAAATAAGAGCTTTAGAATTTTTTCCCAAAATAAGTCTCATATTTTTTTTATAGAAAATCCTCAAGTTTAGAGACTCAAGTTCTGAGACTATTCTTAGTATAAAAAGCGTAATAATCTAAAGCATTTCTGAGACAATTCTCCTATAAAAAAAATTTTACTTTTAAAAAAGTTGCAGGACGCCACCTTAGTTTGAATATATAAGCTAAAGATTAACAAAAAGGAAAATACGAATTAGGTACTGTTTTCATTTTCTCAAAACCAAAAATTTTAGTAACTTAGGTTTGTAACTTAGACAAAAAATTCACCAGCTGGTGAATACAACGTAACAGAATTAGTTTTTATCAATTTTTTTTTTCATCAATATTTTATTTTCATCAATATTGTTATTTCATCAATTTTGTTATTTCATCAATATTTTTTTCAATAATATTTTTTTTTTTGAACAATATTTTTTTAAACCATTTTTTTCATCGAATTTTTTTTTTTTTCATCGATATTTTTTTCATCCATATTTTTTTCATCGATATTTTTTTTCATCCATAATATTTTTTATCAATATTTTCTTTCGTCAATATTTTCATACCTTCCACTTAGTGATAGAGGGTATATATAAGTTTGTCATTCCGTTTGTAACTCATCGAAATATCGGTATGGGGCCCCATAAAGTATATATATTCATAATCACCGATCGATTTTAAGACATTCTAGCGATGTCCGTCTGTCCGTCTGTCTGTCTGTGGAAATGGTGATCGCGGCCAAAATATTACACGGAGGTGACTGAAACTTTACATATTTATTGGAAGTTCTCCCGAAAAGTTTGGTGTTGCATTTGAGCGATATCGGTTCAGCGGTTCAAAAGTTATGAACGAAAATGTAAGGACACCTCCAAAATTTTAGTACATTCAACATAACCTCAAAATACAAAATGCTTTAATTCGGCTGCTGCTTGACATATGTGAACGTAATTGAACCCCAAATGGTATTTAAACAAGTACGAACATATTTTTTGACAAAAAAAGAAAAAAAATCACGGATTTTTTTTTACCAATTTTTTTTTTCGGAATTTTTTTTTCAAAAAATTTTTTTTTTCAAAAGTAATTTCCTTTTAAAAAAAAGTTTTTTTTTCAATAATCTTTTTGAAATTGTGGAGGGTATCACTACATTCGGCAAGGCCGAATTTAACTTTTTACTTGTTTTTCATCAATATGTTTTTATCATCAATATTTTTTATTTTCATCAATATTTTTTTTCATCAATATTTTTTTACCTATACTTTCTTTTCATTTATATTTTTTTGATTAATATTTTTTCATCAATATTTTGTTTTAAATTTATATTTCTTTTTTTCATCAATATTTTTTTTTCATTAATTTTTCATAAATTTTTTTTTTTCATCAATATTTTTGTCATAAAGATTTTCAATATTTTTTTGTTTTGTTTTATTTTGGTTCATCAATATTTTTTTCATCAATATTTTTTTTTATCAACATTTTGGTTCGTCAATATTTTTTGTTTCAAAAAATGTTTTTTATCAACTTTTTGATTGATTTTGATTAATTGCTCCTAGAATTCACATGTTAAAAAAACACACTTTCAAAAGCATTTTCGCAGTTTTTTACGTTCGAAAAATGTTTACAATGAAAAAAATATTTTAATACGTTAAAAATTTCCTAAAATGTACTTAAATGTTTTAGGCATTCTTTATGTTAGTCACAGGTTCAACCAATTCATATTTAACTTTTTTTACTTGTAGTATTTAACACGAGGGCCAAGCTGTACCGCTCGGTCACCCAAATATGCTTAATATCACTGCGTAACATCAAATTTGTGACACAAGGTCTGACCATCATTTCTATATAATTAAGGCATGGTGATTTTAATGGTGAAGTCCGTTTTTAAATCAATGGAACAGTTTCTTGCAAATCTTCATCAAAGTTTGGCTTATTTTTTTGGCGGTTTTTTTATTTAAAAAAAATCTGCTTTTACAAATTACATTTTTTTTGATTTGGGAAATGTGGATTACCTATAGCAATATTCGATTACCTATAGCAATATTCGACTGATCTAATTTATGTAAAAAGACTAATAGGAGTTTTTAATTTATGCAAAAAAAAATGAATTGGTATATCTACACTCAAAAAAAAAAAACTGTAAAGTTAGCAAAAAAAGCTTGTAAACCTACAAGAAAATTTGCTGATTTTGAACCAACAATTTTTTTGGTAAAGTTAGCAAAAACGTTTTGCTAAAAATTAGTTAACTGAAATAATTATTTTTTCAACTTAGTTCATACACATTTGAGGACCACATTGGGTTCGGACCCAATAGGTCCAGACCCCGATGGGCCTAGACCTACTTGGGTTCCTTAAAAATCGTCATAGTTTTTGATCCAAAATATGTGTCCGTTTCGCTCTACCTTGCTTAGTTTTTGAGATACGTGATTTTAGGGGATCACTGGGGTCTTGGGAATTAAAAAACTCGATAACTTCAAAAATATTACTCGGAGAGCTATTGGTTATTTTGCGGTCTTGTTCTATGTTGAGCGCTACAAAAATTCTTTTAGACTTTTTGTTGTGTCGGCAATATTTACCGAGATATGAGCATTTTAAAATTTACGGGAATGCTAACTTTTTTGGATCCAAAGTTAGGTCCCATTAGGGTCCACACATGTGAAGAGGACCCGCGACAGTATGGAGATTCTAAGAACCAAAAATGCCCTCCATTTTGCTCTATCTGGCTTAGTAAAAAAAATAAAAAAAAATTTACCATTTATTTTTGCTAATGTTAGCAAAAAATCTTGTAAAAATGTTGTCAATTCAATTTCAAATTTAACAAAAGAAATTAGTTCAAAGTTTGTTTAAAATTGCTTATGTGCTAAATGAAGTTTACAAGAATTTTTTGCTAACATGCTAATCTCAACTAAAAATTTGCTAAAAGTTAGCTAACTAGCATTAGCAAAAAAAATCAGTAAATCTACTAACGTATTTTTTTGAGTGTAACTTTTTTTGCAAATCGCTTAAAATCATATTTTATAATGGCAGCATCCCTTTAAAATGTGATGTATCGCTTCATCTTTTAGTATAATATATACATAAGCATGCTTAAAAACCTTATGTTTGAAATTTCAAGCAAAAAAGTCTATATTTGAAAAAGTTTTCTTAACAAAAACTGGTTTAAAATACCCCGAGTAAAAAAGTTCCTATATAATTGTATATAATTTTATACACATCATATATGATTTAATAGAATTATATAGAATTTGATGCGAAAAATGAGTCGATAAAACCATATAAAATTTTATCAATGTTACTTGTGTTTTGATAAATTTTTTATATAATTTTATGCGAAATTTGGACCCCTATTTTTATATAACAAAAGCAAATTTATATAATCAGATATAATTATATACAACTATATCAAATTATATAAAACAATATATAATTTTATAAAGTTATATAAAATTATATCAAGTTTTATATAAATCATAAAATTTTGTTTTAATTATATATAATTATATATAATTTTATGTAACTTTATATAGTTTTATACAGTTTTATACAATTTTATATATTTTTATATAATTATATCTAATTATATAATTTTGCTATTATTATATAAAAATAGGGGTCCAAATTTCGCATAAAATTATATAAAAAATTTATCAAAATATATGAAACATTGATCAAATTTTATATAGTTTTATCGACTCATTTTTCGCATCAAATTCTATATAATTCTATTTAATCATTGTTTAAGCGAAGATCGTGTAAAAGGCCTGTTACTGTTCAGTGCCTTTTATCTTCTTTTTATCTACCCTTTCTATTTTCCTTTTTGGCGTCTAGGCGCTATTTGAATAAAACAAGAGAAAAGCTTTTTTTTCATACTCTTGTATACCCCAGCTGAGTACGGTACGTACAAAGAATTAACCCCCGAATTATTATTAATAAATAAATATTTATAACGTTTTTAGAAAATATTCTAATTGTGTTTTCATTTTTATTAACATTTTTTCGAGGCAAATATTATCAAATAAACATTTGGTCCAATCGAACCCGATTATACAGTCCACCCCGTTGATAATATTTGTTAAGAGAAATATTTCTTTTTAGAAACCCCCTTTGGCTTTCCATTTGGACGGACAAACCCGATAAAAACCAAATTAAATAACCCCTTACTAAACCCCTTTAAAGGAAAAAGGTACGTGTTTTTTGCATTCATTTTTTTGTGTGAAAAAATATAAAAGTGAAGTGTAACAATATAAAAAGTGTTCCCTTGTTTGACAAAGTAAAAGAAAAAAAGAATACCAACAACAAGTGTTAAATAATCCACAATTACAAAAACAAAAACAAGTGCAAGTGTTAAAAAAAACCCCTTTTAAATTTTACCAACACCCTTGGTTAACATTTAGAGAAAGTGAAGACAAATTTATTTCCTTTTAATTTAAATATTTTTTTCTCATTACTTGTGTTTTTAGTTTTTTTTTTTTGTTGTGTTCATATTAAGCAAAATAGTTTTTTTATATAAAGTTCTGTTTTTTTTTTTGTTTTAACTCAAGCTTTTAATTCTCTGTTAACCCACTGTTAAATAAAGCTTTACAGTTTAAAAGTCATTGCTGACATATTTACTCGTTAGTTCTAATTAGAACGAATAAAGCACAAAAGGGAATTGAAAAATTTTTTACTCGTAAACAAATGTAAACAAAAAACAGACAATAATATTAAAATTATTTTGTGAATTTTTTGCCGATAATTTATTTAAATTAAATTAAAAATAAATAATTAAAATTATTTTAACCCAGTGAATGCATTAATTGTGTGAGTTTTATTAAAATAAAAGTGAAATATACCGCTATTTAACATAGTGTATTTGTTGGTTGTTTTTTTTTTATTTTTTTTTATATTGTTACACACATTCATTAGTGTTGCAACATTTGGGATAACCGAATAAACCGGGTATTTTGTAACTTTTTACAAAATTGTTATTTTTAATTAATTTTTTCGCCATAATTCGGTATAAATTAATTATTCGGCTCATTTTTTAATAAAAGTACCCGTAATTTTGTGAAATTTAATTAAATTTTGTGAAATTAATTCAATTCATTGAACCCGATCGTGAGTACCCGTGTTTAAAAGTTGCAACGCTAGTGTAATTTGAACTTTTAATACAATTTTTGTTACCGAAAGTGATTTACACTGTAAAAAATTGTTGTTTAATTTGTTTTTAAGTGTAAATTAAAGATAATTTTGCAATTTTAACCCGGTTTTTTTTGAGAATTTTTTAACCCGTATCAAAGAAAAACAGTGTAAATTACTTTTGTGACGTATTATATTGTCAATATTTTTGATTTTTTCGAATTTTTACCCAAAATTTAATTGTTTTTTGCGTTTAACACGAAAACAAATTTATTTTAACTCGTTTTTCCACCCCAAAATACTTTCCCGAAACACTTTTTGTGATTTTCTCAATTTTTATTGAGTATTTTTGATAATTTTTTCAAATTATTAAATTTTTTGTTGAATTTAACCCGCAGTCATTCAATTTTAAAGTTTATTTTACCCTTTTTAAATTTTTTCGAACCCGTTTTTAGTATTTAAACTTTAAAAAATGGCTGAAATGAACGATTTCATTAGGGTTTGTGATCGCCTGACTGAGTTTGAGGCATTTATTGCCATAATACCCCAAGTCGAACATAAAACTGGGTCTTTAAACGCTCACGAAAAGGAGTTGACTCGGTTATGGGAATCCGTTCGGGAAACCTACGAGACCCTTTTAAGCGGTGGTATTCAGAAGGCCCAATTGGAGCTCAAGCAGCGATATATGGCTTCGTATACTACCTACGTTCGCGGTATTTCTCTAATTACCGAGAATAGTGAACGAATTAAGGCGGCGGCAAAGACCCAGGAGCTTAGCCTGAAGCCCAATATACATTTACCCCCGTGTGATACTGATATTTTTTATGGGGATTATGTTAATTGGCCTACGTTTAGGGACATGTTCACTGCTTTGTACAAAAACAATTCCCGACTATCCCCGGTTGAGAAATTGTACTACCTTTTGCAAAAAACAAAAGGAGAAGCCCATAATATCGTTCGAACATGTCCATTAACGAATGAAGGTTTTGAGCTTGCATGGAAAAATTTAGTTGACATGTATGAAAACAAACGTGTTATAATACATGCTCAATTTAAAACCCTATTTTACAATATACCTCAACTCACTAAGGAAACTGGCCCTAATTTGAAAAGTATACAACGCACTATAAATGATTGTATTACTAATTTATCGCAGTTAAAGCTGAGTTTTGAAACTATTTGGCATCATGCTTTAGTTTTTATATGTTCTTCGAAATTACCCGACCATATTGTAGCGCTCTGGGAAGACTCTCCGAAAGCGGATCAATTTAATCCAAGGTGGGAGGAAATGGATAAGTTTTTAACGGCTCGTTACCATACCCTTGAGGCCGTTTCTGATATTAAAAGCTCGAATCCAAACCCAGTTCAAACTCAAAATAAAAGCGCAAATTTACCCGAATCGAGAAAATCGTTTAAGGATTCGAAGAAAATAAAAACTTTTGCTACAAAGACTAATACTAGTCAGACGGTAGTGCGTTGTGCTCTCTGTCAGGAGCAACATCCTTTGCGACTTTGTGCAACATTTTTACAAAAAAATGTGGAGGGGAGACTTGCGACAGTGAAAAGGCTCAAATGCTGTTCGAACTGTCTGGCAACATCCCACGAATTTAAAGCTTGTAAGAGTGCAAATGTTTGTTTTTTGTGCAAACAAAAGCATCATTCGCTTTTACATCGGGATAATCAAGCTTCTGGATCTGGTACTTTTGTTCAACAAAACCCCCGTAGCGGTACTTTTGTACCACAAAACCCCCAAACTGGTACTTTTGTACCACAAAACCCCCAAAATGGTACTTTTGTACCACAAAACCCCCGAAACAGTACAGTTGTACCACAGAACCCCCAGAATAGTACATATGTACCACAAAACCCTCGCACTAATAACCCCGTAAATAATCCAGGAAGCTTTAATATCCAGACACAAAATCAGACACAACCCCCTAATAACCCTGGAAATGGACCATCTACATCAGCTGCTTCATTCCAAACATATGCAACTCATTTGGATTCCAACCCCTATTCCACAGTATTGCTGGGAACAACTCTGTGTGAAATTCATGTCAATGATATGAAATGCGCAGCTCGTGCCTTAATTGACCCTGCTTCTCAAGCCACTTTTATATCTAAAAAGTTGCAAAGAAAGTTGTCAATACCCACATTTTCTGCTCCAACGGCGCAGATAACTGGACTTAATGGGAGTTTGACAGCTACTTCATCAAAAATATGCTTTATTTCGATATGCTCAGCAATCGACCCCAGTTTTGAAATTCGTACTGAAGCATATGTGGTGGAGAAGTTGACTGGTCGTTTGCCATCGTGTTCATTTGCGAACATTATGAATTCGAATTTCCCTGAAATTTCAATGACTGATGTCAAATGCACCCGAATGGATCTTCTCCTCGGGGGAGATCTTTATTCTCATATTATATTACCCGATGTGAAAAAACACCCGGATGGCAACCTAGTCGCACAGAGAACAGTTTTCGGCTGGATTGTGACTGGTAAAGTTTTTCACCCACAACCCCTAAATTCAGTTGAATCATATTTCAACCATATTGAGCTAAGCTCTCAACTCTCTCGGTTTTGGGAACTTGAAGAAGTTCCACAAGTGACACAATTGTCTGAAGCCGACGAGTATTGTGAAGAACTTTTCCAGTCGACAACTTATAGAAATCCAGATGGTCGCTATGTAGTCTCACTTCCATTCCGGCGGGAATTTTCGAGTAATATATCTCTTGGAAATTCTCGAAATGCGGCCTTGTCCCAATTCATGAGAAATGAAACTCGACTTTTGAAGAATCCCGAATTAAAATCACAATATGATAGTGTGATTGGCGAGTATCTCGAATTGGGTCACATGAGGGAAGTAGAATCTACTACATCAGGCTCTGCTGCATATTATTTACCCCACCATGCAGTATTTAAACCTGATAGTGTTACTACCAAGCTTAGGGTAGTATTTAACGCTTCAAACCCGTCGTCTAATGGCGTAAGTTTGAACAATATTTTGCACCCCGGTCCTGTATTACAGGCAGATTTAACGGTTTTAATTCTCCGTTGGCGACTTTACCGTTACGTTTTTAATGCCGATATTGAAAAAATGTATCGACAAATTTTAATTCACCCCAATCAAACCCCCTTTCAGCGGATTTTATTCCGTAATAATCCCGAGGTCGACGTAAAGGATTATGAGCTTAATACGGTGACGTTTGGAGTGAACTGTGCGCCGTATCTTGCAATTCGAACTCTTATACAATTAGCAAGAGAATGTGAAGCTCAAAATCCTGCGGCATCCGAAATTTTGAAAACCCAGATGTACGTTGATGATGTACTAGCTGGCTCTCATGAGCTAGCAGACGCTTTTAAAAGACGAAATGAGCTTATTGAAGTTCTTGGGTCTGCTGGTTTTGTTCTTCGGAAATGGACTGCAAACCACATTCGTCTCTTAGAAAATTTACCCTGCGAGAATCTGTTAGATGCAGACTTCTTGAAATTTTCGGATGCTAGTACAGCTAAGACCCTTGGCTTGCGATGGAACGCTGATAGTGACAGTTTTTATTTTAAACTCATATCGCAGCCAGGTAGGGATGTTGTTACAAAGCGTGCTGTCTTGTCAGAAATAGCAAAGCTATTCGACCCCGCCGGTTGGCTCTCTCCGAAAATTATTGTTGCAAAAATGATAATGCAACAAATATGGAAGGACAAGACAGATTGGGATGAATGCTTAAACCCCGTAACTCTAAAGCAATGGCACGCATTTTTAACCGATTATAAAAATATTGAGAGAATTAACATTCCAAGATGGGTTAATTTTCACCCCGATTATGATATTGAGATCCACGGTTTTTGTGATGCTTCTGAAAAAGCATATGCTGCCACTCTTTATGTTCGCAGTAACTCCTCGACTGAGGTTAAAACCCACTTACTCGCATCTAAGACGAAAGTAGCGCCTGTTAAATTTGAAACACTACCCCGTTTGGAGCTCTGTGGAGCTACATTAATGGCAAATATGGTAGAATCGTTATGTGGTCAACTAAATCTAGCCAAGAACAAGATTTATCTGTGGACTGATTCTACCATTGTTTTATCTTGGCTCAAAAAACCCCCATGCCATTGGCCTACTTTTGTCAAAAACAGAGTGGCGCTTATTTTGAGTAAAGTTGGAAATGAGAATTGGTCTCATGTAGATTCCAAAGACAACCCCGCCGATTTGGCAAGTCGTGGATCTCTCGCTAGCGATTTGATAAACAATTCGTTATGGTGGCACGGTCCGAAATGGTTGCAACAACCTAGGGAAAACTGGCCACAGAAAACGTTTAATTATCATACTCATTTGGAAATTCAATCCCATCATGCGGAGATGAAAAAGCCATTTGAGATACTCGAACGATTCTCTGATTTACCCCGTGCAATGCGAGTTGTAGCATATTGGTTTCGGTGTTTGCATTTTTTGCGTACACGCACCAGTTTATACTCTTCTCCAAATATGACTCAATCTGAGTTGAAGTTTGTAAGAGATCGTTTAATTCTCGTATGTCAACAGGCCTATATTGCAGAATATGCTAATTTGTCGAAAGGTATTCCCTTATCCCCAAAAAGTAGTTTACTTACATTAAACCCCTTTATAGATTCTAATGGATTTGTTAGAATGAATGGCAGATTAGTGCGTTCACCCGGTCTGACATATGATGAGCGATTTCCGAAAATCTTACCCTATTCGGCTCGTTTCACCCGTTTGTATGTGGAACATGTCCACAAATGCTCAGTACATGGTGGGCATTCATTAGTATTGCGCCTTGTACGAATTGAGTTTTGGGTTCCGAAATTAAAGAATTTGATTCGTTCGGTAATTGATAATTGCAAACAATGTACCATTTACCGAAAGAAAACCGGTCTGCAGATAATGGCTGCTTTACCCCCTGAACGAAGTGTTCTTTCGAGACCTTTTACCCATACCGGTTTAGATTTCGCAGGTCCATTTGATATAAAATCCTATATAGGAAGAGGTTGTCGAATCACAAAAGGATATGTTCTAGTATTCGTTTGTTTTTCGACAAAGGCAATTCATTTAGAGGCTACAGGCGACATGTCGTCCGATACCTTTTTGGCGGCTTTCACTCGTTTTTTCTCACGACGAGGATGCCCGTCCCATTTATACTCTGATAATGGGACAGCCTTTGTCGGTGCTTCAAATTTACTCGAAGTCGATTCGAAAAAGTTTCTGGCCGAATTAAAGGACAAAGTTCTGGTCGGAAACGGTTTTCAGCCAGTTGAATGGCATTTTATTCCACCTGGTGCACCCCACATGGGCGGCTTATGGGAAGCCGGCGTAAAAAGTGTAAAAACCCATTTAAAGAAAGTCTCTAATGCACAGAGATTTACTTTTGAAGAATTCACCACAATGCTAACTCGTATTGAAGCGTGCTTAAATTCTAGGCCTCTAAGTGCAATGAGCGACAACCCCACTGAATTAGTCCCTTTAACCCCTGGTCATTTTCTAGTCGGAATGCCTTTATTAGCCCCCGCTGAACCCGACTATTCCGACTTGAAATTGAGTGTTGCCAACAGGTGGCAAAAACTTAAGGCTCTTCACCACCAATTTGCTCTCAGGTGGAAAGAAGAGTATTAAAAGGAGCTCCACAGACGCGTGAAGTGGAAGTATCCTCAAAGGGATTTTGCAGTAGGTGATTTAGTTGTTATCCGTCAGGATAATCTCCCTCCAAATGAATGGAAACTAGGGCGACTTGAAAAGGTCTACTTGGGAGATGATTTAAAAGTTCGCGCAGCTGACGTGAGAACAGCTTCTGGAATTTTTACCCGCCCAATTGTGAAGCTGGTTCTCCTACCCAATGAAGAACCCAATTAATAATTGTTTTGTTTTCTTTCCCCCTTAGTTGTTGAAGATGTCTAAAGTTGCGGCCCGTCTCCAAGTACATCGTACTACCGAAGAAAATGGCGAAGCTGGTAAGAAGGAACCCCAAAAGGCACCTCGAGACGAGAGTCGGCGCGATTGCCGTTTATGTAAAAGCGAGCACGCGCTGCGCAAGTGCTTAAGGTTTAGAAAGATGTCTGTGACGGAGCGGTGGGAAACTGTGAAACGGTTCCAGTACTGCTTCAATTGTCTGGCACACTCCCATATGAAGGACCGATGCAGTAGCCGGGAAAGATGTATAGAATGTATGTCTGACCATCATTCTCTCCTGCATCGGTTCAAAACCCATAAAAAATCTCGAGCCGCTCCACCAGCCCAACAAAATCCTCCAGCTCCTACCCAAAATTTCCAGCCAGTCGTTGCTGCCACAGCAGGTCAGATTTCGCGAAGCGCAAAACGGCGCAATAAGCGGAACAACAACAACCCCATCAACAATAACAACAATCCGAATCATTGCAGTGGTCATTGCTGCAACCATCAGGTCCAGCAGAGTATGGCGCAGAATGTGATGGCACCTGCACAAATGGCGTACCCAGGCCAGAGCTTCGAACGAATTAATTCTATTGAGAATTAATTCACCAAAAGTTTAATTCTGTTTTAATAAGTTTTGAATTATCATTCCTTACCAGCATTCAACACGAATTAATTCAAAGGCTTAATTCTCAAAGCTTAAATCAAATTGAATTAATTCCCAAGAGAATTAATTCCTTGCAAGCAATCATTCGATTGAATGATCAAAATTTTTCATCATTCAAATCTATTACAAATTGAATGATGATTTTTTTATTTCATTCCCTTTGTATTTTCAAAAATGTGTTGCTTGTGTGCATTTTAAGCATCTTCGTGTGTAAACGATCGGTTGTTGTTTTGTTGACGTCTCGTCTGCTGCTTCCCACACAAGCATAAATGTGTGTGTATGTGTGTTGCGCTTCACTGTTTAAAATTGAATGATAAGAAAATTTCACCATTCAATTTGTAGTAGATTGATTTGGATAAAAAAACAGTTCATTCCTTAAGAATGACCATTCTTAAGGAATGAATTCTTGAAAGAATTAATTCAATGATTTTGAAAGTTGAATGATTTTAGGGAATGCCAAATTCTATTTTTTTAATTCGAATTAGGAAATTGAATTAAAGAATTAATTCTTTCGAATCTTTGACCCAGGCCAACCTAACGCCACCATCGTTATTAACGTCCACTCTGGGCGAATATAATTTTTTTTTTATATCTATATCTTTTTTTTATATATGTACATTAGAGTGTCCCTTATTTTGGAAATGTTGGAAATCTTGAGACGGTACCCGCTCATTTTTTTCCTTTTGACTTAAAAATAACTCAGGAAAAATTTTACGCCCCTAGGACCACGCCTTCCCTACGCGACGGGCCCTTAAAGAGCGGGGCCTAAAAAATCATTTTTCCATACAAACCAAAAAATTTTTTTTTTGATTTTTAATTTTTTTGTTATTATTTATTATATTACTTGGTTTGCTTATTCACAACAAAAAATTTGATTTTGGTGGGATAAGTCTTTCAGCGCTAAACAATTTTTCGCAAAAAAAAATTTTGAGCCGCCGGGGTCCTACAGTAAAAAATTTTTAAAAAATATTTTTTTTTAGTTTTGACCAGCAACGGTTTTAGCTGCTATGTTGCTTTAAATGATATATATTCATAAAAAAATATTTTTTGTATCTGTGACATCTTAATCGTGTTCTAAAAAAGGGTAAAAAATGCATTGATGATTTTTTTCGATACACGATAAAAATGTCACAAATATGAATAATATTTTTTTTGGAATATATATCATTAAAAACAACATAAAAACTAAAACCATTGCTTTTCAAAACTAAAAAAAAATATTTTTTAAAAATTTTTTACCGTAGGATTCCTACGGCTCAAAATTTTTTTTTTCGAAAAAGATAAAGATGTCACAGATATGAATAATTTTTTTTTTGGAATATATATCATTTAAAGCAACATAGCAGCTAAAACCGTTGCTGGTCAAAACTAAAAAAAAATATTTTTTAAAAATTTTTTACTGTAGGACCCCGGCCGCCCAAATTTTTTTTTTGCGAAAAATTTTTTAGCGCTGAAAGACTTATCCCTCCAAAATCAAATTTTTTGTCGTGAATAAGCAAACCAAGTAATATAATAATTAATAACAAAAAAATTAAAAATCAAAAAAAAATTTTTTTGGTTTGTATGGAAAAATGATTTTTTAGGCCCCGCTCTTTAAGGCCCCGTCGCGTAGGGAAGGCGTGGTCCTAGGGGCGTAAAATTTTTCCTGAGTTATTTTTAAGTCAAAAGGAAAAAAATGAGCGGGTACCGTCTCAAGATTTCCAACATTTCCAAAATAAGGGACACTCTAATGTACATACATATAAACAAATGTAAATATTTTTTTATTTATATTTAAATGAATTTATTTTATTCTCTTTTTTTTTCTCTTGTTTTATACCGCTGTATCCTTAGCCTTCCTTGTTGCACTCTTGCAAGGGGGGCGGGATGTTTAAGCGAAGATCGTGTAAAAGGCCTGTTACTGTTCAGTGCCTTTTATCTTCTTTTTATCTACCCTTTCTATTTTCCTTTTTGGCGTCTAGGCGCTATTTGAATAAAACAAGAGAAAAGCTTTTTTTTCATACTCTTGTATACCCCAGCTGAGTACGGTACGTACAAAGAATTAACCCCCGAATTATTATTAATAAATAAATATTTATAACGTTTTTAGAAAATATTCTAATTGTGTTTTCATTTTTATTAACATTTTTTCGAGGCAAATATTATCAAATAAACAATCATATATGATGTTTATAAAATTATATACAATTATATAGGAACTTTTTTACTCGGGACCTTATTAAACAAAATTTGAACCTACCTTAAATCTTTAAAACCAGTTTTTGTTAAGAAAACTTTTGCAAAAATAAACATTTTTGTTTGAAATTTTTAACATAAGATTTTTAGGTATGCTTACATATTATCCTAAAAGATGAAGCAACACATCCAATTTTAAAGGGGTGCTTTCATTATAAAAAAAATGATTTTTCGCGAGTTGCAAAAAAAATTACATGTATCTAAATTATTTTTTCCCATAAACTAATAACTCAAATTAGTATTTTTACATAAATTAGATCAGGTCTTGAAATTATTTACAGAGTTACCAAAAATAGCGCAAAATCAATAAATTATGAGAAAAGTTGCGATTTTTACCACTAAAACGAAAGCAATTTCATCCAAATTCAAACTTATTATATTACTATGGGTCTAATACACATTTCCCAAATCAAGCTAGTTTAAATCTGTAAAAGCAGATTTTTTTAAAGATAAAAACCGTCAAAAAAATTTGGCAAAACTTTGATGAAGATTTACAAGAAAACTGTTCCATTGATTAATGATTTTGATTTTTTGTAACGCAGTGTATTTTTTTCTCATATTTTTTTATGTTTTTGGAACTTAACTGTTAAAAAGAATAATTTAAGAATATTTCAGCAGTATTTTTTTAACCTGTTATATTTTATTATACAACTAGCTTACCATCCCGGTACTTCGTTACCGGTTGTATTGAATACCGAATAATAGAAGGATCAGTATTACTCTATGATTTCAAAAAATTCCCCTAGGTAGTCTTTGTTTTATTTACTTGTGGACGTTTACGTCTTTCATAAAATAATATTTCAATGAATAATTTAAACAATACAATTTGAATAACTTCGCTGGTACGTTATCATGTGCGTTCCGGTGAAAAAAAGATATTGACAATTTTCGAGCCCTTATATCAGGTTTTTGGATTTAAAGTGAATAAATAATTCAGTGAAAAAAGAAATAAGAATAAAAATAAGTTTGAGTGAAATAACATATAGGGAGAAAAAATATGGAATAAAAAAAGTTAAATACGATAAATTTGAGTAAAAAGTATCATTCCATATTGTTCCCTGCTCTATTTCATTTCGATCCCCGTTCTACTCCATTTCATTTCCAATTCCATCTCCTTTTGTTCCATGCAAGTTTCATTCCTCTCCGTATAATATGCGTTAAAGAAATAAAAATTTAAAATGTCGTTATTTTATAGATATGAAAAGTACCATTTTACACCACTTTTACCAGGTACCCCTTTTTATCCTAAAATTTTAAATTTTAAAATATGGCTGTTATTTCTGTCGCTTTTAGTTTAATAGTTAGAGAGGTAAAAATAACCATTTGCCACCTCTTCCCTTAAAATTAAATTTTCCAAAAAACCTTTTTTTTGTGCTAGTTGATCCAATATTTAAAATATCAAGTTTCTGAACCATTATTTCAAGAAATATAAGAATAACCAAATTTACACTTCTTTATCCCCTTTACAATATGTCGCGACCCTTAGAAACAGAATTTCCTAAAATAAAGCATTCAAAATTTCAGTGCCTAGGATCATTACTTCATGAAATATAAAAAGTATCAAAAAAACCTTTTTTATACCTCTAGAAACGGATTTTTTTAAAAAATACTTTAGCAGAATGTTTTTTCACCGAAGTACCCCACATTCCAAAATTCAAGCTTCTAAGGTCATTATTATAGCAACAAAAAAAGTACCAAAAGTACACTTTCTTACCCCCGTTAGAAACGGAATTTCCGAAAAGTATTTCTTCCAGAATGTTTTTTTCTTCATCGAAAAATCCTACATTCCATATTTCAATTTTCTAGGATCATTGTTTCAGCACTTTCGGTACTTTTAATAAAAGGTACTTTATATTAAAGGTAATTTTTGAAAAAGGTATTTTTTATAAAAAGCACTTTTTATAAAGGGTACTTTTTATAAAAGGTACTTTTTATAAAAGGTACTTTTTATAAATGGTACTTTTTATAAAAGGTACTTTTTATAAAAGGCACTTTTTATAAAAGGTACTTTTTATAAAAGGTACTTTTTATAAAAGGTACTTTTTATAAAAGGTACTTTTTATAAAAAGTACTTTTTATAAAAGGTACTTTTTATAAAAGGTACTTTTTATAAAAGGTACTTTTTATAAAAGGTACTTTTTATAAAAGGTACTTTTTATAAAAAGTACTTTTTATAAAAGGTACTTTTTATAAAAGGTACTTTTTAAAAAAGGTACTTTTTATAAAAGGTAATTTTTATAAAAGGTACTTTTTATAAAAGGTACTTTTTATAAAAGGTACTTTTTATAAAAGGTACTTTTTATAACAGGTACTTTTTATAAAAGGTACTTTTTATAAAAGGTACTTTTTTTTAAAAGGTACTTTTTATAAAAGGTACTTTTTATAAAAGGTACTTTTTATAAAAGGTACTTTTTATAAAAGGCACTTTTTTATAAAAGGTACTTTTTATAAAAGGTACTTTTAATAAAAGGTACTTTTTATAAAAGGTACTTTTTATAAAAGGTACTTTTTATAAAGGGTACTTTTTATAAAAGGTACTTTTTATAAAAGGTACTTTTTATAAAAGGTACTTTTTATAAAAGGTACTTTTTATAAAAGGTACTTTTTATAAAAGGTACTTTTTATAAAAGGTACTTTTTATAAAAGGTACTTTTTATAAAAGGTACTTTTTATAAAAGGTACTTTTTATAAAAGGTACTTTTTATAAAAGGTACTTTTTATAAAAGGTACTTTTTATAAAAGGTACTTTTTATAAAAGGTACTTTTTATAAAAGGTACTTTTTATAAAAGGTACTTTTTATAAAAGGTACTTTTTTTAAAAGGTACTTTTTTTAAAAGGTACTTTTTATAAAAGGTACTTTTTATAAAAGGTACTTGTTATAAAAGGTACTTTTTATAAAAGATACTTTTTAGAAAAGATGCTTTTTATAAAAAGTACTTTTTATAAAAGGTACTTTTTAAAAAAGGTACTTTTTATAAAAGGTACTTTTTATAAAAGGTACTTTTTAAAAAAAATAATTTTTATAAACGGTACAGAATTTTCAGAAAGTACTTGTTCCAGAATTTTTTATTTCACTAAAGGATCCTACATTCTAAATTTCAAGTTTGAATGACCATTAGTTTAGTAAATAAAAAAAAGGTACCAAAAGTACACTTTTTTACCCATTTTACTCCCGTAGAATCTACATTGGCAAAAACCCAGCCGTAGTGAATCTTTTTTCCCGGAAGTGAACCGAAATTGCAAATTTCAAGTTTCTAGTACCATTCTGTCAGGAGATATAAAAAGTATCAAAAGTACAGTTTTTTACCCCCTCAGAATCAACACTGGCAAAAAAAAAAGCAAGTGCAAAAAATTTTGGTACTTGCGAATTTTTTGCACTTGCGGATTGTTATGAATAGCCGCCAATTTGTTTTGTTTTATTATCATTTTCTTAAAACGCTTTATTTTACCAAAATTTTGATACCCATTTTTAATTTTTTTGTAATTTGCGAATTTTTTGCACTTGTGGATTACTATAAATACCCGCAATTTTTTTATTTTTATCATTCATGTTCTTAAATCGGCCTTATGCACCATTTGAGTGCTATTATGAAATAAAAAATATTTTTTTTTATATATATAAATCGAACTTTCCTGGGTATAAAAATGCAACCACGGGCTAAAATTGGCGAGATAAATTTTTTTTGGAACTTGTTTCGTAATAAGCATTATTTTACCTAATTTTTAAAATATTTTTAAAAAATTAAAAAAAATATTTTTTTTCCAAAAACCGCGAACTAAAACCGCTTGTAGAGGCCTAAAAGTACCCTCCTAAAATTTTTTCATGATTTTTCCCGTTATCAGCTCGAAAATGCGCGTCGACTTTTTGCTATTAGTTAACGAGATTCGCAAATATGCATTTCATCGACCCACCCTAGTGAACATACAGTCCAAATTTCAAGTCTCTATGACCATTATTTCAGGAGATTTAAAAAGTACCAAAAGTACAGATTTTTACCCTTTTTACCCCCTTAGAACCAACATTGGCAAAAACCCAGCCTTACTGGATCTAAATTCCATAATGTAAACATACATTCCAAATTTCAAGTCTCTATGACCATTATTTCAGGAGATATAAAAAGTACCAAAAGTACAGTTTTTTACCCTTTTTACCCCCTTAGAATCAACTCTGGCAAAAATCCAGCCTTAATGGATCTATATTTCGGGAGGTGAACATGCAGTCCAAATTTCAAGTCTCTACGACCATTATTTCAGGAGATATAAAAAGTACCAAAAGTACAGTTTTTTACCCTTTTTACCCCCTTAGAATCAACACTGGCAAAAATCCAGCCTTAGTGGATCTATATTCCGGGAGGTGAACCTACAGTCCAAATTTCAAGTCTCTAGCTTCAGCGGTTTGGGCTGGGCGATGATGAATCAGTCAATAAGTCAGTCAGTCAGTCACGTTACTCTTTTATATATATAGATTTTTGACTCCATTAACACAAAAATTTTACCACCCGCTTTCAAAGCAATTTCTTTTTAAATATATTTATCTGCAACAAATAACCATATGAGAACTAAAAAAAAAACATACAGAAATACGTTAACCTAACAGAAATTACACACAAGAAAATATGTTAGTAAATGTAGAAAATTTTTAGACATAAATTCAGTTAACTGCTTGTGTTTACACTAAAGAAAAATATAAATAGAAAAATAAGTCAAATAATATTGAAAATCTAGAAATAGCTCTGGAGTAAAAATTCAGGACAATCAGAAGTTAAAAAAAATCGTCAAAGCCTTTCAGATGTTTCAAGACCATACCGTTTTTTAGGCGAGTTTGAAAATAAAAACATTAAATTAATCCTTTCATGTCCGATTATATATTTTATCCTCCATCCAAAGTATAGAGAGGGTTATGCTTACTTTTGTAATTCTTTGTGTAACCCATTAAATATTGTTTTTTTTTTTTTTCAACCCAAAACATCAGTTAAGTTAGTATTTTTTAACGCGAATATCTCGATAATGGTTCGAAATAGAAAAAGGTTTGATAGCCAATTTTGAATATGAGCTTTAAGTCCATAGAAAAATCTGTCTGTGTTTTGAGTAGGATTTTAGTGCTGCTTACATCGTATTTGTTCTTAAAAAAAAGTTTTTAGTATTGTTTTTTACAGAAAAATTATTTTTAGTGTAGTTGTTTACAATCTTTGCATGATGCTTATAGTGTTAAATTACTGGAGTCTTACGTATTCTGTTTTTAATTTATTCTTTAAAGAACTTTGTTCTTTTTTTCAAACTCAGCCCCCTTTTGGCTTTGTAAAATATAATAAATACGAAAACACGCATAACACGCATTTAAGACGACCTTTTATTTTTCATTTATTGTAAGAATGCATGTAAGGTGGTACCGCAAACTCAACATAAGATGTTGCAGTCAAATGCCGCTAGTCTTAAATAACATGCTACTGCTGATGATGGTGACCAACAAACAAAAATAACAAACTTTTTAAGAATCAATATTTATAATAGGATGACATTTATTGGAAATGGCTAAAAGTGGGGAGTTGTTTCTATGTTGAAGATCAGAAAAAGTGACAGTGGTTTATTCGGCTGTGCTGAATCATTTATATAAACCAAAATGTAAAAACTTAAAAAAAAAATAAAAAATTGCAGGTAGGTTTTTTTTTGATATACCCTCATTTAATATAAAATCCGCCACAAGCTTTTGGCATTATAAATATGTAAAAGTGCATCCACACACTCAAAAAAAAAAAAACCTTGCCAAATAACTAGAAAAAATCACATTTTACCAATATTCCTTCACACAAAAAAAATCGAGGTAATATTACCTAAAATTATAGTATAAAAATAGCATAGTAAAATAGCATTGATAAATAGGTGATATTACGTAAATAATTTGGTAGTATTACCTTGTATTAGAAATGACATTATTACACCATTTCCTTTCAAAATTAAAATACGAAATGCTTATTATTTTTAATTAATTTTATTTTTTTAATTTTTCCAATGTTTGAAATTTTAAAGAAAAGTTATTTATATAGAAAAATTATCTATTTTAAGACACTTTTTTTGTAGAAAAGGTTTCAGATTCTGAGACACTTTTTCTGTAGAAAAGTTTTAAAAAATTGCGAATTTTTTTCTCAGATTTTGACATATTTTATAAAGAAAAAATCACAGATTCCGAAAAATTTTTTATGTATAAAAATTTTAAAATCCTGAGACATTTTTTCTATAGAAAAATTCACTGATACTGAGACAATTTTTCTATAGAAAAATTCTCAGATTCTGAGACATTTTTTATAAAGAAAAATTCTCATATTCTGAAACATTTTTTATGTAGAAAATTCTTAATTCCTGAGACATTTTGTCTATAGAAAAATTCTCAGATTCTGAGAGATTTTTTCTGGGCCATTCCAAAAAATTTAGCTCAAATTTTAGTCATTTTTGGAAATGGTGTCTCAGATTAATTTGAACCTTGACACATAGATAGCCCTCATAAATATGATATATGTACCATATATCGTTTTTTTACATTTGGTGTATTTAACGAATTATGGCGGGTCAAAGATTGACTTTTTAAGCAAAAGTAAGAAAAATACATCACGTTTAAAAGCTGTAACTTCTTAACCAATGACCCGATATTCACAAATTTAGGCTCATGTGAAAGCTGGGGTTCTTCTTTTAGAAAATATTTTTAAAATAACACAGTTTTTTTTACAGAAATGATGCAAAAATGCAAAAACATTTTTTCTTTTCGAATATTTAAAAAAACACATCTTCGATTTTTTTTAAAAAAATTCTGGTGAAAAATAACAATGTTTTGTATAACATATTCAAAATTCAGAGTGGGATCTCCATGGGATCAAAAAATATTCTGTTTTAAGTCCGAGGTTCTCATATTTTTCCCTTAGAAAATTTAAATTTCTAATGTTTTGAATGTTTTCAAAATTTTAATAGTATAATTTTCTTTGAAAATTTAAATTTTTATATTGAAGAAACATAAAATTTTAATTTTCTAAGGTAAAATTTAAGAACTTCGTACTAAAACCAGAATATTTTTTGATCCCATTGGGATCCCACTCTGAATTTTGGATATGTTGTACAAAACAGTATTGTTGATCACCAAACTTTTTTTTAAAAAAATCGAAGATGTGTTTTTTTAAATATTCGCAAAAAAAAATGTTTTTGAATTTTTGCAATACTTCTGAAAAAAAAACATATTCTTTTGAAAATATTTCCTAAAAGAAGAAGAATTTAGCTTTTATATGAGCTATTACTTGTGATAATCGGATTATTAGTTAAAAAGTTAGAGCACGTTAAACGTCATGTATTTTTCTGACTTTTGCTAAAAAAGTCGAACTTTGACCCGCGATAATTTGAAAACTACAGCAAATTTTGAAAATCCAAAAATGCAACATATCTCATATAAACGTGGATATCTATGAGCCAAATTGTCAGTGGCGTCCAAAGGCATGTTTCCGAACAGTGGGGCGAAAATTTTTGGAATTACCCTTCTATAGAAAAATTCTAAGATTCTGAGGCATTTTTTCTATAGAAAACTTCTCAGATTCTGAGACATTTTTTCTATAGAAAAACTCTAAAATTCTGAGACATTTTTTCTATAGAAAAATTCTCAGACTCTGAGACATTTTTTTCTGTAGAAAAATTCTCAGATTCTGAGACATTTTTTCTATAGAAAAAGTCTCAGATTCTGAGACATTTTTCAATAGAAAAAAGTCTCAGATTCTGAGATGTTTTTCCTTTAAGAAAAGTTTCAAAATCTAAAATATTTTCCTGTAAGAAAAGGCTCAGATTATGAGACATTTTTCGTAAAGAAAATGTTTCCTATAGCAAAAGTTTCTGATTCTGAGGCATTTTTTCTATAGAAAAAGTTTTAGATTCTGATGCATTTTTCATAAAGAAAAAGTCTAACAAGAGAAGTATCTCAACCCTTATGAACCGATTTGCCTTAAACTTAAAATATATCGCTCCTTTACTTGTATAGTGTCATAACTCAAAAAATGCGTTTTTTGAGTTAATGATGCAGAATTATTCGCAATATCATGCTTTATATTGTGTCAAAAATTTGTATTAATATCTTTTGAACTCACTGTTTGAGAAGAGTACACGTCATTATTACATTTTCTATGTACCGGCCTTTTTTAAATAGAAACCAGTTTCAATAGTAAACGGTAAACGTGTTTTCTGCAAAATCAAATATTTTGAGTTGTGACACTATACAAGTAAAGGAGCGATATATTGAATAGACAATTTTAAGGTTGGGGCCAAATCGACTTATCGGCCATATCGGTGTTTAAAAATTTCGTTTTCCCCTTATGAAACCATTTGGACCTTCGGGAAAATTTTGATAACTTCCGAACTAACAGGAATATCATCTAGGGCAAAAATACGGGTCGACGAAGAAATGGCTGAAAATCCAAAAAACGTTTTTTTTCGCCATTTTTTTACCCATGTTTTGAGTCCCTAAATCCCCGATATGGCCGATAAGTTTCAAGCAAATCGAATCATAAGGGTTGAGATACTTCCCTTGTAAGTCATTTTTTATACCGAAATTGCGACGTTCGCAACAAATTTTCCCAAAGAAAATTGCTGTTTATAATAAGAAATTCTTGATTGCCAGATATTTTTTCACAAAACATTTTCAGATTGAGTCACATTTTTCACTTTTTCTACAGGGTGGTCCAATAACAAGTATCTTTTTAAAACATGCAATGAAATGAACAATACTCAATAGTATTGGAACCTTATGGCTTTATTTGAAAGAGCAAATATTCCAATTATTTATGGCAAACGACTTGATTCATGCGGCTGCCTGGGTTAGCTCCGCAGTAGCTTATCCTCGGCACCCATTTTTGTAATGTTTCTGGTTCTATTGCACGAATAGCTTGAACGATATTCGTCGAAAGGGCCTAGAACATTTCTGGATTTCCCATGTTGCATGAATCTTTAACGAGACCCCTCAAAAAAATTTCTAAAGGTTTTAATCGGCAGCTCGGAAGTGATCAATTGTCACCGCGAATATGGCTTAAAACACGATTTCCGAACTAAGTGTGAAAAATATCGATTGTTTGATGGACTGTGGGACATATTGCGACATCCTTCTGAAAATAAATGTCATCCAAGTTGATATATTCTATTACGGCCAACAAAAAGTCGGTTATCATGGCTCTGTAGCGCTCATCTTTGACGAAAATAGGGTTTTCAGCTGTATTTTTGAAAATGTTGTGTAATGATGCTGATACTCAAATCTGATGCTTCCTATAGATGAATTGGATTCTTTACAATACCGTGAGAGTTTAACGATCCCAAGATGTAGCAATTTGTTTGTTAACATAACCTCATTTGAGTGCATTATTTCGGTTAAAAACTTTTTTTCGAAAAACATGCAGTTTGGCAGCGCAGTACTGCGCTACAACGCGATACAGTGGAGCAAGCCGAGGACACATCAATGAAGTCGTTTGCCAGAAAAAACGGAAATGTTTGCTCTTTCAAATAAAGCCATAACATTCCAAAAAAAATTGAGTATTGATCATTTTATTGCATTTTTAAAAAGATACTTGTTATTGGACCACCCCTATTAAAAAATTTTAGATTTTTCCTTTAAAAATGATGAAATTTTTCTATGTTTTTTACTTTCTTTTCATTTTTTTGTAGATTTCGTCTGTGGGGGGGGGGGGGGTGTAATTTCTCTTTTCCCCGACACTTTGTACCCTCGCATGCCCTCTATCACTAGAGTTGAGGGTGTAACAAAATTGGTGTATATCTGGGGTTCCATTAGTTTTACAATGGGAAACTTTTTTCCTTAGTCCAATTTAGCCCATTTACAAATTTCACTGGCCTTTAACCATAACACAATTCGGCCCAAAATTCAGGATTTAAACAGGGATATCTCTAGGATGTCTTATAATCGATTATTGTTCCAAATTATTTTCTTTATGGGACCCTAGACTGACATTTCGAAGAGTTACACAAAGAATGACACAATTAGAATAGCACAGATAGTACTATCCGAGGACGCAATTTGGAAATTTAGGCTATATTAAACCACGATTCAATACACGCAGAAAAAAAACATGATTGCAGTGATCATGATTTAAGAGCGTCACATTATGATTTGGAATATGATTGTAACAATAATGTTAATATGATTGAAGGCAACAAGGAATGTTAATCATTATATGATTGCGGCAAGAATGGCCTTAATGTTATATAATTATCATAATATGATTCCAGTTTAATATTTTTTTTTGTTTAAATTGAGAAAATTAATTATGCTTTAATACCACACGTTTATAGAAATTATTCATTACTTTTTTTTTTGATAAAGTTCACACCAATAATTTATTTTTTGTTTATGAATGTTGTTTTTATAAATATGAAACCATTTTTATTAATTTTGTTTCAATTTAGTGGCACCCTGAGTTTTACATCAATGATGTGCTATAACATATGGCATTTTTCTTAAAAAATTCATCAACAATAACATTTTTGTCAGCTAACATTAAATGATTGAATAAACCATTAAGTTATTGACAAAATCATAACACATTTGCTGCAATCATTACACATTTGTTATAAAATTAAAATTATTGTCAGCAATTATAACACATTCAGTAAGCAAAAAATGCACAAAAAACACTTTAATATTTTCGATATGAAGTTTTTTTTTTAAATGGAAAATATTTTTGAACCGCACAATAAATAAATTATATAAAGTAGATTTTTGTATTTTATTTCCTTCTGCGTTGATCCAATTTTTTTACTCAAATTGCCTTAAATTTTTTAAAGAACTAATTGTAAGTGTCGTCTTTGCGACTAACTGTTTGCTGGCAAAACACTAAACTGATGAATAAACCTGACAATGTTTGCAAAATCAATTTTCATTAAGTTGTGATTACCCAAGTAAAAATGTGAAGGATCAGTACTGATCCGAAAAATGGATCGTTAAGATATTAGATCAGTTTTAATCGGACGGATACAATTTTATCCGAAAAATGGGTTTATCTAATTATATAAACCCATTTTTCGGATAACATTGTATCCGTCCCACATTGGGTTCAAATGGTACCAAAGTGGCGATTAATTGAAATTTATAAATGAAGTTTTTGTTATAAAATTTGGTATAGGGTAAAAGTAGATAAAATTCTGCACCACTAATAGTCAAAATCAATCAACTAAGTTGTTTACTTTTTATTCGGTGAGCTGGCAAAGTTAGCAAATTATTGCAGTCTTTGAAAAAACTGAAAAAATTTGAATTTTTTACAATTCAAGCGATTATTAGTAGTATTAAGTCTATTAAAAGAAAATCTTTTATAATGGAATCTTCAACATCAGGTATTAAACTAAATTGTAATTTTTTTTTTTGTTTATAAAAAATGTGTCTTAACATTTTTAATAATTTTTTTAAAAAGGGTCCGAAATTGGGATATTTTCCACATTTAATGGGCCACAAATATTAAGTTAGTAATAGTTGGATTTAGTTTTATGGATTTTAAAGAAGTATAGGATATCAGCTTTTATTTAAAAGAAAAAAAAGTCCGGACAATGCCCGGCCCTTTTTTTTTATTCCCATTTTTGTGTAAAAAGTCTGGGTATCATTTATTAAACACAACAATTATATGTGTGTTTATACCCTTCAACCACAATATGGGCTTACACTCACTTTGTCATTCCATATGTAACGCATCGAAATATGGGTGTAGGACCCCATAAAGTGTAAATTATTGATCACTGATCGATTCTAAGACATTCTGTGACTAACCGTGTGTCCGTCCGTCCGTCTGTTGTTGAGCACACCATAAAGTACATAAAACAAAAGCTAGAATCCTAAAGTTTGTCACAAATATGTATAATGGTCATATGCTGGTTAAGTTCTTGAACGAGTAAAATCGGACCAGGGGGAAAAAAGTTCCCCCTTGAAGAACTAAAACTACCCCAGAAAAATATTTTTTTTACAAGTATTATTTGTATATTTGTTCAATAAATGAAACATTTAAATGCCATATGAAGTTCATCAACCTGAATTTGAACCAAAGGGGATCAGAAAAGCGATTTTTTTCGGACCGCCCCTTTTTGGGGGCGTGTATAGAAAAAATAATTTAAATAATGACACATTTTTATTAATTTGGTGCAAAAAGTGACATCTATTTTTTTGGCAACGTTTATCGCGAGGGGAAGGTGTCCCCCATAGTCTCCCGGTAAACCCTCCCCCCTACGCCAAAAAAACGTCCCCTCCATTTGTTTTTTGTAGCTTTATTACATGTTCAAGGGTTTCGTGTTTTTACCAAAAACAAAAAAAAACGAATTAAAGATTAAAAAAAAAATTTTTTGTTCAATTCTTTTTTTTCTGAAATGATGTATTTTTATGTATTTATGATAATTCGTATATAAAAAACAATTATATTCCCTTAAATAACTTTTTTCAGATAAATTTGTACATTTATGATATTTTGTGAAAAACAAAAATTGGATTTTAAATAAAATTTATAATAATATAAATACATATTATGCGTTCTTTCTTTAATTCATTTGATAGCACATTATGTACACTTTAATTTCCAATTTTTTTTATTAATTTATCGCTTTTCATTCCAAAGTTACAGCAAAAATTGTGAACTATAACCCTTTTTTGCGAAAAACAAAAAAACGCCTAACAGGTTAAAAAAAAAAAAATTTTCCAATTTTTTTTTCCAAGATGTGTATTTTTACGAGTTTATATAAGTTCATTAATAAAAAAATATAATATTCTAAAACTACTGCATATCGGAATTAATCGCCATTTTGGGTACCATCGAACCCACTGTGCGTCCGATTAAAACTGATCTAATCTTAGCGATCCATTTTTCGGATCAGAACTGATCTTTCAAATTTCAGATCAGTAGTGATCCGAGTAAGATCTTTTAAATCTCGGATAAGACGTGATATATAAAAATATATCTAAACATTTTTACTCGGGTATCTAATGATTGTTATAATCATATTATGTTCAAATTTTTGGTGTGCTGTGAACATAATTTACTATAACATTGTTGCAACGTCCATATTGTACTTTTGGATGTAGCAATTATTTTATCATGATTAAAGCGACTATTAAATGTCTAAAACAACCATATAAATGTTTAGATAGAATTTTAGAAACAAAAACTTGATTGCTGCAATCATAACTGGGTTTAGAGATCATAGTGTAGTTGCCGTGATCATGTCGCAACCATATTTTTTCTCTGTTTGTAAAGATGCGTAGAATGACACACCCCTTTGTACTATAGCTAACGTTACGTATATCGCTTTCGTAATCTATCAATAGTGTTAACCGAGGGTGGAACTTAAAGCTACTATATGGACCTGGTTCCGTGCTTTAGTTTTGTCCGACACTGTATATTTCAGTCAATGTGCAATATAAAACTAATGTTTTCATAGGTCAAATCAATCAAAAATTCTCGAAACAACAGGGGAGTACCTTGAATCAAAATTAACTTTTTATGAAGTTGTTGGGTCGTGGTATTTTTTATACCCCAAAGGCACATTATCATTGACACATCCAAATATTTGCTCTAGTTTTGTGTAAGTAAACTTTCTCAATAGTTTAACAATGAAATAAACGTTAAATAATACATACCACCCTACTAAACATAATATTAATAATGTATTGCCCTTAAGG
This sequence comes from Pegoplata infirma, assembly GCA_963921195.1. Classification (NCBI taxonomy): domain Eukaryota; kingdom Metazoa; phylum Arthropoda; class Insecta; order Diptera; family Anthomyiidae; genus Pegoplata; species Pegoplata infirma. The sequence goes on from OY992537.1 coordinate 124,603,240, forward strand.
TAAAATTTTGTAAAAACGTATACAAATGATGTGTTTTTTTTTTCATTTTCATAAACAAAATATAACAAAAAATGTGTTTATATAAAAAAAAAAATTAATAAACCAAAATGATAAATTAGTATCGTTTAACTGAACCCTTAGAAGATATAACAACATATTTTTTTTTCCAATATTGCTCATCATGTATGGAAGAATATTTATTTTTTGTATTTAATTTTAGGTTATAGTGTTACATTTGAACCTAAAGGCATCACAAAAAAAATTGTCTCCTTTAAAATAAAATTTTAAAGGGAAATTTTAAATTTTAATTAAAAAGCGCTTTGATTTTTATAAAAAAAAAATAAATACTTAAGGGCACACGTTTAAGTGTAAATTTTACAAAAAAAAAATTGTAAAATTTTACATAAATATTTAGTCACGCTACTGTTAAATTCAAAACTACCAATTAGGTCTAATATAAGTTGTTTTCTATAACAAAAATACTAAATAACTTTTACTTTTATTAATTTGAATAAATTATGTTAATTTTAACTCTTAAACATTTTAGCATATTTAAGTCTTTAAAAGCTTTATTTATATTATTGAACAAATTTGAATATGATTTATGTATAGAAATTTAAAGGTTTTGTGATCTTAATTAACAAAAACAAATAGACGAAATTTTGTACATTTAAATTGATTAATGACTTTTAGATTATAAATTTTCTACAGGGTAACCCAGAGTGCAAGCAGAAGTAACTAGAGCATTTTGATCTAGTCCACTGAAGAAAAACTTACCATATGTTATAATTATTTGACCAAAAAATAACTCAGGAAAACCAAAAAATAACTCAGGAAAAATTTTACGCCCCTACGACCACGCCTTCCCTACGCGACGGGGCCTTAAAGAGCGGGGCCTTAAAAATCATTTTTATATTTTTTAAAAATTTTTTACCGTAGCACCCCAACGGCTCTAAATTTTTTTTTTCGAAAAATTTTTTAGAGCTGAAAACCTTATCCACCAAAATCAATTTTTTTGTCGTGAATAAGCCAAGTTATATTTTAATTAATAACAAAAAAATTTAAAATAAAAAAAAAATTTTTGATTTGTATGGAAAAATGATTTTTAAGGCCCCGCTCTTTAAGGCCCCGTCGCGTAGGGAAGGCGTGGTCGTAGAGGAGTAAAATTTTTCCTGAGTTATTTTTTGGTCAAATGGAAAAAATGAGGGGGTACAGTCTCAACATTTCCAAAATAAGGGACACTCTAATGCACAGTGTGCATTGCACACACAAGCTCTATGGAGAGAGACATTTAAAGTCATCATTTCTTTGATCCAAAGAATTTAAAAAATTCGCGATTTTATTCGCGATTTTCGTTTTTGAAAAAGTCAAAAATATGAAATCTATGTAACTTTGAAGATCTTACATTTCTAAGTACTTAATGTATCTTTATGAAATAAAGCGCAAAATGATGGTACGTAAGTCTGTTTCTATACCCTACACCACTCTGTGGTACAGGGTATAATGAGTTTGTGCTAAAGTAACTACCCGAAATATTGGTCCTAGACCTACCTTCAAGTATACCGATCGACTCAGAATTACTTTTTGAGTCGATTTAGCGATGTCCCTTCGTCCGTCTGTCCATCCGTCCGTCCGTCCGTCCTTCCGTCCGTCTGTCCATCTAACGGTTTAACCACGGTACAGGTCGCAATTTTCAATCAATTGACTTGAAATTTGAAACTTAAGCTTCTTTTGGCCCAAGGACGAAGCCTAATTGGAAAAAAATTGGTCCATGTTAAGACCTAGCCCCCATGTAAATTGAAATTTGAATTTCGCCTAAATGCCTCTAATAACCGTATTAAAGCAGATTTCGTTTTGAAATTTAACAAGTAATAATATTTTTTATGCACAAACCACCACTCCAAACGAATCGGTTCAGTCCTTCTGGTAGTCCCCATACAAATCACCCTCCCGATATTCACATAATTTCCACAAAATTTAAAAAAGTTAAAATATTTGATAAAAATTTTATTTTTAGGTGTTATACATGTACTTTAGTTACCTAATCAAATTGGAATATAATAGGACCATTTTTGGACTTAGTCCCCCATATAAAAATTTGGACCGATATTAAGTTAAATCGGTCTATTGGCAAAATAAAATAAACCAATTCCAATAAAATTTTATCTGTGTGTGTTTTCTACACTAAGTAATTAACCCAGCAAAATTTTCGGTTGCAAAGAACCGATTGTGGAACAACTTATACTTCCCTAGAACCTGTTCTAATTCTTGTGCAACACCGAATCTTTTTACAAAGGGATTGTCCCAAAAGCAACAGGTGTTTGTAAGCAAAATTAGAACATATTTTTGTTTTTCGGAATCGGTTCTAGAAGTAAAATTTGGAACTGAAATGAGAATTATAGAAATATTACTAATTGTATTAATTTATTAAGCAAAGATAAATACAATCATATCTGACATAAAGTATTCACAGTTCTTAACACACATATATCCTTTTGCGCCTCCAAAATTGCATTTTGGGCCTTACAATAATGACATGCCAGAACATGGATTTTCTGCAAACTAAAATAAAAAAACATAATATTATCAGAATTTGACCCGACCCATATAATGAAAATTTAACTTACTCACCTTTTTATTAGCAATTTTCACGATTATATCCTGATATTTTAAGAGAATTTCATGTTTTTTCTTGGTTAAGAAAAAAAAAAAAATGATTTTATTTTTTAATTTTTTTGACATATAATTTTTTTTCAATTCCTGAGAACCAAAATGTAATGAAACTTTGATTGCAGAAAACATGTTTCACAACAATTTTCACTTAACTTGTTCCGAATAATTAAAGTGTAATAGTGTATGATTACCGAAGAACCTGTTCTAGAACAAGTGTTGTCAGAATCGGTTCTGAAAAATTTTCCTGGGAAAGATCTAACAAAATATAGATCCAATCGGTCCAAGTTGGGATTTGGAACCCATTTTCCGGAAATCACTGGTGTAGGGTATCACATGGTCGGTCTTGACCGACTATAACTTTCTTACTTGTTATATTTAGAAATGTGGTAAAAGTGGGTGGTTTAAAAGTACTTTTTAAATGCAAATGCAGTTTTTAAGTGCATTTTGCAAAACTTTATCCCTCTTGATTTTTATACCCACCACCTACATGGGGGTATACTCACTTTGTCATTCCGTTTGTAACGCATCGAAATATCGGTCGGGGACCCCATGAAGTATATATATTATTGATCTATGATTGATTCTAAGACTTTTCCAGAATATCCGTATGTCCGTCCGTTCGTCCGTCCGTCTGTATAAGACACGATGCAGTCCAAAATAAAAGAGATAGACTCATCAAGTTTGATAGGAATATGTGTTTTGGTCCTAGGCAGTTTAAGTTCGTAAATGGGCAAAATCAGACCGGGGGGCAAAAAGTTACCCCTTAAAGAACTTAACTAACCTCTGAAAAAAGCCATATTTTCACAGGTTTTTTTGTATTTTTGTTAATCAAATGAAATAATTTAATGTCAGAAATAGTTCAAGGTCCTTCACTTGGACCCAGGAAATAAAAAAATGTTTTTTTTTTGCCCACCCCCTTTTGTGGGCGTGGATATTAAAAATGTTTTTAAATAATGATAAAATTGTATTATTTAAGCTCCAAAAGCATAATAAATGAATTTTTAAACATTTACCGCATGGGTTTATGTGTCCCCCAATGACCCCTACTGACCCCCCCCCCAAAAAAAAACGCCCCTGCAATTTTTTTTTTTAATTATTTTTTTTATATGGTGGAGGGTATTAAAGATTCGGCACAGCCGAATTTAACACTCTCACTTGTTTTTAAATAACATAATTATTTTCTTTATAATTTTTACTAAAAAAAGTGTTCTCCGAACTTTGTGCACTATTTTTAATAATTTTTTTAAAAAAACTTTACCCAATTTTCCCATATAAAAATTGTAATTTTTTAAATTATACGAAAAACATGTAAAATTGGTGTAACTTTGAATGGTTATATTTTCTTAAGTACTTGTTCTATCTTATTGATCTAAAATAAATTAAAGTGGTACGATTGTCTATTTTGATTTTTGTTTTAATAAGCGCAAAAATATTGGCTGTTCAGAAGTGTACTTCAAATGCAGTTTTAAAATGCATTTTTGCATACTTTTGTTTCGAAATTACGATATTTGCAATATATGTAATTTTTCTTATAATTAAGTATCCTTCGTTTTTTATGCAGCTTTGTTGCTCGATTTCTAGTGACCTGATTTAAAAAAGCTCATTTGATTTTTTTTTAATATTATCTTGATTACACAGCATTTTCTAAAAAAATATTTAAATAGACGCATATGACCTGCTAAAAAAGAGAGGCGACTAATTTATAGTAAAAATGATAAGTTTTTCAAATATGCAAATTTAATCAACGTAAATAAGGGTTACGGATCTAAAAAATGAATTTTATAACTGCATTTGCATTTAAAATGCACTTTTGCATGACCAATATTTGTGCGACTATTAATTAAAGAAAATAGACAATCGTACTACTGAAATGTGTTTTAGATCAATGAGATACGACAAAAACTTAAAAAAAATATAAATTTCCAATGTTAAACCGATTTTACATGTTTTTCGAATAATAAAAAAAAAAAAAAAAAATTATATAGGAAAATTGGGTAACCTTTTTAAAAATAACTATTAAAAATAGAGCACATATCGTATTTTTGTAGTAAAAATTATGAAGAAAATAATTATGTTATTTAAAAAAAAATGAAAAGGGATAAAAGTTTTGCAAAATGCACTTAAAAACTGCATTTGCCTTTAAAATGCACTTTAAACTCACCAACTTTTTCCATATTTTTAAATATCAAAATAGACTTATGTGCCATCATTTTGCGCTTCCATAAAGATACAATAAGTACTTAAAAAAATAGCTGTTTAAAATTACAAAGATTTTTAATTTTTTTGGTTTTTCAAAAAATGAAAATCGCGAATAAAATAGCCAATTTTTTTTTATTTTTTGGATCTAATAAATGAAATATTTAAACGGTGCCATAGAGCTTCGAATATAACAAAAATCAGAAGACCCCCGGTCAGAAAATGCGAATTTTTTCGTGATTTCTCATGGAATTGATGATATAATATAACTGTATTTGTATAAAAACTGAATTTCTGCATATTTACTCAAATGCATATAACATTTCAAATGGATTTTTCTAAAAGCTATCTTAATTTCATCGTATTAGACAGACTTGAAAGTCAAATAGAAAAACGATTTAAAAAAAATTCTTTGTTAAACTTACAATGCAATTTTCTTTTTTTGCTAAATTTAGGTTAAATTGAAGCAAAATTGTCGATATATCGATTAATAGCTTCCAATGCGGTAATCTGATTGAAAAATGTTTTATGTAGGTTGGATAGATTATTTAATTACCTTTAATTAAAAAAAAAACAAAGAAATCGATCAATTTGTTTCAAAGATATTTTAGTTTAAGTAAAACCACTTTGTTCTACTTAAAAAAATTTGGAGTGAATTTTCGGATTCAGCGTAAGATTTTACATAAAAAATAAATGCAAAACGTCGTGGATCGGAAATTTTTTTAATTTGTAAACTAGTGTTGTTTACATCACATCCGTTTGTTGTCGACAGCCAAATGAATCGCACAACGAATTTCGGAAAAAAATTCGTTTCTGACAGGGAAGGTCTTTCACAGGGCACCCACCGATTGTCCTGAAACTTGCATATTGGAAAGAGGGGAGGAAAATTAGAGTTACTGCTGCTCAATCTCACATTTAACGGGTCAAAGGGGGGGGGGGGGGGGGAAACGGGATTTTTTAGTTTTTAGAGGATTTTTCACATTTCTTCAAAAGAAACTATATGAACATTTTATACGGATCGAAAGGTTTTTTAAGGCCTATCCGACGGTTAATCGGTCGTGTCATAAGTCGGCTTCATTAAGTCATTATTTTCAAAAATGTAAAATCTTTGGGGTAGTTTGTATGGAGAGGTACATATGTAAAACCGCCAGAATCACATATAATATCTATTAAAATTAAGCTGACCCGTAGTTTTGCGTTTGGCGAAATTCTAACCAGTTCGGATTTTATTCGAATTTTCCCGAAAGCCCACATTTTTGCATAAGGTGGCAACTATTTTTTTTAAATTTTAGATTGGGCAGCTAAAAAAAAAACAGGTAACTCTTATTTTTCTCCCCTTATTCCCATATGCAAGTTTCAGGACAATCAGTGGGTGCCCTGTGAAAGACCTTCATTGTGAGTTGAAGTAGTCGATGTTTTCCCAGTCAGCTACAATCTAAAAAATTTTAAACCATAAACACCACTTCCTTTTTCTTCCTCCTTGTGAACTATTTTCCTAATACCAATGCACTGCATCCCCTGGGTGTTAGCTCAAAGCAAATAATACAACATTAATTATGCACAGAGGAAAATAAATTTCCAACTGAATTTTTCAGTTGTATTAACTCAAAATTCGGTTGCTGCTACTACATTTGGATGTGTCAAACGATCTTTGTAGTTGTTTCAATTAAATGCTAGTTGCAACAACAAAATTTAGTTATAACTACCGATATTCAGTTGTTATAACCTTAATACAAATGTATCAACCGAATTTTTGTTGCAACAACCAAAGTTGGAAATTAGGAAATTTGTTTTCTGTGTGTATTAGAAAAGTGTGTACTTTAGAACTCTTTTCCAGAAATTCGGAAAGGGTCATTAATTGAAGTGACCAGATTGGGATATCGCTATAGACCACTTATTCTACTCGTATTGAGATAAATACTCAACTCATATTGAGATGCTAATTTCCAACTGAAATTCAGTTTATGCAATAAAAATTCGGTTGATACACTTTCATAAGTAGTCTTAATTAAACATCGGTAATCACAACTTAATTTAGTTAATAGGTATTACTGGTTTTAATTGAAGCAACCAAAAAATTCGGTTGTCACAGCCGAATATTGTTGCAGCAACCGAAATTTGAGTTGATACAAAAGAAAAATTCAGCTGTAAATTTGTTTTTTTTTTTTTTGTGAATCTTTATATTTTTTTAATCCAACTTGCTTAAACCTAAAAGTAGCCGTAAACAAAATCTGCCAATGACGATTATTGTTTGTGAAGTATTTTTTTATAAGCAAAAATAAAAAAAACTAATAAAAAAATTTTATTATAAAACCGCAAAAATCTTTAAACTAATTTCGTTTTTATTACTTATGTAAAAACGATTATAAATCTTAAAATAAAACAAACATTGGCAACAGAATCCAATAAAAATCAAATTAGTTTATAAATAAGGTTACGTTTACGACTCATTTTGGGAGGCATGTTTATGCATGAGTATGCAAAATAAGGTAAGAAAAAAAAAAAGAAAACAGTAGATTAAGACCAAGACAAATTTCATTAGCATTTTATGACAGACTTAAGAGTAACAAAAACGAAAGAAGATCAAGTGATTTTCATAACACTTGACCAAAATATATACAAACACAGACGGCAATATTATTTTATAATTATTATTATGTTTTTTTGTTGTTAATTTTTTTTGTAAAAATAAACAAAGAAAGTTTAAGAATATTGATTTGGATTTCATTTAAAATTTTTTAAGATTTCAATAATAACGAAACTCTATAAGAAGAGGCTGAGATTTTTATAATTTAAACATTTCAGCTGGGCCTTCGAAACAGCTCAGTTGTTGAAAATTTAGTTTTTTTTCGTGGTTTTGAAGAAGAAAAGTAAATATTTGTTGATTTAAATTTGTTAAAAAAAAAAAAACAAAAATGAAATTATTCATTTTAACACTCGGCTGCGTTTGGGTATTCACCCAAGGAGCATATGTTTACGATAAACCCAACCACAATGTTCATTTAGTTCAACGCAATGATAATACAGTAGCTGAACATTTTGAACATATTATACAAAATTATGGTGTTCGAGCTGATGAAACTGCTCTTACCGATGACGATACAAAAAAGAAGGGAAAAAGTCGTAATGAATGTCAACAAAAATGCTGTAAGTTTTTAGTGTAAAAATATTAACATAAGCGAGCAACAATAGGATAAAGAAAAAAGTGCATAGAAAAAATGTTATTAATGCGTTTGTTAATAATAAACTTTTTTAATTGATTCAATTACTTCTTTAATTGATTCAAGAAAAATTGTAATTATTGCAGCTACTACGTTTCTTGATAATTCATTTACAGTTCTTCAAAAAAGTCCCAGTAAAGTGTCAATTAATCAGAAAAAACTAATACATTGACAAATAAACTAGAAAACAATTATTTAAACAAAAAAATGTCGAACTTCTTATACATATAAAAAATGTTTGTAAATAATAAACTTTTTTAATTGATTCAATTACTTCTTTAATTGATTCAAGTAAAATTGTAATTATTGCAGCAATTACGTTTCTTGATAATTCATTTGCAGTCCTTCAAAAAAGTCCCAGAAAAGTGTCAATTAATCAGAAAAAACTAATACATTGACAATTAGACTAGAAAACGATTATTAAAACAAAAAATTTCGAACTTCTTATACATATAAAAAACTAGCTGTTGTGCGCCCAGCGTTGCCCGGGTTAAAAAAAATATTATACAATGAATTCGTTTTTTTTTATTAGCGAGTTTAGCTACTGCTTTATGACTTTTCACTGGTGAAATTTTTTTTTCTATTTCGCTTAGAGCCGGGTTTGGAACAGTTGCCTTTTAGGGTCAATATTAACACAACAAAATATTGGACTTGTGGGGAACTTTTTTTGGGTTCCTGTTTTACTTGAAAATCGGGAAGCTCCGAACAAAGTGAAAAAATATTTAATTTTTTACTGAGAATATATTTAAATATTAGGACAATCGCCCGTTGATACAGACTAAAGTTCCCGCCTCGGTTAGTACAATATGTGGGTAAAGTTTTGTTCAAATCGGTTTAGTCGTTGACCTGTAATTAAGAACCAGGCAGAAAAGCTCTCTGTATAGTAAAAAGCCGCGAATCAATTTATGCCACTTTGTCCAAACGCACTCTATTTTAATCTATAGTTCCCGCCTAAGTTAGTACTATCTGTTGTAAAAGTTTCATTTAAATCGGTTCTGCCGTTTATGATAGATTGCGGAACAGGCAGAAATAGCGTTCAATAAAAGAAAAAGGGTCGTGCTATTTTACGCCCTTTTGACGGAGTGGAATTTTTCGCCCCTTTGCCAAAACGCGCTTTATTACAATCTATAGTTACCGCCATTTTTAGTATTATGTGTAGTCAAAATTTTATTAAAATTGGTTCAGCCGTTTATTCGTGATTACGGAACAGGCAGATATTACTGTCAATGTATCACAAAGGGGCGTGGCATTTTATGCCTCTTTTTTCGATCGCCCTTTATTTTGGCGCATAGTTTTTTCCTCGATAAATACTATCTGAGGTGAAAATTCTATGAAATTCCGTTTAGCCGTTTAAGCGGGGGGGGGGGGGGGATGAAATAAAACCATAGGCAATAAGGCCATATGGCCTTATTTCTCAATTCAATGGGAAATAAGGCCATATGGCTTTATTACCAACACGATTGAGCAATAAAGTCATATTGATTTTGCAACCAAAGTGGAAATAAAGCCATATCAGTTGAAAATGTGGAAATATATTTCCCCGTAAATCCTGCTAACCAAAAAAAAAATTATTTAGCGAAGCCGCTAAATTAATTTATGGAGTTTGAAATCCCTAAGCCCGGCCAAAGGCCGGCTACGCAGAAAAAAAAAATTGTTTGACTATCTTTAAATTAAAAAACCACATATACCAGGAACCTCGGAACTTAGAGGGGTCTAGAGGCACCAATTTTTTATTTTCAGGGTTTTTAATTTAAAGATTGTTAAACAAAAAAAGTTTTTCTGTGTAGTCGGCCTTCGGCCGGGCTTAGGGATTACAAAATCCATGCATTAAACCCACCCTCTCCGCAAAGTAAAGTTTTCTAGGGTAGCAGGCCTTTGCGCTATCAAATTTGTTATGCCTCAAAAAGGCCTGATAACCAAAATAGCTTTGGTTTGCAGAGAGGGTGGAGTATGTAATCCCTAAGCCCGGCCGAAGGCCGGCTACGCAGAAAACCTTTATTACAAAAACACAAATCATAGAAGTCGTACACTCAAAAAATTATGTTAGTAAAATCAACTGAAAATGTCAGTTAAAATAACTACTTTGTAAGTTGTTTTGGGGTCAACTACTTTTTCAGTTAAATCAACTAACAATGTTAGTTATTTTAACTGACAAAAAACAACGGACTTATGTAGTAAAAACAACTTACATTTGTAGTCAAAACAACTAAAATATAGTAAAAATAAAAAAATCTATAAATAATTTTTTTTTTTTAATTTTTCAGAAAAAAATTGAAGACCAAATTTTTTTAAAGTTTTTTTTTTTTTTGTTTTTTAAAAAAAAAGTTGCGAAAAATAAAAAAAAAACGAAAATTTATTTTTATTTTTTGGAAAAAAAACTTTGAAAATTTTTCAGAGATAAAAAATAAAATTAACTACTTTAAATAACTGTTACTACATCACAGTACTTTTTTGTTAGTTATTCAAAAAAAGTACTTAAAATAACTAACAGAAATAGTTGTTTGATATTTTTCATACAAAAATAACTGACTTTGTAGTTGAAAATAACTAGCTACTGTAAAATATACAAACAACTAACATGTAGTAACTTACATAATTTTCTGAGTGTAAGTTCGACATTTCGCCCAAATAAAATATTTCGGATTTTTTGACAATTTTGTTTTGCGAGAAGTAACATTTTTAGACCTATCATTTTGGGCTATATGTCGCAGCTTGGGCGATATGACATTTACGGTTTTGGGCGATAAGACCTTGGGCGCTATGTCCGTACGCCATTTCAAACTCCATAAATTAATTTAGAGGCTTCGCTAAATATTTTTTTTTGGGTAGCAGGATTTACGTGGAAATATATTTCCACACTCTCCGCAAAATAATGATGAACATTTTTAAAAAAATATTTAAATGAGTAACAAAGCCATATATGGCATTATTTCCAATCGTGGTTGGTAATAACGCCATATGGCCTTATTTCTCAACTCTTTGGGAAATAAGGCCATATGGCCTTATTGCCTATGGCTTTATTTCACCCCCCCGTTTAAGCGTGATTACGGAAAAGGCAGAAATAACTTTCAATGTAATACAAAGGGGAGAGGCATTTTACGCTCCTTTTTTTCAATCGTCCTCTATTTTAGCTAATTTTTTAAAAGGAAATTACTTAAAAAAAAAAAAATTTAAAAAAAAAATTCCGCGAAAAAAAATTTTTGGTAAAAATAAAATCCGCGATTTTTTTCTTTTTTTTTTCAAAAAATATGTTCGTACATGTTTAAATACCATTTGGTGTTCAATTATGTTCACATATGTCAACCAGCAGCCGAATTAAAGCATTTCGTATTTTTAGGTTATGTTGAATGTACTAAAATTTTTGAGGTGTCCTTACATTTTCGTTCATAACTTTTAAACCGCTGAACCGATATCGCTCAAATGCAATACCAAACTTCTCGGGAGAACTTCCAATAAATAAGTTAAGTTTTAGTCATCTCTGTGCAATATTTTGTCCGCGACAGCATTTTCCACAGACAGACAGACGGACAGACGGACATCGCTAGAATGTCTTAAAATCGATCGGGCATCATGAATATATATACTTTATGGGGTCCCAGATCGATATTTCGATGAGTTACAAACGGAATGACAAACTTATATATACCATCTATCACTAAGTGGAGGGTATAAAAAAGAAAATTTACTTCGAGCTAGAATAACCCTACTCAAAAAAAATAACAAAAAAGGTTTTTAAAAGTTTCGATTCATAGGGGCCAAAAAAGGAATACAAATGGAAAATTTGTACTTTTTATATAAAGCTAGCACAAAATGATAATTTTTTTTATATTAAAAAATTTCTCAAATTCTTAGAATTTTTTTTTTTTATATTTAAGGACCATCTTGAATTTCCATAAATTTTATTTGCCTCCTATTAATTTTATTTAATTTTGCTTCTTTTTTTTTCATTGCAGTCTGTGGTACACCAAATGTCAATCGTATTGTTGGTGGCACACAGGTGCGCCAAAATAAATATCCCTGGACAGCACAGTTGGTCAAGGGTCGCTATTATCCACGACTCTTCTGCGGTGGTTCTTTGATTAATGATCGTTACGTGTTGACTGCCGCACATTGTGTGCACAATAATCGTGATCAGATAACAATACGTTTATTGCAATTGGACAGATCATCTCGTGATCCTGGTATTGTAAGACAGGTGAGAATAAAAACCAACAAACGAACTCGGTTTGTTGTGCCAAAGAACTTATTTGTTTAACAAAAGAAAACCTCATTTGTTAACCAAGTTAAGGAAACTACCAAAAACACAAATTTTAATAAGAAGCTAAAAAGTGCAATTTGTTAAAAGTACAGTGGGTTAGTTTATATTTTTGTGCAAAACTTAGACCGATAAAAATGCAAAACAGTGTATTAAAACTACACTCTATTAAAAATGATTTCACTTTCCTACTATAAATTGGGTAAATTCTCGTGAATTTAATAGATTTTTTTGTTAAATTATCTTGGAAATTTGTAAAATTACAAAAAAAAAATTTAAAATTTCAAAAAAAAAAAATGTCGATCCAAATTTGTTTGTTAAAAAGGAAATCTGTAAAATATTTGTAAAATAGAATTAAGAAAATTTTTCTAGTAATTTGGCAAAGTTTTTTTTTGTGTGTAGTGATTTCTGACACATTTTTAATTTTAATTTGTAAATGTTTTAAGTGTCCGAAAACACGTTTATAGAGCATAAAACGAATTTTCCTGGCATAAAAATTTGCATGTTATTTGAAAATAGGAAGAAAAAAATGTTTGCCATACAAAGAAGTATTGGTTTCAGAATATACAAACGCATTTAAAACTTTAAGAGAACTTAAAAAATGCCTGGAAAACTCCAAACATTTTCAGAAAAATTAAAAAAAAATATTCAGAAAATTTTAAGGAGTTCTGAAAATTTTTGAATCAATATAAAATTCAAATTCTGATTAATTTTTATTAAAAAAAAAAATTAATTCGACCTTTAAAATACTTCTATTTTATTTTGAGTAGGTTTATTCTAGCTCAAGGTCATTATTTCCTTTACTAATTAAAACTATAATATTCTCATAGAATAATTTTCAAGAAAATTAAATTTCCGCTTTAAATTAATATACGTTGGTCATTTTTGCAAGACTTTGTCCACATGTGTTTCGGAACTTGTCAGATTTCATTGTCAAGATTAATATGCAAATATAACAAGTAAGAAAATTATAGTCGGTCAAGACCGACCATATAATACCCTACCCCAGAGATTACCGGAAAATGGATCCCAAGTTCAAATATGGACCGATTAGATCTATATTTTGTCAAATCTTTAATAAGTGTAAAAATCACTCACAAATCAAATTTGAGTGAATTAGGCTTCTTTTTGTTGACAATAAACCGCTTCAACTGAATATCGGGCGAAATTTTCACATGGACCCTAAGTCCAAAAAAGGTACGCTGATAACACTGCACAGCACAAAAAAAAATTACAAGGTCAGACCAAAAAATTTTGATAGAAGAGAGTTAAAACACCTCAATTCAACCGAAAAAAGTAGCATATTTGACCTCATCCCTTTCGAATTTGATGAAACTTGAAATATAGTTGGGCCCTTACAAAAAAATCATAGTGCCAAAATTTTGGACTTCTGGTAGTTTTCCTTCCCGAGATATGGGATCTTGAAAATTGGCAAAATCGTATATATTTGACAAAAGTGTTTTGAGATAAATTAAGATAACTCGAAAAGTAATAACAATACAGGTCTCAGACAGGTTGCAAATAATAGGTAATGAGACAGCCTTTAAAATGGCGTTCCCCAAGATTTTTTTTGAAAAAGGTCAAAGGTCATTGGTTTTAACCTTAATTTTTGGAGAGCTATATCTCAAAAAACAATATTTTTAAAATTTTGGAAAAAATATATGTTGTTAAGAATCACCCATACTACTCAAGTTTAAATTTTCAGGATGGAGTCTTCATTGGAACTTTTTATATTAATAGAAACATTGTGACAGGAAAGAAATAGCGGTGTAATTTCCCTTAGAAAAAAAATTTTTTTTTTCTCTTTGAAATTCTGGTACCAAAATTCGTTTTTCCGAATGTTTTTGACGTGCTGAGTCCAAATATGATCTTTGAACTGGCCTATCGCTATTAGTTTTCGAGATATCTGCACATAAATGTGTGAAAATTGCTAAAACGCTATTGCTGTGTTTTTTTTAACATTTAGGTGCATATATCTTGAAAAATAATAGCGATAGGCCAGTTCAAAGGTCATATTTGGACTCAGCACGTCAAAAACATTCAGAAAAATGAATTTTGGTAATAGAATTTCAAAGAGAAAAAAAATATTTTTTTTTCTAAGGGAAATTACACCGCTTTTTCTTTCCTATCACAATGTTTATATTAATATAAAAAGTTCCAATGAAGACTCCATCCTGAAAATTTAAACTTAAGTAGTATAGGTGATTCTTAACAATATATATTTTTTCCAAAATTTTAAAAATATCGTTTTTTGAGATATAGCTCTCCAAAAATTAAGGTTAAAACCAATGAACTTTGACCTTTTTCAAAAAAAATCTTGGGGAATGTCATTGTAAAGGCTGTCTCATTACCTATTATTCGCAACCTGACTGAGACCTGTATTGTTATTACTCTTCGAGTTATCTTTATTTATCTCAAAACACTTTTGTCAAATATATACAATTTTGTTAATTATCAATACCGAATATCTCGAATACTGGAATGACCAGAAGCCTGAAAAATTGGCAAAATCTCTTTTTTATTAAAGTAAACCCCAGTACTTAATTTCATTAAATTTGGAGGGGGTGCGGTCAACTCCTCGGTTGAATTGAGGTGTTTTAGCTCAAGAGACAAAAAAAAAAATACACGTGTATCGGCGTTTTGAAAGTTTACATCTGGGTTTCATTTTAGGGGGAGGTAAAGTTTCCCCCAAATGCAAATGTTGTATTGTCAATCGCCATTGAATATCGAGTGAAGCTTACGTTTAAAGTATATGGTGTGTTTAGCAAATTTATGTAAAATATTACGGATAACATTTTCGTAGAATATGTTAACCCTCTAACTCCTCAAGATAAGGGTCTTTTTTGTCCTTCTTTTCAAAAAGAGCAAAAAACACCATTAAAACAGGGATTTAAGGGGTTTAAATGTTCCGCAAAAATATTCGCCGTATAATTTTACTATAAGTCCTTGAATACACCAAAACGGAAAACTTAACAAGAAAGTCAGAAATAAGACACAACAAAAGAGAGCTTAAGGGGTTACAATGTTCCACAAAAATATTTGCCGTGAAAAGGACTTATAGTAAAATTATACGGCGAATATTTTTGCGGAACATTTAAACCCCTTAAATCCCTGTTTTAATGGTGTTTTTTGCTCTTTTTGAAAAGAAGGACAACAAAGACCCTTATCTTGAGGAGCTAGAGGGTTAATATATTCCACAAAAATGTTCTCCGTAACATTTTATATAAATTTGCTGAACACACCATATACTTTAAATGTAAGCTTCACTCGATATTCAATGAAGATGACAATACAACATTTGCATTTGGGGGAAATTTTACCTCCCCCTAAAAAGAAATCCAGATGTAAACTTTCAAAACGCCGATACACGTGTACTTTTTTTTTGTTTCTTCTATCAAAATTTTTTGGTCTGACCTTGTAATTTTGTAAAAAATTTGATTTTGTTGTACAGTGTAATCAGATTTGATAAGGTTATCAAAGTACGCTTTTAACATACACAAACAGAATTTTAATTAAATATTTTCTACTTTCATGAAATTGGAGAGATTTATGTGAAAATCGGGAAGGTGGTTTGTATGGGGGCTGCACGAAGAACTGGTCCGATTTCTTTAAAATTCGGAATGGTGATTTGTGTAGATGAAACATGCCAAATTTCTAAGAGATACCTATTCAAATGCGGCTATTAGAGTCATTTGAGCCAAAACTAATGAGGACCTTTGTATGGGGCCTAGGTCTAAATATGAACCGATTTTATCCAATTTCAATAGTCTTCATCCTAAGGCCAAAAGAGGCTTAAGTTTCAAATTTGAAGTCAACTGATTTGCGACCTGCATCGCGTTTACACTGTATACATGGACAGACAGGCAGACGGACGGACGGATAGATGGACGGACGGACGGACATCGCTAAATCGACTCAAAAAGTGTTTCTGAGTCAATCGGTGTACTTAAAAGTGTTTCTACCCCAATATTTCGGGTAGTTACAAACATCAGCACAAACTCATTATACCCTGTACCACAGTGTGGTGTAGGGTATAATCAGCAGAGTTTTTTAACAATTTTACAAAAATATTTAGTTACCCTGTTTTCAAGAAAATTTTTTTTTTTTTAAAAATTTATTTTTTGAAAAAAACTCAAAAAATTTATTTGAAAAATTTAAAAAAAAGAAACTCAGAAAATTTTCTTGTCAAAAAATTTAAATCGTTTTATTTTAAGTTTTAGAAAAATATTAAACTCAAAATATATTTTTTAATTCTCTCTTTCATAAATAACAAATATTTCAGATATTCAGACTGTTTATCTGAATTTAACAAAATTTTCTGTTAAGGTCAGCAGATTTTCGATTAAAATCAAGAGACTTTCAGCTGAAATGAGAAGAGTTTTCTGCTGTCTTAACAGATTTGCTAATATGGCTCCAAATGGGTGAATTTTCAGCAGATATTTTTGCTGATTGGTTTTATTTTGAGTGTACTAGAAAATTCTGAAAAATAGTTTTCTATATATAAACAAGTGAGAGTGTTAAATTCGTCTGTGCCGAATCTATAATACCCTCCAACATATAAAAATAAATTGCAGGGGCGTTTATTTTAGGTGGGGGGGAGTCAGTGCGGGTCATTGGGGGACACATAAACCCATGCGGTAAATGTTTAAAAATTCATTTATTATGTCCTTTTTGAGCTTAAGTAATACTTTTTTATCACTATTTAAAAAAAAAAAATTAATATCCACGCCCATAAAAGGGGGCGGCTAATACAAACCGATTTTTTTTATTTCATAAGTCCAAGTGCAGGAACTTTTCCTGAACTTGTTCTGACATCAAATTGTTTCATTTGCTTAACAAAAATACAAAAAAGCCTGTGAAAATATGGCGTTTTTCAGTAGTTAGTTAAGTTCTTCAAGGGGGAACTTTTTTCCCCCTGGTCCGATTTTGCCCATTTACGAACTTAAATTGCCTAGGACATATTCCTGCCAAACTAAACGAGTCTATCTCTTTTATCTTGGACTGCATCGTGTCTAATACAGACGGACGGACGGACATACGGACATTCTATAAAAGTCTTAGAATCGATCATAGATCAATAATATATATACTTTATGGGGTCCCCGTCCGATATTTCGATGCGTTACAAACGGAATGACAAAGTGAGTATACCCCCATACTGTAGTTGGAGGGTATAAAAATAAAATTGGAGTTTTTTGATGGAAAATATCTCTCATTTATTTTTTAAGATTAAAATAAAGCAATTTTCATATTAACATATAAAAATTATCAAGTTCTTGTACATTTTGCTTTGATTCTAAAGAACTAACATAAGAATTACAAATTATGAAAGTAACTAATTTCCTACAATCTAACTGATTTCCTTAGTAAATTTTTCACATCCTGTTTATTTTCTTTCGCTCTTTTTTGTGTTTTTTTATACCCTCCACTTTAGTGATAGAGGGTATATATAAGTTTGTCATTCCGTTTGTAACACCTCGAAATATTGGTCTAAGACCCTTTTAAGTATATATTCATGATCCTCAATCGATTTTGAGACGATCTAGCGATGTCCGTCCGTTTGGCATATGTGTTGGGAATTTATGAGCAAAAGACTGAATTTTGGAAAGGGTTTTTTCATGAATTTACGAGATAAGACACACGGTAACTTTCGAACGACAACCCTGAGAGTGCTGAAGTGTGGCATATATACTTGTCGTTTGCCTGTCCCGGATCTTTTCAAATCTCAGCCAAATCGGTAAGGTGGTTCCAAAGTTATAAGCAAAACCCTGAATTTCAGATTGGCTTCACCTAAAATTCACTTGTTGAAAACCCCGAGTTTTAAAAAAACAAGCTTTAAAAACAATAATTAGCCACAAAATTACTTCGCAGAGTATTTTTGTCACTCAGAAATATTTTTACACTAAAAAAAACAATTTACACTCGAAAAAAATTTTACACTCAAAAAAAAAAAAAATTGGTAAATAATTTTTTTTTCCAAAAATGACAAAAAAAAGTTTTTTACTCAAAATTAAATATTTCTAATCAAAATTGTTAATCTTTTTTACATTAAAAAATTTACTATCCTTTAAAAAGGGCATTGTGGAGGGTATTCATAGATTCGGCCAAGTCGAATTTAACTTTTCGACTTGTTTTCCTTTAATACGCTTCATTTTTTTTTTGTGTCTGTTAAAGTTGGATGGATACAAACAAATTTTCTGGGCAAAAAAAAGTTAAAAATTTGAATACTACAAAAAAAATAGTTTTTTTAAATACGTTTTTTGAAACTTGAAATTTTTTATTTTGTTGATAATTTAGTTTTGCAAAATTTAAAAGAAAAAAATTCTTTCTTTTCTTATTTTAGCTATTTTGTTTGCTCGCTGTATAATTTTTTTTTTAAGATTAAGGCCTACACACTATTGTTAAATTTTTTTTTTAATAGAATTATGACATATTTGTGGTTTAGCTTATTTTAATAATTTCGCACACGGGCATCTTTATCTGCTTCTTCTAGGCTTTAAGTTTATTTAGTTTCAAAACTATAAATATATATTAAAAACTGTTAAAAACAAAGTTAGAACACTTCCTTGAATGTATAAGAATTAATTTGTTCTTACCAAAAAAAATTGTACCCCCATATGCCCACTGTGTAACATTATACCTTAAAATAACAAAAGACTTAAGTAACAAACTTGCCGGAAGTTTAAAGTTTATACAATTTGTTTACGTTTAAATGGTGTAGCCTATATGGCGGCTTTTTATGTTTAGCTTCTTTTACAAAATATACCAAAACAATTTATATTCTTTTTAATCAAAAAATTTAACTTCCTACTACTTTTGTTTACAACCATAACTAAATAGTCACCATAATTGTTGTCATTTTAGGTTTCTCAAGTCATTATGCATCCCCAATATGATTCATCACGTATTATAAATGATGTCGCTCTATTGAAATTAGATTCTGCCGTACCAATTAATGACAAAATGCGTCCAGTATGTTTGCCCAGTAATAATCATAATTTCGATCGTAAAGATGCCATTGTTGCCGGTTGGGGTTTGGTTAAAGAAGGTGGTGTTACATCAAACTTTTTACAAGAAGTTACGGTACCCATTATTACAAATCAAGAATGCCGTAATACCAGATATCAGAGTAAAATTCATGATGTTATGCTATGCGCTGGTTTGGTTAAACAAGGTGGTAAAGATGCCTGTCAAGGTGACAGTGGTGGTCCTTTGATTGTTAACGAGGGTCGTTACAAATTGGCTGGTAAGTTGAATAATCTGAATTATGATCTTATTTTTTTTATTCAATTTATTTTTTTCTTTAAAGGTGTTGTCTCCTTTGGTTTTGGCTGTGCCCAAGCTAATGCCCCAGGTGTTTATGCTCGTGTCAGTAAATTCTTGGATTGGATTTATAGCAATACTCGTGATGGTTGCTATTGCAGTTCATAATATATTTTAATGAAAATGTTTCCATATAAAATTCATATTTTCAATTTAAATACTCTTCATTTCTGCATTAGTTCATTGAAATTAATTTATTTTTTCCATACAAAACTGCTCATAAATAAATCAAAATAATTACAAATTTTGTATGGTATGTGTTTGAATTACATGACTCGACACAAAAATGTATTTGGCTTGATACATACCAACACAAGAATTGAAGAACACTTATGTTAGACCAAAATTCTTTCAGGATTTACCGTTCTTTTTGTGTACCATCGTTTCCAATCTTAACCAGCCCTAGACCAAAAGATATATTCGTGCCAAACTTCAGAAGTCTAGCTCTTTTACTTGGGGCTATATCGTGCTTTCCACAGACGGACAGACTGGCATCTCTTTAATGTCTTAGAACTGATCACAGATCAATAATATATAATTTTTGGGTATATCGATGCGCTAGACATGGATTAACCAAGTGAATATACCACCATACTGTGGGTTAGAGGTATGTCTGCCAATTCTGAATTAGGTGTCGAAATTCAAGGCATTTTTTGCAAATTCAAAACCAAATTTTAGTCAATTTCGATTTCGGTATTCAAATTAATTTATTTGAAAAGATATTAAACTATCACAACCCTGGAAATTATTTTTTTGTTTTTTTTTCCATGTAAAATCTCGCGCTAAATGTGAAAATTAGTCCAACGTTTCAAAAGTAGGACAGTTTTCGAGACTAACTTTCACTTACTTTTTAAATTTTCAACGGAACAAATCAGTAAAAAACCCAGCTCAGAGTCGTTGCTAGAGAGGTGAAACGTAAGACCCACCCCTATTTTTTCACTCCTTCAGAGGGCTCCCATACTAAATAACATTTTAATGAAATTAGATTCCATTGCTCTAACTGTCCCATGCATACTGCTAGAGTTGTCAAAGACCAACTCACAATATTTTTTTAACCCCAACATTTTCTAAAAAAAAACCCATCTTCAATTCTGAAGGCGGTCCCAAACATATTATATTTGGAGTAGGTTTATGTATTCTATCTCGAGGTCATTATTTTCTTTACTAATTAAAACTACACTCAAAAGAAAACCTCTGCCCCAAAAAATCTGTAAAATGACTTTCAATTTAGAATTACAAATTTTTAGCAGATTTTTCTGCTGAACTAATTGTTTTAGAAGAATTCTCTGACATTCAATTTCTGAAAACAACCGAAATTTTACAGAACCTTTACTGATTCTGTTTGCTAAGTTTAAAAAAGTTTTTGTGCAAATTTTCAGCAGATTATTTTGCTAATTTAACAGATATTTTTTGTTATCTTTTTTAGGTATGTTTTAAATGTCGGCCTCGCAAAAATGAAAATCAAATATTACTATCTGAAAATGAAAGTGGACAAATATAAATAACTCCCGCTTAAATGCGTCACTAAATATGTTACACAAAATATAATTTTGTCGGTTGCCGGTTTGTTGATGCTTTTGAAGTAGAGAAGTTCTTCAGTTCATGCACGCAAACGTAGCAATACAACATTCAAAACCAGCCTTGTAATGACAAGTTTAACATTTTTTTTATTATAAGTGTGCATGTTTTATTATATCTGCTTTCATTTGCTTCATGTGTGAGTGCTTGTTAAGACATGTCTGTTCATTTTTTGTAGTTTTAAATTTGTTTTGTTTTTTTATTAAAAGTGTGAGTGTTGTGTTTTTTTTTTTGCTTTCTTTTCTTTCATGTGTGACGGTTACAACTTGCCCCACGTTTTTGTTCGATCACATTAAGGATTTTATAAAGTTTATAAATATACCAACGTATATATATTTTTCCAATTTTATAAAAAAAAAAAAAAATATTTTTGAAAAAAGATATTTTTATAGAAAACTAAGTGTAATTTCAAATTTTTCTGCTTAAATCAACAATTTTCTCCGCCGAAATTAGCAGATTTTTCTGTTGAAATCAGCAGTTTTTTCTGCTAAAATCGGAAGATTTTTCTGCTGAAATCAGCAGACAAATTTATCTGCTGATTTAACCCAGGTTACACTACAGAAATTTAGCAAACTGCATCTGCTAAAATCAGCAGATTTCTCATATGGCTCAAAATGGGTGTATTTTTATTTGTGTGTAAATTGGGTGTAAATTTATTTGTGTTGGTAATTCTAGCAAGACTTAATCGACACGTGTTTCGGAATTTGTCAGATTCCATTGCGAAGATTATTTAGAAATATGATTTTCGAAGTTTCAGCCTCGAATCAGAATAAACTCTTTTTCATTGCACAATTAAAAGGTCGAATAAATAACTAATTGTTATTATTCAATAAAATTGTTTGCTAATTTAAGCCAAAATATGCAAAAATATGCAGTTACAAGTTGGAAATATGCACAAAATATGCATTTAAAACCAAAATATGCAAAAAAATATGCATTTTCATCAAAATATGCAAAACCAAATCGATTTTTACGAAAACTTCTTGATTCAGAAAGATAATTGGCCGATATTGTTTTTAGACTATCGACAAAAAACATGCATTTGCATGGACATCTCATCCCTACTTATTAGGGTGGTGCGTATTCCAATGAAGTGCTCAGATCAACTATTAATAGTGCGGAAAAGTTAGTTTAAGTAAATACAAACATTTTAAAACCAAAATCGGTCCTTGTCTTCTGTTCGCGCCTCGCGGGTCAAAATTGGGGTTTTTAAAAAATAGACATAATTAAAAAAAAAAAATAAAAAAATTATTTTAAAAAAAAAAAAATTGTGTTGCAATAAATCGTAAATATTCAGATAATTTTTTTTTTAATTTTTTTCGGAAATCGAAAACCCACCCAAACGTGAGTCCAAAAAACGCACATTTTTAGCATGGAGCTCAAAACTACTTTTTCACAATTTTAGAAATTTAATGAAACAAAACTTGAAAATTTATTAGTTTATCCTATTGATTTCATTGAATACATCCCAGGGATTGTACAAAAATATTCTTGGTTAAATTCCTAACTAGAGTCTGTGGAGCAATTTGAATTTATCGGATTTCAAGAAAATGTGTTTTTATCAAAATTGTTGTCTAATTTAAAGCTGTAGGCAACATTTTACTCAATCATTTTCAAATGGTTGTTTTGGACGGTAGTTACTCTGATATAAAATAATAGGCTTTTTGGACAACGTTAACCCTTGCCTGCAGGGCCCAAAAAATTTCAAAGAGATGTTTTTTGCTCATAGTCAAATTGGACTTTTTTACTCATGAAATAACAATTTTTTCACTCTCAGGAACAAGGACCAGGTCGTGGTAGAATGTCTGATACCATTTTTTTTTATTTTTTTTATAAATAAAAATAAAAAAAAAAATTGTTTTAAAAAAAAATTTTTTTTATAAATAAAAAAATAAAAACTAAAAAAGTGGGATCAGACATTTCACCACGTCTTTGTCGTTGTTCCTGGGTTAAGCTGAGAGTGAAAAAAATATTATTTCATAAATAAAAAAAAGTCTTTTTGGTCCCTGGTTCAACAAGGGTTAAAGATGTCTTTCAAGAAACCTTTGCATAAAGGTATAATTGTTCATTATTTGTATACATACATACACAATTTTAGAGTGAGGAATTTTTTAAAATTTAAGAACTTTTCTATGAAATTTCATTGGGGAATACTTTTAACAGAGTGCCGGCAATGGTTAACGTTGTCCAAAAAGCCTATTATTTTATATCAGAGTAACAATTGTCCAAAACTACCATTTGAAAATGACTGTTTGTTAATTTTGAGTAAATGTTGCCTACAGCTATAAATTAGACAACAATTTTGATAAAAACACATTTTCTTGAAATCCAGTAAATTTAAATTGCTCCACAGACTAACTGGATGAAGGCATTTAGCCAATTTTTGTACAGTCCCAGGGATGTATTCAATGAAATAAAATGGATAAACCAATATATTTTAAAATTTTGTTTCATTAAATTTTTAAAATTGTGAAAAAGATTTACGGTACACATGTTTTTTTCGCGGGACATTTGGTGTGGAATGCCTCATATCTAAATAGAAAATCAGATTCTAACACATTTGACGTATAGAAAGTCTAAATCTCTTTCTTCATAGAAAATATCAGATATTGAGATATTTTTCGTGAAGAAATGATTTTTTATAGGGAAAATGTCCCAAAATCTAAGTTTTCATCTTTACAAAAATGTCTAAGAATCTGAGACTTTTTTTGTATAAAAAAAATTTTCAGATTCTAAGAATTTTCCACAAAAAAAGTCTAAGATTCTGAGATCTTTTACTATAGAAAAAGTCTCACTTTTGAGATATTTTTCCTATAAAAAAATCTCAAATTATTAGATTTTTTTCGTACTGAAAAAGTTTTAGATTCTGAGACCTTTTTTCTATAGAAAAAGTCTACTATACTAAGTATTAACGCTTGGGTCACATTTTTAATCTAATTTAAAGATTCGGACCACTTCTTATAGCAAAACTTAAGATTCTGAGACAATTTTTTTATTAACATTTTTTATTTTAAATATCAAATTTGAATTAAAAAAAAATTTCGATTTACGGACATTCAACACTTTTTATTTTCTGAATCATTTCTCCAAATCAAAATTTTCAGATTGTAATATAAAATTAATATAATAAGTATGATCCAATGATCAAGTGCTTTTATTTATTGTTTGCAGTACACTCAAAAAAAAAACTTAGTCAAAATATTAGTAAAAGGTGTTGTAATTTACTTCAACCAAACTTTAGCAAAAAATTTGTAAAAATTTAACTTTTACAGTTTTTTTTTGGAAATTTACTATTGGTAAAATACAAAAATTTTGTGGTACTTTTACTATATTTTCTTGCTAGCTTTTTTTTTATTTTACTATAATTTTAGCAAAAATATTAGTATTTTCCTATAAGAAATGGTAATACTTTTTATTTTTTTTTTCTTAGTTTTAAGAAAAAAAAAATTGTTTAAAGTGTTCTAGTGTGGAAAAAAAAACTCATTGATGATGCTGCCAACACCATAGCAAAGTAACCATCCATCAACTGCATGTGCGCTGAAAAATAGGCTACACAATTTTTAGTATTTTTTACCATATTTTTTGTTAATTTTACCATATTTTTTGCTAATTTTATACGAAAATTTTTTAAAATTTGCCACCTAAATTGTTAATAAAAAGTTGATAATTTTGAAAAATTATTTTTTTTAAATGTTAACACATAGTTAGATATCTAATCTTTAATATCCAAAAGTTTTTTTTTTTATTTTTTTTTAAAATACATGTGAAAAAAATTAAAAATTCGAAAAAAAATTGTAAATTTTTTACAAATTTTACCTCAAAATGTAAGAAATTTCTTGTGTAGACTACTACGCAATTCTCATTTGTTCTACTTAAGCTAAAAAAAATGACGCAAAAAAAAATAAAAAAAGTGAAGTGTTTTTCTTTAAGTTTTTTGTTTAAAGTGTTTAAGTGAAAAAAAAAAAATCATTTTGGATTTTGATGTTGTTGGAAGTCCAGTTACTGCAACTACAGCTGCTGAAAAGAAGATGCTGCCACCATCAAACCGAAGAAACCATCCAACAACTGAAGTAATAGTTGACGCTGCTATTACTACATTTAAAGAACGTGGTGCTCAAAACAGGCAAATTTTTTTTTAGTATGTTCACCAAATTTTAAATCAACTACTAATCAGAGAAAAAAATTACTAAATAAAACAGTTTTTTTACCAAATTACAAATTTTTTTTTATCTATTTCAATTTTACCATTTTTTTTTTTGGTAATTTTACCATATTTTTTGATAATTTTACAAGGTCGATTTTTTACAAAAAAAAAAATGGTATTCTTGTAATTTTACAATTTTTTTCCTAATTTTTTGATTAGCAAAATGGTTTTGCTAATATTACCAAAATTTTTGCGTCCAAAACTACAGTTTTTTTTGCTAATTTTAACCATTTTTTTTGCTAGTTTTACAATGCTTTTTTTTTGAGTGTAAACTACAAATCATTATAAATTTCAACCTAACCGAGAACTGGTAACAATGACTGTCGAATCGTTGTAGTGAATTCGACCAATAGTTTTGGGGGAATCGAATTTACGACCCCTGTTTAATAGGCAAGCACGCTACCAATAACATATAGGGGCCCAATTCTAAAACATTCTGAAAAAATTTTCCAAAATAGTTTTCCATACGTTAGACTATCTACATTTTTAAGATTTTAAGATATTTTTCCTATTCTTATGTAGTAGACAAACAATATTTTATGTAAACAAAATTAAGCACCTGTATTCTATATAAAAAAAAAACATATTCTAAGTAATTTTTTATATAAAAATTCATAAATTCATTTTTCCTAAAAATTTAAAATTTTCCCTATAAAAATTTTCAGTTTTTTTTCTATTAAAAATTTTTTGGATTTTTTATTTCGTAGACAATTTCCTTCTTTTTTTGTTTTGCTTTCTTTTTTTTTTTTTATTTTATACCCTACACCAAACTGCACACAAAAATTTTTTTTTTCCATGAACGATTTTCATAGTATTTATGAACAAATTCAATTTATACAATTTATTAACTTTTTCAAAATATTTATAACTTTTTCATAGTTTTTATGAAAAATGTTAAAAATTCTTAAATTTCACATATTATGATTTATTCAAAAATACTATGAAAAAGTTTATAAATATTATGAAAAATTTAATTAATTGTATGAATTGGTTCATAAATACTATGAGAATCGTTCATGGAAAAAAAAATTTTGTGTGTGTGGTACAGGGTATAATGAGTTTGTGCTGATGTTTGTAACTATCCGAAATATTGGTCCTAGACCCACCTTTAAGTATGCCGATCGACTCAGAATCACTTCTTGAGTCGATTTAGCGATGTCCATCCATCCATCCGTCCGTTCGTTCGTCCCTCCGTCTGTCCATGTAAACGGTGTAAACACGATACACGTCGCAATTTTTAATCAATTGACTTGAAATTTGAAACTTATTTCTCTCTTCGCCCTAGGACAAAGCCTATTGGAAAAAATCGGTCCATATTTAGACCTTTCCCCCATACAAAGGTCCTCTTTAGTTTTGGCTTAAATGACTCTAATAGCCGTATTTAAATCGGTATCTTTTCATATCCATTCCGAATTTTAAAGAAATCGGACCAGTTCTCCTTGTAGCCCCCATACAAACCACCTTCCCGATTTTCACATAAATCTCTCAAATTTCATGAAAATATTTAATTAAATTTTTGTTTGTGTATGTAAAACGCGTACTTTAATAACCTTATGTGGAATTTCCATTCCCCCCCCCCCCCTTTGTACCCTCGCATGCATCACATATTAATAGGTAAAAATTTTGTAAAAAAAAAATTGTCATAATCCTAATATTCATACATTCGGCAATTTCGAACACAGTAACGTCTTTTATAATGCATTACCATGTAATATGTAGCCAAGAAAAGTAAACATATTTAATATCATGCATATTTGTTCATTTTTCTCTGTGTAATTGGAATTCCAAGTCAATTACACCCACATTTAGATAAATAAATCCTTCCTTTTGAAAGTTCGTTTCTTAAGTCTTTTGTTTTTAAAGAGCATATTTACAATAAACTTATGAGCATAAACTACATATAATAAATTTCAATTACTGGCAAAAACTTTTGTAATTTTTACATAAATTTTCTTATCATTTTCATAAATACTACACTTTATGAAGCTATAAATATATTTTATGAACATATTTAAATAACCGCACAAAACAAAAAAAAAATAAGAAATATTTTTTACCTCAGAGGAATCTTCATATGTATATTTTATAAAAAAATACACAAAACTAAAAACAAATATGATTCAATGGATTCTTTAAAACATCCATACTAGCGGCATTTTAAATTACTTTAGAACATTATAGGAAATAAATAATGCATGTAATGCGGCATATAATATGTTTCATAAAAAAAGCAAATCTTTTTTGAAAATGCCCTAGAGGAAAATTCGTAAATAAAAATCACTCTTTAAAAGAAGATGAAAATGATGATGAAGATCAGCAGCCTCATCATCATCATGATGAGAAGTGAGTGTGTGTACAATGGCATCTTTATCAGTTTAAGAAAAACTTTAAAAAAAAGTGACATGTTAGCCGTTGATTTTTTTTTTGTACTCTTTGAAACTGACACACTTAGATCTTTCTTTGGCAAACTTAAAGCCAGGAAAACAACAACAACAACAAACGTATCAAGCTGAAATCCATTGAGTTAGTCAGTGAAGCAGTCAGACTAGACTGGCAGTCAGATAGATAGCTGGGGCAAGACAACTTTTGCAACTTTGAAGCATTGTTTGCATTTGTAATTTTCACACCTACTTCACTTATATGGTCATGCTTAGATTACTGACAGTGTGAATTGCTCGTGCCATTCTTTTCATACCGAAACAACAAAAAAAAACTGAAAAAAGATTTTTAGTAACGCTTTAGTTTTTCCGCATTTTAAACATGCATGCATGATCATAATGATGCACTCTTACTTATTTTGGTTGTTCTTGTTGTTGCACAATCTAAAACTCTTTTCACTCCATAAAAGGTTCTTTTGGTTGTTGTTGTTGTTGTGGTAGTAGTTACTGATTTGATATTCACAAAAAGGGTAGTACTCAAAAGGAAACTTTATTTGTCTCGCAACATCTTGACAAACTTCAAATGTTTTTTATAACAAAAAACACAAACCTTAACAAAATGAAAAATAGAAGTTTAAGCAACTTAAAGAATTTGTCGTGACTTGATAATGATACTCTACTATAGAACTTGACTTTCAACTAACACGTTTTATCTCACTTGAATGATGTGCAATGGGACAATAGCTTTAATGTTAAAAAACTAGAAACTCACATAAAATAATTCACATGGACTATTTTTAACAAGCGTTTCCTCTCTCTTCACGGAAGAGTATTCGAATATTCGCTAAATAGTGATTCGTTAAACCGGGCTTTACCTGTGTATTCATTATCAGACAAATCGGACAAAACTAACCCGTGTTAAAGTTTTGCTCTAACACAAGTGTTCCCCCATACAAAACAAACATTTTTTTTCGATTTTTTAATTGCTTTTTTATAATTGTTTAACTTAATTAGCTCCTAACGACTAAAAGTTTCAATTTGGTGGGATAAACCCTTCAGCTTTAAAATTGACTTAGAAAAAAATAGGGCCATTGCACTATGGCCGAAAAACCCCAAATCGCGGCAAAAACTATTTCCCGACAAGCTAGCCTCACCAAATTTGGTATGCAGGGTTCTACTGTCGAAATATTTAATTTGAGAAAAAATGGGCGGTCCACTCCCCCTTTTTCTAGTGGCCCGCCCATAAGGGGGATTTTCGAAAAAAATTAATGCTCACAAAACTGTATTTAATTAAAATCTTCCTTAATAATTTGAAGTGTCTGACCGACTATTCGGTATGCAAAAAAGGACTATTCTGCCATTATTCGGCTTCGGTCACATTGTTGGACGAATATGGCCGACTACCGAATAATTGTAAAAGAAAATTGTAGTCAATTGAATAGTTGAACCGATTATTATGAAAGTGAGGTAAGTCCACATGGTTTCAAAACGAGATATTGAAGGGTTTGCGCTTTTTAGTCTTTAAAAATCTGGGTACTTTCTATTGATTAAATTTTAATGAAGATGTTATCTCAGGTACCTAAATTTACTTATTGAGTATTATTTTGTTAGGATGTATCAAAACCAGCCATTTCTCCTATAAAGAATGGACTTATATCACTTTCAAAAAAAAAATCACAAACTATGTATTTTGAGACAAAACATCTCGATTTGTATAAAATAATTATCTGAGAAAGAATTTGGTAGTAAACGATTAATCAAAACCATTAATTTTGAAAGTGGGGTTAGTCCATAATTTTTTTAAATTACTAAAAAAAACTTATTAATAGCCAACAGCATATAATTGTAGTGTCTTTAACTCTTTAAATACTTTATATTTTAACATTTAACAATTTTTGTAACAAAAGATAGAGTTGAGAGAAAAGAATCACTGGTAAACGATTTGTCAAAAACGTTAATTTTGAAAGTGAGGTTAGTCCAAAAAATTTTTTTGTGGTGTTAAAAATAACCAAATAATTGCCGATAGAGTAAGAGTCCCCGCACAACAATGTCGGAGCGGTTGACGGTTTCGGTCATGAGAGAGTATAGGCGCAAAACAAAAGCGGCAGCGGGAAATTCCGTCATACGTTGATATTTATATCACACTTTTTACACTATTTTTTCACTTTTTTCACATATTTTTATTTGATTTTATTGTTTTTTTTAATATCAATATGATTTTTTCATGTTGATTAGTTTTTTTTTGTGTTTTTTTAGAATTTTTAAAATTTTTTTTGTTAGAGATCACATTTTTTTGTTTACTTTATTGAAAATAATCGAAATATTTATAAAAATGTGGCAACATTTTAATATCAAAAATTAAAAGAGAGAGAGAAACCGACACAAAAATAAAATTGATTTTATTCAAGTGGTTTTCGGTCGAGAGTTTT
Source organism: Pegoplata infirma (assembly GCA_963921195.1). Taxonomy (NCBI): domain Eukaryota; kingdom Metazoa; phylum Arthropoda; class Insecta; order Diptera; family Anthomyiidae; genus Pegoplata; species Pegoplata infirma. The sequence goes on from OY992537.1 coordinate 124,633,497, forward strand.
TTCTTGCCAAATTTGTATGAAAAAAACGTCACCGACATTGTTGTGCGGGGACTCTAAAACTTTTGTGATTTTTACTCTAAAATAACTCTATAGTTTAATCCCTAACTAATTTGTTACAGAACTTTCAGATCAGCTAAACAAAATTTTACTAGTCAACGATTTATCAAAAACATTTATTTTGAAAGTGGGGTTAGTCCACATTTTTTTTGTAATGCATAAAATTACCTTTTTATCGCTGATTAAGAATGTTCGTAGTGTTTTTAACACTTAACTAGCCCTATTTCATAATCATAAAATAATTTTGTTACAGAATTGTGAGAAAATCTGAACAAAATTTTACTAATAAACGATTTATTAAAAATGTTAATTTTGAAAGTAATGCTAGTCCACTTTTTTTGTAATGTTAAAAATAACCTTATAATCGTTGATGGAGTAAAACATTGATGATTTTTATTCTTAAATAACTCCATAATTTAATCCTAAACTAAATTTGTTACAGAATTCTGAGATGCGCTAAACAAAATTTACTAGTTAACGATTTATCAAAAACATTAATTTTGAAAGTGGTGTTAGTCCACATTTTTTTTGTAATGCATAAAATAACCTTTTTATCTCTGATAAAGAATATCCGTAGCATTTTTAGCTCTAAAATAGCCCTATTGCTTAATCCTAAGCACATTTTGTTACAAAATTGTAAGATGAGCTAAAAAATTTTTTACTAGTAAACGATTTATCAAAAATGTTAATTTTGAAAGTGATGCTAGTCCACAATTTTTTGTAGTGTAAAAATAACCTAATAATCGCTGATAGAGTAAAACATTGACGATTTTTATTCTTTAATAACTCCATAATTTAATCCTTAACTAACTTTAATACAGAATTCTGAGATGTTCTGAACAAAATTTTACTAGTAAACGATTTATGAAAAATGTTAATTTTGAAAGTGGTGTTAGTCCACATTTTTTTGTAATGCATAAAGAATATCTGTAGCGTTTTTAATTCTAAAATAGCCCTATTGCTTAATCCTAAAAAAAAATTGTTACAAAATTGTATGATGAGCTAAACAAAATTTTACTAGTAAACGATTTATCAAAAATGTTAATTTTGAAAGTGAGGCTAGTCCACACAAATTTTTTTTGTAGTGTTAAAAATAGCCTAATAGTCGCTGATAGAGTAAAACATTGATGATTTTTATTCTTAAATAACTCTATAATTTAATCCTAAACTAAATTTGTTACAGAATTCTGAGATGAGCTAAACAAAATTTTACTAGTTAACGATTTATCAAAAACATTAATTTTGAAAGTGGTGTTAGTCCACATTTTTTTTGAAATGCATAAAATAACCTTTTTATCTCTGATAAAGAATATCCGTAGCGTTTTTAACTCTAAAATAGCCCTATTGCTTAATCCTAAACAAATTTTGTTAAAAAATTGTATGATGAGCTAAACAAAATTTTACTAGTAAACAATTTATCAAAAATGTTAATTTTGAAAGTGAGGCTAGTCCACACAAAATTTTTTTGTAGTGTTAAAAATAATCTGTAACAAATTTTGTTTATTTATAAAAAAATAAATAAACAAAATTTGTTACAGAATTCTGAGATGGGCTAAACAAAATTTTACAAGTTAACGATTTATCAAAAACATTAATTTTGAAAGTGGTGTTAGTCCACATTTTTTTTGTAATGCATAAAATAGCCTTTATGTCTCTGATAAAGAATATCCGTATCGTTTTTAACTCTACAATAGCCCTATTGCTTAGTCCAAAACTAATTTTGTTACAGAATTGTAAGATGAGCTAAACAAAATTTTACTAGTAAACGATTTATCAAAAATGTTAATTTTGAAAGTGAGGCTAGTCCACAATTTTTTGTAGTGTTAAAAATACCCTAACATTCGCTAATAGAGTAAAACATTGATGATTTTTATTCTTTAATAACTCCATAATTTAATCCTTAACTAACTTTAATACAGAATTCTGAGATATTCTGAACAAAATTTTACCAGTAAACGATTTATCAAAAATGTTAATTTTGAAAGTGAGGCTTGTCCACACAAAATTTTTTTTTGTAGTGTTAAAAATAGCCTAATAATCGCTGATAGAGTAAACATTGATGATTTTTATTCTTAATTAACTCCATAATTTAATCCTAATCTAACTTTCGTACACTACAAAAAATTGTGGACCAGCATCACTTTCAAAATTAACATTTTTGATAAATCGTTTACTAGTAAAATTTTTTTAAGCTCATCTTACAATTTTGTAACAAAATGTGTTTAGGATTAAGCAATAGGGCTATTTTAGAGCTAAAAATGCTACAGATATTTTTTATCAGAGATAAAAAGGTTATTTTATGCATTACAAAAAAAAGTGGACTAACACCACTTTCAAAATTAATGTTTTCGATAAATCGTTAACTAGTAAAATTTTGTTTAGCTCATCTCAGAATTCTGTAACAAATTTTGTTTAGGATTAAATTATGGAGCTAATGAATAAAAATCATCAATGTTATACTCTATCAGCGATTATTAGGCTATTTTTGACACAACAAAAAAAATTTGTGTGGACTAGCCTCACTTTCAAAATTAACATTTTTGATAAATCGTTTACTAGTAAAATTTTGTTTAGCTCATCTTACAATTCTGTAACAAAATTAGTTTAGGACTAAGCAATAGGGCTATTGTAGAGTTAAAAACGATACGGATATTCTTTATCAGAGACATAAAGGTTATTTTATACATTACAAAAAAAATGTGGACTAACACCACTTTCAAAATTAATGTTTTTGATAAATCGTTAACTAGTAAAATTTTGTTTAGCTCATCTCAGAATTCTGTAACAAATTTTGTTTAGGATTAAATTATGGAGCTAATTATGAACAAAAATAATCAATGTTATACTCTATCTGCGATAATTAGGTTATTTTTAACACTACAAAAAAATTTTGTGTGGACTAGCCTCACTTTCAAAATTAACATTTTTGATAAATCGTTTACTAGTAAAATTTTGTTTAGCTCATCATACAATTTTGTAACAAAATTTGTTTAGGATTAAGCAATAGGGCTATTTTAGAGTTAAAAACGCTACGGATATTCTTTATTAGAGATAAAAAGGTTATTTTATGCATTACAAAAAAAAAATGTGGACTACCCAGCAAAACTTAGATTACCAAATAAGGTATAAAATAAGGTATATGATCTCTTATTTTATACATTGCAGCATTGATGATTTTAACAGGCGATGAGACTCAAAGTAATGCATCCACATTATCACATAGAATACCAGTAAGGTATAAAATAAGTCATAAATTTATAACGAAGAATACCAGTAAGGTGTAAAATATTTGATATTTTATAGGTTACGAGTAAGGTATATAATATAGCATACCAGAACGTAATATATAAGGTGTTACGAGTAGTGAAAAAGTAATTTTGTATTAAATTTACTCACGTGATTGTAAGTGAGTGTAAGTAGATATAATATGCTAGTGAGTGTGTGTCGTTAGAAATTTCTTGTCGTGAGCCCATCTCTAGTTTAAACTTATGCATTTTTTTATAAAATAATTATTTTTTATGTTATTGTAATGCATTATGCATTTAATTTTAAATAATGCATTATTTCAAACTTTCAAATAATACATAATGTAACCAAATATAAATCATCCATGATATAATGTTTAGAAATAATAAATATGAAATACATTTTTCCAATAATCATGCATTACGTAGCAAATTATTAGTAATGCATTATTTTTCACTTTAAAATAATACGTTGTGGAACAAATGTTTGGTAAGACATCCTAAAATAATGCTACAAATAGGGTATATACATTACCTGGTAATGTGTTATATAATCACTACCCATTACCAAAGTTTTGCTGGGTAACACCACTTTCAAAATTAATGTTTTTGATAAATCGTTAACTAGTAAAATTTTGTTTAGCGCATCTCAGAACTCTGTAACAAATTTAGTTTAGGATTAAATTATGGAGTTATTTAAGAATAAAAATCATCAATGTTTTACTCCATCAGCGATTATAAGGTTATTTTTAACATTACAAAAAAATTTTGTGTGGACTAGCCTCACTTTCAAAATTAACATTTTTGATAAATCGTTAATTAGTTAAATTTTGTTCAGATTTTCTCACAGTTCTGTAACAAAATTATTTTATGATTATGAAATAGGGCTAGTTATGTGTTAAAAACACTACGAATATTCTTAATCAGCGATAAAAAGGTAATTTTATGCATTACAAAAAAATTGTGGACTAACCCCACTTTCAAAATAAATGTTTTTGATAAATCGTTGACTAGTAAAACTTTGTTCAGCTTATCTCAGAATTCTGAAGAAAATTAGTTAAGGATTTAACTATAGAGTTATTTAATAGTAGAAAACACCAATGTTTTATTTAATCAGCAATTATTTGGTTATTGTTAGCGCTACAAAAAAATTGTGGTCTAACCTCACTTTCAAAATTAACGTTTTTGATAAATCGTTAACTAGCAAAACTTCTCTCATAAAATTCTCAGACGATTTTAAAATTTTCTTTGAACTTTTTTTTTTATCGAAAGATACCATTAAACTATATCCAAATCTATCATTAACTTAGTTTTTTTGAAAATGTGACTTACCCCACTATCATAATAAATGGTTCATATATAAAACCGATTTTTACTCTAATTCGATCTGTTAAAAAAACATTTCTTAATAGATTCCGCTTAAACTTGATACAAATGATTTTAAATCCTTGGGTATTATTAACATATGTACAAGTTTAACTTACCACGTCGACTACTTATGACCAGACCGATTTTTGTATGTTAATTATAGTTCTTATTAGGTTTTTAAGGAAATATAAATGAGAAAGTGTACCGGAAACATGGAAAGTTCGGGAAAACTATAAAGGTTTGTTTGAACTGAAGACAATAGCTCACGATAAGAACGAAGGATCATACTAAAGAAGTTTTAAATTTGTACACTTCGCAAAGTCCAAGACATGGTAATTTTTTTTTTAGTTTCTAAAATATAATTTGAAGATGATTATCTGCCTAATCGGGTCTTTAAAATCACTCCCACAAATTTTCCTAAGCCAAAAAATTCATTAAACACTAATCTTATATTTGGGCCAGTAACGCGGACCGGGCCAGCTAGTATCATATAAAATTTTCAACAAAATATTTTCATAAAGTTTTTAAAGGACTCTATTCCCATCCTTTTATCCTTATATGACAAAATAAAAAAAGGAAAAAATTAGAAGAGATCCTCCTTTTTATTTGCATCACCAGTGGCACCCTAGGACAAGTACAAATATTTCAAATATTTCAGAAACTTTGAAGTCCTTTTAAAAGGAAAAAGGGCCATGAAACTAAAAACTTTGAATGCAGTTTTACTCCATTTGATCTCTACTTTCAGAGGTATATCATCGGTTTATGTTTAATAAACTGTCGGACGGTGTAATAATTCTGGTGAATACAACGTTAGGTTGTTAGTGGCTGCTAACGTTTTACGTCAACACACGTAGACTCTAAAGTTCATTGTGAATACAACGTTACATAAACCCTATTTTCTCATAACCGTATATATGTTAACATTAACCGTTTAGCCGAAAACGCATCCACGTTTAACAAAATGTACTTGGAATCACTGTTGGTGTGTGTCAAAATGTATTAAGGCAAACAAGAAAAACAAGGTTTATGTCTGTGATACAACAAGAAAAAAGGGGTTGTGTATATGAGACATTCTACACCAAATGTCCCGCTACAGAAAAACATGTGTCCCATAAATTTCTGAATAGGTGGTTTGGATAGCCCTATATGGAACTAAGAAAATTGCGTTTTTGGTGGTCAAATATTGGAAAAATGGTCAAATTTGTGGCGAGTTGCCTTGAAATAATATTTATCAAAAATTAAAAAAGAAAGAAAATGTGGCATGTTTTTTAATAAATTGACACTTTTAAAAAATGTAAAATTTCAGAACGGGTTCTGAAAATTTAAAAAAAAAAAAAATAATCGATGGCCCATACAAAACTATATAAGAATGTAAATTGTTGAGATTGTGGTGTATTCCGTTTTAATGTGATACATATTTAATCAAGGCAACTCGCCATAAATTTGACCATTTTTCCAATATTTGACCACGCCTCCTAAGCCCAGTTTTTGAAAAATTTAAAAACCAAAAACGCAATTTTCTAAGTTCCATATAGGGCTATCCATACAACTTATTCATATGCTATTCATTAAAAATGTAAACTTGGTTTCACTTTTTATCGAAGCTAAAAATTTGCATCGATAATTATACACGCTAAAAATAAGCGTGGATAATTTAAAATGTGTATGGGTAAGCGTATATACGGTTTTGCAAAAATAGAGTTATAATTATTTTTCAACAAAAAAAAATTTTTTTTATAAAATTTTTTTTTTTTATATTTTTTTTTTTTTTTTTTGTTTTCAACAAATTTTATTTTTTCATCAAAATTTTTTTTCATCAATGTTTTTTTTTTTTTTCATCAAAACCATTTTAATGAATAACTTTTTTTTCATCAAAATTTTTTTATCAAATCTTCTTTTCATCAATATTTTTTATCAATTTTTTTTCATAAATTTTTATTTTTGTCAAATTTTATTTTTTTTGTCAAAAAAATTTTTTTTTTCATCAAATTTTGACCTGACCTCCGCTAAATGAAATTCAGTACTGGGTTTTGCTTTAACAAAAAAGATATTGTGCAAATTTTTAAGGCTTCTGGTCTTTCCAGTTCTCGAGATATGGGGTCTGGAAAATTGGGATAATCGCATATATTTCACAAAAGTGTTCATAAATAAAGGTATCTCAAAAAGTAACAATAATACAAATCTCGTTCAGGTTTCCAATATTAGGTAATGAGACAGCCTTTAAAATGCCATTCACAAAGATTTTCTTTTGAAAAATGTCAAAGGGAAAAGGGAAAATATACAGTTTTTTTCTTGCCTGTCGCTATCTTTCTATAAATATTAAAAGTTCTAATGAAGCCTTCATCCTAAAAATTTAAGCTTAAGTAGTATAGCTGATCCTTAATAACATTATTTTTTTCCAAAATTTTAAAAATATCGGTTTTTGAGATATAGCTCTCCAAAAACTAAGGATAAAACAATGAACTTTGACCCTTTTCAAAAAAAAAATCTTGGTGACTTCCACTTTAAAGGCTGTCTTTTTACCTGTTATTTGAAACCTGAATGAGACCTGTATTATTATTACTTTTTGAGATGTTTTTATTTACGTCAGATCACTTTTGTCAAATATATACGATTTTCCCAATTTTCAAGACCGCATATCTCGGAAAGAAAAACTACCAGAAGTCCAAAATTTTGGCACTATCATTTTATTGTAAGGGCCCATCTGTATTCCAAGTTTTATCAAATTCGAAAGGAGAAAGGTCAAAAATGTTACGTTTTTCGGCTGAATTTAGGTGTTTTAACTTTAAAGCAAAACTTTTTAGCCTTTTTACACCATTTAAATCGTAATTCTTAAAATGTACCTTTTTAAGATTGTTTTTGGTTTGGTTAATTTCTTATATTTGAAAATTTTATTATTTAAGGGGAAATTAAAAAATACTACACTGTTTTATCTATTTTTTACATCCAAATTTAAAGTTTCTAGGGCCAGGATATATAAAAAGTACCAATGTAGATTTTTAACCATTTATACCTTCATAGCTTGGAAATTTCTAAAACTTAGCATAAAGTCTTAAGCTTCAGTGCTTTAGCATAGGCTGTTTATGCTCATGAATGGGAAAAACGGACTAGAGGAACAAATTCCCCCTGAAGAACTTAACCAACACCTAAAAAAAAATTAATTTTCTTAACAGTTTTTTTGTACCTTGTAACACAAATGAAACATTTTTATATCAGAAGACGGTCAAAATTTGTACTTGAATACTTAAAAATGTAATATTTAAATTCACATTTGTGGGCGAGGATTAAAAAATTTAATTTAAATAATGATGAAATTGTTTTACATATGCTCAAAACTCTTAACAACCCAAATTGACTACTCTTCAACTTGTTCCCCCACTTAAGTTTTGTAAAGTTAAGTTTGTGCCGCCAAAAAGACACGCTTATAAAATCAAACTGTCGAATAGCAATTATTTTTCTTTGAAGGTCATATTGCCCTTATTAACATTAAAAGCTTTTTAACCTTCACTAATGTAACTCTTTCCCATTGTTCTGTATAATATAATAGCGCAAAGAACAACACAAAAGAAAAATTTAAATTTTAAAAATGCGTGTTCTTTTGCTAAAAAGTGTTGACCAAACACAATTTGGTTGGATTCTAGACTTTCCGTTTAAAAGCATGTTGCCTAAACTAAATGTGATTTTTGTATTTAGCCTTAGACATTATATAAACTCTATTTTAATGTTTTGGCCATTTTTCTTCATCTTTTCTTAGGTGAATGTTTGTGTGATTATATATGGTCTTTTTTATCCCTTTTTTGTTACCCGCGGGAGTGTTATTCCTTTATATAGGCTTTTCCTGTTTTTTCTTCTTTTCATTTTCAATTTTTTTTTTTTTTTACTTTTTCATTGAATGTTTTATAGATTATTTTTCAATTCAAGCATCACGACTGCAGTCGACTTGTGTCGGTATAAAAATGTATTGAAATAAAATTTGCAAATTATGGTGATTTTACCACATTGGTTAGGTGATAATGAATTGGAAAACCCTTAAGGTTTTTTATTATTTTTGTCTTCTAAATAACAAATGTTAACTACTCTGTATTGTGGCAAGTGAATGGATTACAAAAAGTATAGAAAATATATATTTTTTTTAAGTTATATCACAAAATTTGGCTAAATTTTAAATAAAAGATTTTTTTTAATAAAAAAAACTTTGGCCCAGCGACGTATCCAGGAATTTGAAAAAAGGGGGCCCAACTCCAAAAACTTTTTTTAGTTATACCATATTTATTTTTATGGGGGTTGTTACGTCTACACCATTTGATACATCGACGTATCCAGAAATTTGAAAAGAGGTGGCCCAACTCCAAAAGCTTTTTTTGTCATCACCTATTTACCTAAAACGCAGAAGAAAAATTTAATTTCTAAAAATTAGAGACTTTTTTGGTATTCCCATACCAGTTTCAAACACTCCAGTTAGTGTTATCATCAGTAGGATTTTAAATGTCGGTTTTTCTTGTTAATGGAAATTATTTTTTATATATGTGAATATTTATAGTTTTTACAGAATAAACTTTGACAGTTTCCAACACTACAATTTTGTTTCTAGCAATCTCAACCTCAACCCTTATAACAAATATAATAAGAGCCCGAGCTAGATCTGTACTTACAGAAAAAAACAATTTATCATTGTTTCTCTCTTAATTTGAACTTAACTGATTCATTCATCTGATGGAATTGTAGCCACGACCGTCACTCTTACAGTTCGCTACCCTTCCTACAACGCTAGCCTACCAGAGCGCGTTAATTAGTTTAAAAGTTGTATGTATTTTTATTTAACAAATTGTTTTATTAAAGTCTAGAAAATTAAACTATTTTCAAAGAAGATAAGAATAAAAATATATAATTAAGTTAGTTTAACAATAAACTAACTAAGGGGAATAAACTCGTACATCTATAAATACAAGTTGTACTTAAAAATTGTAGAAATATAAAAAAATAAATGTGTATTACAATCTCCTAAAACACATTCGTTATGGCAAATAATTAAATTGAAACAAAAGACTTAAGCAACGAACTTTCTGAGAAAAAAAAAGGTGTAACAACATACAAATTTTTACTATGGTTTAATTTCTTTATCCTATTTAAAATCACCTTCATCTACTTCATCGTTGTCCTATTCGTCTACTCTTGTTCTTCTGCTTCTTCTTCTTCTTGGTATGCTATTCCTATCAATCATATTCCATTTTTATTATAATTTGTTTTTTGAGCTGATACAATCATCTATCTCTACATGGATCATAAATTTATTTATTAGTGATTAGGCTTTGGCTAAATTCTTTCCACTTTAAAAACCTAAAGACAGACCACAGACCATCTGCATATAATTTAAGCCTTTTGGCGGCTAAACGTACAGAACTCTAAAAATCAACTAAAACAACAAGAGGAAAATCATCTTAAACTGTTTAACTCATGTCTAGATTATTTTAACATTTCAATGTTTTTTTTTTTTTGATTTTATGAGTTCCTCACAGTTTTAAAACCACAAACCTTATTTGCGGACATACTAGAGACATGGTCTTGAGTTAGTAAGTTTATTAGTTTATATCATATGAGAGAGGGGAATGTTTAGTTATGGAAAGCAGTGTCCACTACATATGTGTAGATACTGGGAATGTATTGATGATGATTTACCATGTGAATAGTTAATGGTTATTTAAAGTTGTTAAATTGAATTAAGATGAAATAAATTTGTTTGAATTTTTTTCTAGTCATGAAAGATTTATTAATAAAAATTGGTTTTAAGGAATAATTTTGTAAAAGCTAAATAAAAGCCCACATATTCAAAATATTTATAAGGAATTTTATAATACATTTACTTAACACGAAATTTTCAAAATAAATTTACAATAAACAATTACACTGAAAAAAAAACTAATTTAAAATTAAGTTTTTCGGAAAATCGTATATAAAGCTGAACCAGCACAAATTTAGCCAAAAGCAAAAATACAGGTCGGCTTAATTTTAATAGAGATTACACTGTGCTACAAAAAAGCGAAATCAAACATACTTTTAAAATGAGGTAGTTAAGGTTGTATGTTTCGTCGAAAAGATCACAAAAATGCCCATCAAACTTGCCAGACACCCTCAAATTTTAAAGTTAATGTCAAAAACCATTTTTTGGGACTTTTCTCACTAAACCACGTGTAACTTAAACATTTTTCAACCGATTTTAAATTTTTCAACTGTTTTGGATAGAAGAAGGGTAGGGCTTTTCATATGTTTGATTTGGTCTATACATATAAAAAAGATATGTATTGATTTTTTCAACAATATCAAATTTTTTGTTATTTTTTGAAAATTTTTGAGTTTATCGATTTTTTTCTGTTATAGTTCGTTTCTGTTATAGTTTCTGTTATTTATAAATGTATTCTTATACGATATTTACACCAATGAAAACAACTTGTTTTTGAATATTTTTTTGGTTTTTGGCAAAAACTATATAAATTTTCCATACAATTTAAAAACTGCGTTGCCAACTGAACAAAAACTAGAAATTAGGTTGTGGTCTATGCTACTATTAATTCAGTGTGAATGTTTATTTCAATTTTCTTTTGGTAAAAACGAATGTCAAAATAAAATATTTGTTTTTTTGTTAAAATAATATTCAAATCTTTTAAAGAAGTAAATAAATGTGTAATTTAATTTTTTTAATAACGTGTGGCTATTGTAATTTTGTGTTTTTAGTGAATATAGAAAATAATTAATTTGATTTGACAAACAAAAACTCTTTTTATTCGGTGTAAACAGTTTGGTTTTCCAAAATGCTTTTTTGCCAAAAACAAGTTAGTTTTTGTTTGGTCTAAACATAGTATTAAAGAAAATTTAAGTGTGAATATGATGAGCTTCATGCCGAAAAAATCGGATAACAATTGACAGAGTTGTGATAATTTTTCTAAAAAAGAAAATTAAGATTTTGCTTAAAATTGCCGTTCGGATAACACAGGCAAAAAAAATAATAAAATAACCGAACATACTAATTCGAATTTTACCTTGAAATTGCGCTTTCTTATTAAGTTTTTGATATATCAGTTTATGTTAAATATCTCAAAAACCTGAAGAGATAGAGCAATTTAAAGGCCAGATTCGGATTCAGAGCGCCAAAAACCTTTTTGTATATGACCTCTTATGATAAAATATTTTTTTTGTTTGGGATATCTGAACGGCGATTTCCTTCAAAATTTTAATTTTCTTTTTTATAAAAATTATCACAGCTCTGTCAATTGTACTCCGATTTCTTTAGCATAAAGCTTATCGTATTCAGAATCAAATTTCCTTTAAAAATACGTTAATAAATATAAAGGTTGTTAAACGAGCTATAGCAGAAAAAAATCGATAAACTCGAAAATTTTTCAAAAAATAACAAAAAAAAAATAGATTTTATAGAAAAAATCAATAAATATCTTTCTTATATGTATAGACCAATTCACACACATTTAAAGCCCCATCATTCTTCTATCAAAAACAGTTAAAAAATTTAAAATGAGTTCTTAATCACACAAGGTTTAGTGAAAAAATCCCAAATAAACGTTTTTTGACAATAACTCTAAAATTAGGGTTTCTGGCAAGTTTAATGGGCATTTTTGTGATCTACTCGACAAAACCAACAACCTATACTATGTCACATCAGAAGTATTTTTCACTGTAGCGCAGTGTTATTATAAATAATTTTGGTGGTCGTACGTACGTATGCGTGGAGCAAATTTAGCTTTATTCCGAATTTTAAAATCGCCGGGTCGAAAAAAGGTCAATTTTAATACCCAAAAAATCTTGGACCTATAGGGCAATGTCTCTGGGTACCTTTTTTAAATTTAAATATTTTTTTTTAGCATAAATATTAGTTTACATTCGGACATTCGAAAAAAAAAATTAACATGACAATGTTTTTAGGCTGGTGTCTAATTTTAAAAATGATGCTGGACGCTATCTTATTTGACTCTAAAAGCTAAAGACTAAAAAAAGAAAATAAGAATTGCACTTTTCATTTTCCTAAAACCAAGAAGGTTTAAAAAACTTCGACTTGTAACATGGGTAACAAATCACATGATGGTGAACTAAAACGTTTTTCATCAGTTGGTGAATTAAAAGTAATATATTTATTTTTCCACAAAATTTTTTTAAAAAAAAAAAATGTTTTTTTCATAAAACTTTTTGTTTTTCATCAATTCTTTTATTTTTCATCAATTTCTTTTTTGACATAACTTTTTTTCAAATTGTTGTTTTCAAAACTGATGAAAAAACAGTTCTCTTTTTTCATGTTTTTTTTTTTATTTTTTATTTTTCATAAATTATTTTTTTTCAATGTATTTTTTTTATCAACATTTTTTTACATGTTTTTATACCATCCAACCACAGTATGGGTTGGAATCACTTTGTCATTCCGTATGTAACGCATCGAAATATCGGTCTAGGACCCCATAAAGTATATATTGTATTGATCCATGATCCATTCTAAGACATTCTATAAATGTCCGTCCGTCCGTCTGTCCGTCTGTAGAGGACACGATACAGTCCAAAAAAAAAAGAGCTAGATTTCCAAAGTTTGGCACGAATATGTCTTATATTCCTAGGCAGACTAAGTTCGAAAATGGGCAAAATCGGACCAAGGAGAAAAAAGTTCCCCCTTGGAGAGCTAAACCAACCTAAGCAAATACGCATTTTTTGCAGGGTTTTTTGTACTTTTGCTAAGCAAATGCAACATTCTTATTTCAGAAGAAGTTCAAAACCGCAAGGGGAAGTGTCCTTAATGTCTCCCACCAACCCCCCACCCCAAAAATAAAGACGCCCCTTGATTTTTTTTATATGGTTTTTTACATTTTGGAGGGTATAAAAGATTCGACAGAACTGAAACTTTGACTTAGTTTTTATCAAATTTTTACCATATTTTTTGTTATAAATTTTTTTTATCAAAAAATTGTTTTCATCATAAAAATCTTTTTTAATCAAAATTTTTCTTTGTTCACTAAAATTTTTTTTTATTAAAATTATTTCAACAACATTTATTTTTATATTTTTTGTTTTTGATATTTTTTTTTTGCATCAAAAAATTTTGTTCATTAATATCTTTTTTCCATTAAATATTTTATTCTTCAAATTTTTTTTTAATAATATTTTTTCACTAGTATTTTTGTTTTTCATAAATTTTTTTAAAATAATTTTTTGTATAATTTTTTTTTTCATCATTTTTTTTTTGTTTTACATAATTTTTTTTTTGTATCACAAATTTTTTTTTATAAAAATTTAGTTTTTCACAAAAACTTTTTTCTTCATCAAAAACTTTTTTTTATATTTTTTTTTTTTACTTATTTTTCCTATCAAAAAAGTCATAGACTTTAGAATATTTTTTTATATTAACAGGCCTAATCACAGTTATGACTGCCCAGGCAGAAACTGCCAACCGTTCCACAGAAAAAGTCTAGGCAAAGCACTTTATTTTCTGTGTATAAGGTAGTATGCAAAAAAGTGCTTTGCAAGCGCTTTGCCAATGTTTTCTATTTTAATCCGTTCAAAGTATAATTTGTAATTAAAACTTATTAAATTTTCATAACAATTGGAATATTTTTCATTTCCCTGCAGGATAAGTTATTGGTCCTTGATAGTTCTCGTGATATGCCACTTAGACACAATGCCTATCACTAACTTGACACCTGTTTCTTTTGTGAGGAAGTATCTTAAACTCCGGATACATCACATGTGAAATGTAACTGGGTCTATCCCTTTTTGCTAAAGGTTAATCAAGGACTATTATTTCGGGTAGTTTCAAACATAAGCATAAACTCATTATACCCTGTACCACAAAGTGGTGTAGGGTTAAAAAACCCAAAAAAATTGTTTCTGGGACTTGAAAAACTTTTAAAAATTTTTCCGGGATTTAGAAAATATTTCAAAGTATGTCCAAAAATTTTTTATCCTAATAAATTAGTCAATAAATTTTTTATTTTATTTAATAAATTTCTTTATTCAAATAAACACCAAAAACAGTTGTGTCTTCGGGACTTATACAATTTAGATACGTCCCATTTTTTATACCCTCCACTCTAGTGATAGAGGGTATATATAAGTTTGTCGTTCCCGATCGATTTTAAGACATTCTAGCCATGTCCGTCTGTCTGTCTGTCCATCTGTCTGTCTGTGGAAATGGTGAACATGGCCCAAATATTACACGGAGATGACTGAAACTTAACATATTTATTGGAAGTTCTCCCGAGAAGTTTGGTATTGCATTTGAGCGACATCGGTTCAGCAGTAAGGACACCTCAAAAATTTTAGTACATTCAACATAACCTAAAAATACAAAATGCTTTAATTCGGCTGTTGGTTGACATATGTCAACATAGGTGAACACTAAATGGTATTTAAACAAGTACGAACATATTTTTTGACAAAAAAATAAAAAAATCGCAGATTTTTTTTCTCAAACTTTTTTTTCGCGGAAATTTTTTTTTATTTTTTTTTTTTTTTCAAAAGTCATTTCCTTTTAAATAAAGTTTTTTGCAATAATCTTTTAGAAATTGTGGATGGTATCACTTCATTCGGCAAGGCCGAATTTAACTTTTTTACTTGTTTTTTTTTTGCATTTTGGAATTAAAAAATTAATTAAAAAATAAATCTATAATTATACACGCTTATTTTTAGCGTGTATAATTATCGACGTTAAGTTTTAGCTTCGCTAAAAAGTGAAGCCAAGTTCACGTTTTTAATGAAATAGCATAGGCACAACCCTTTTATTCTTGTAATATCACAGACATAAACCTGTTTTTTCTTGTTTGCCTTAATAAATTTTGACACACAACAACAGTGATGCCAAGTACATGTTGTTTAACGTGGATACAATTATGCGAAAACATGGCTTTTATTTCGTAAAATGTTGCATGAATTTTTTCGGTGTAGAGAAAAATTTCATAAACCAAAAACAATTAACTAGATGAGAATTTTAAAAACAAAGAAAATTAAAAAAAAAAATACATAATTTCAATTAAATTCTCTATTTAAAGTTTTATACGTAAATTTTTAATTGGAACAGTAAAAAAATTACTCAACCTTTTCTTTTATAATTGAAACAAGTGATTACTCAAATCCATTTCTCCGATATTTTCTCTGTGTAGGGCTTTTTTAAATATCAACATCTATTTGCTGAATTTCACCAGAAAGAGTTATAGTTTTTAAAATATTGTTGCAGTCAAGGTTTGCACAAATTTTGTTGAAGTTTTTTCCCCATCTATGGAAAATTTTAAAAATTTCTAGAGAAAAAATAAATTCCTTGCATAATTTTAACATAAAAATTTATAATTTTTAAATTTAAAAAATAGCTTATTATATTAAATAATTTAAATTTTTAAACATAATTAAAAGAAAATACATATTAAAATTTATATTAAATAACGCATTGAAAAGATTCAATTTAAAGTTAAAATTTAAAAGGTCATGAAACTTTATTATGTATTTTTTTGTTTACAAATTTCACTTATGTAAATATCTAACTTAGGTTGAGGTTGGCTTTTCGCCATAACTCATTATAGATTTTTAACAAAATAAAAAAATACTCATTAAAGCCACACTTCTGTTAAGGTTGTGATAGACATTTATTTAGTTTACACTGTGTTAATTTTAACAACTGTAAAATTCTATGAATTTGAAGTTTTATGAAACTACAACTTCCTATGAAAACTATGAACTTATGTGGTAGAAAATTAATATGTTTGTTATGCTAAATAAAAACAAAAGTTTTTAACTGCTGGATTTTCTTAAAAAAAAACTTAATGTAATATGTTATTTAAAATGATAAATTGCGAGTAAAGGCGTTAATTAGTTTCACATACAATGTTAAGCCAAACATGTGGTGTATGAATATTAGAGAAATACAATAAGTGCGTTTTCTAGACAATTGTGACGTTGATTTTATGTGGATTACCACAATTTACAGCCCTTTTTTAGATCAGCGGGATAGCCGATAAAAAGTAGCAGGTTAAACTAATTGTAAGTTTTAGAAAACAAGAATTACTATTTTCATTTTCTTAAAACCAAAAATTTTAATAACTTGGGTTTGTAACGTGAATCATAATTCACCTCGTGGTGAATAAAACCGTTTTTCACTAGCTGGTGAATAAAAAGTAACATAATTATTTTTCAACAAAAAAATTTTATTTTTTCATCAATTTTTTTTTTTCATCAATTTTTTCTGTAAATTTTTTTTTTTTTTTTTAATCAAACTTTTTTTTCATCATTTTTTTTTATCAAATTTTTTTTTTCTTCAATTTTTTTTCATCAAATTTTTTATTTCACCATTTTTTTTATTAAGTTTTTTTTCATCAATTTTTTTTTTCATTAAAAATTTTTTTTTTATCAATTTTTTTTTTTTATCAAAATTTTTTTTTTTCTTAAATTTTTTTTTCATCAAATTTTTTTTGATCAAATTTTTTTTTGATCAATTTTTTTTCATTATTTTATTTTTCATCAATTTTTTTTTTTTCATCAAAATTTTTTTTAATATTTTTTTATCATATTTTTTTCATAAATTTTTTTTCATCAAATTTTTTTTACATTAAAAAATTTTTCTTTCCATCAAAAAAATTCATTTAGAACTTTTTTTCATAAATTTTTTTTTTTTTTCACCAAAAATTTTGGGTTCATTTAAATATTTTTTAACATAATTTTGTTTTTAGTGAAAAAATAATCATTTTTTTTTACCAAAACTACTTTTTCACCAAGTCTAAGCTTTTCGCATAAAAATTTTCCATTTGTTTATCCAATGTACATAAAACAAGTGAGAGTGTTATATTTTTTGGTGACGAATTTTTTATACTCTCCAAAATGTAAAAACACTATTTTGCACTTATTTTTGCACTCACTTACGAAATATACAGCACTTTTGGTTTTTTAATGGGGTCCTCGACTGATATTTCAATTCGTTTAGCATGGAATAGCAAAGTAATTTAACATTATTTTTTCTAAAAAAACTTTGCTTTGGCAAGTACACCCAAATCTTCCGCAAAACATTATCATGATTTAATGTTTTGGGCAAGAGTACAAAACTCGCAGGCATTTTTCACTTTGTTCGGAACTTTCCGATGCTCAAGTCAAAAAAGGAACCCAAAGCCATTGTCCCATAGCGATGCCAGGTAATTTTTTTCGTTGTCCCCAAAAACATAACAAAATATCCCCTAAAATCCCCAAACAACCAAAAAGTTCGTGTATTTTCAGTCACATAAAAAAAAAATTCTTCAGTTTTGAAAAAAAAATATATAGATGGTAATTTTATTATCTCGTTTCGTAGATTTAGCCATTAAAAATCCCCAAACGCGTAAATAAATTTATGTTTTACTGAATTTGCTTCGTAATCTCGTACCAAAATGTTTTTTTACTTAAACTTTTTTTAAAAACCGTTGATAACATTAAATTTAGCTCGTGGTATTAAATAGATGCAATTTTTAATATCGCCAAAAAATTGCAAAAAAAAAGTAAAATCCCATAAAAATCCCATGAAAATCCCCAATTGAGATTTCAAGTCCTTTTTTCTCCCATGAAATCCTTAACTTACAAGTCTAGCATCCCTGTATCGACACTAAACGGCAACTTTCCTGAGCCCGACGTTTTGGAAATTTAAAAAAGCTAAATTTGACCCATCCTAATCTACATATGACAGAATTGTCCGCAGCCGTTTTTCTTGCGCCTATACTCCCTCATGACCGAAAACGTCGACAGCTATGACATGGCTGTACGGGAACTGTTAAATGTAAAACATTTAAAAAAATCCAGACTACCAGAATTAAAATAATTTGAAATTATGGTTTTTGATTTAAATTAATTAAAAAAAAAAATGTATATAAATCATTTCTAATTTCATATTTTCAAGAAACTGACATAACTTTGTTTCCGTTTGTTCTTATTTAGAAAAACAATATGACATCATATATGAAGTAAGCCAATCATAACTCAAAACAACACATATTTTATGATTTATTATTCACATGAACAAAAAAAATCATAAAAAAATGTATACACACATGTTATTAAAACTAATTTTTCAAGAAAAACAAAATTAAAAAAAAAATTGTTTATTTTGAGGCGTAGAAAAAGCATTAAACAACTTTAACGATATTGTGACCTTGAAAGACAAGAAAAAGTACAAGTAAACTTTTTTTCTTCTAAATAAATTATGAAAACCTTTAGTAAAAAGCAGTTGAGAAGGAGAAAATATATTTAAAAATGTTAACCCTTACATGGTACACCTCATGTATTACTACGGATTTAAATAAATGTTTGCTGCTAATGGTGTAAGTGTCCTCTAACAAGATTTTTTTTTATTTGTCGAACTAGCATGGCCATCCGGTACTTCGATACCGAATAATAAATGGATTAGGATTTGAGTCCTTATTCCTGAAATTCCCCCCTAACAAAAATATGTTACACAAAAATCAACCGATTTTCATAGCTAATATATTTTTATTTAATGGGGAATAAATAAAAAAAACAGCCTTCAGAATCGACCCAGCAAAACTTAAATTACCAAATAAGGTATAAAATAAGGTATAGGATCTCTTATTTTATACATTGCAGCATTGATGATTTTAACAGGCGATGAGACTCAAAGTAATGCATCCACATTATCACAAAGAATACCAGTAAGGTATAAAATAAGTCATAAATTTATAACGAAGAATACGAGTAAGGTGTAAAATATATGATATTTTATAGGTTACGAGAAATTAAATAATATAGCATACCAGAATAATGCATTATTTCAAACTTTCAAATAGTACATAATGTAACCAAATATAAGTCATCCATGATTTAATGTTTAGAAATAACACTGTGCAACAAGAAAAATGAGCCTCAATGGCTTCAACGCCATATGAAAGTTAACCGTCAAATGGACAAAATCACCAAAGGGTTTTGCAAAGTCAGTTCGGATTTCTTTTTTATAGCTCACTGAAGTTTTTATTTTTTTATCAAAGGCGCTTGGAAAATGTCAAAAATACTATAATAAAAACACATCTGAGCTTCAAAATATGATGTGATGTGTTCAGTGAAATTTTATGGCGGTTCTTTTCTTAGAACATTTTAACCCTCTAACTGCCATTTTAAGGGGCCATTTTAGTCCTTTTTCAAAAACTAAACACAGAAGTCTAATAAAACGTCCATTTAGAGGGTTAAAATGTTCTACAAATATTTTCCTCATAAAATTTCACTAGGGGTTGTCAAATGTTCAAAGTTTGTGCGACATGCGCAAAATGCTTAAAAAGGGTCACATATAAATAATCAATGTTTGTTATTTTTTTTACCAAAGCAGTGTTACAAAATATCGACAAAAAACAGTGCAAATATACTTTTGAACTAAAAATGATGTTCTGATGTGTTTTATAAAATTTTATGATGATTTTTTTCTTTGACCAAATTAACCCTCTAGCTCCCGTTTTAAAGGGTCATTTTTGTTCTTTTTTAAAAGAAATACAAAAAAGTCTATAAAAAAGGCAGTTAGAGGGTTAAAATGTTTTACAAATATTTTCTGCATCAAATTTTACTAGGGCACGTCTAAGACAGAAAGCTCGTCCAGCATATAGAAAATGCTTAAACATTTTAAAGTATTCAATTTTTTTTTTTTACATTTTTTGGTCCGAAATTTAAAAAAAAACAAGTAAAAAAGTTAAATTCGACTTTGTCGAATGTAGAGATGGGCGCGTGATTTTTGACTCATACTCACTCACGCACACTCACTCACAATCACGTGAGTAAATTTAAAACAACTCACATTCACGCAAGCTTCACTCACACTCACGTTGAGTCACACTCGCAAAAATCTTATTTATAAAAAAAAAAAAAAAATCAAAAACTATAATTAAAAAATCTTTCAAAATTTTCCGCAAAATTTAAAGTTCAGCGAAATTTTAATTTTTTTTTCTTTTTTTCGGTACAAAATCTTAGGTTAAGCCAAATTTTACAATTCTTTTGTTGCTTTTTTTGGTACGACAGGAAGTATGAAGAGAAAATGAATCACGCAAACTCACTTAAAAAAAAAACGACTCACTTACGCAAAAATCTTACTCACGCACACTCACTCACTCATTTTTTTCTCCAATCACACTCACTCACTCACGTGAGTAAAATTGAATTTAGTCACACTCACGCGTGATCAGGCGCGAATCACGCGAATCACGCTCTAATCTGCCCATGTGCCCTTCTCTAGTCGAATGTATTGATACCCTCAACAATTGCTGTGTTTTTCAATAAGTGGATTTATTTTCGTAATTATTTTATTTAGTTTAAAATAAATATTTTAACATGCAAAAACAAATTAGGAATATCTTTTTCCGTAATCTACAATAAATAGACAATTATAATCCGAAAAAATAATAAAAAAATCTGGAATATGAAAAAAGTTATAAATAAATCAAAATTAATCCAACTAAATTTTAGGATTTATTAAGTCCATTTTGGATTAATTTTGATTTATTTATAACTTTTTTCATTTTCCAATTTTTTTTATTATTTTTTCGGATTATAATTGCAGATTTATCGTAGATTACGGAAAAAAATATTCCAAATTTGTTTTAATATGTTAAAATATATTATTTAAACAAAATAAGATTAATCAGAAAATAAATCCACTTATTAAAAAACACACCAAATGTAAAAAAGTTTATTTGCAAAAACAAAAAAAAAATTTTTTTTGTTGTTGCCCTAAGCAGTTTGGTATTGAATTTGAGCGAAATCGGTTTTGCGGTTAAAAAGTTATGAACGAAAATGTAAGAACACCTCGAAAATTGTGGTACATTCAACATAACCTAAAAACACAAAATGCTTTAATTGGTTGACACATGTGAACAGAATTGATCACTGAATAGTATTTAAACAAGTACAAACATATTTTTTTACAAAAAAACATTTTCATCGAAATTTTTTTTTACCAAAACATTTTTTTAGCGGATTTTTTTTTTTAATTTTTGTTTTGTTTTTTTTTTTTTTTTTGCAAATAAACTTTTTTACATTGTGGAGGGTATCAATACAATCGACAAAGTCTAATTTAACTTTTATACTTGTTTTTTTTATATTTCGGCCCAAAAAAATTTGAATACTTTAAACTGTTTCAGCATTTTCTATATGATGGACGAACTTTCTGTCTTAGACGTGCCCTAGTAAAATTTGATGCAGAAAATATTTTATCCCTGCCTTTTTTTATAGACTTTTTTTTGTATTTCGTTTAAAATAGGACAAAAATTACCCTTAAAAACGGGAGCTAGAGGGTTAATTTGGTCAAAGAAAAGAATCATTATAAAATTTTATAAAACACATCAGAACATTATTTTTAGCTCAAAAGTATATTTGCCTTGTTTTTTGTCAATATTTTTTAACACTGCTTTGGTAAAAAAAAAAAATAACAAACATTGATTATTTATACTTGACCCTTTTTAAGCATTTTGCGCATGTCGCACAAACTTTGAACATTTGACAACCCCTAGTGAAATTTTATGGGGAAAATATTTGTAGAACATTTTAACCCTCTAAATGGACGTTTTATTAGACTTCTGTGTTTCGTTTTTGAAAAAGGACTAAAATGACCCCTTAAAATGGCAGTTAGAGGGTTAAAATGTTCTAAGAAAAGAACCGCCATAAAATTTCACTGCAGACATCAAATCATATTTTGAATCTCAGATGTGTTTTTATTATAGTATTTTTGGCGTTTTCCAAACGCCATTGACAAAAAAATTAAAACTTCAGTGGGCTATAAAAAAGAAATCCGAACTGACTTTGCAAAACCCTTTGGTGATTTTGTCCATTTGACGGTTAACTTTCATATGGCGTTGAAGACATTGAGGCTCAATGCGATGACCCGAAATTTGTTGCACAGTGTAATAAATATGAAATACATTTTTTTCCAATAATCATGCATTACGTAGCAAATTATTAGTAATGCATTATTTTTCACTTGAAAATAATACGTTGTGGAACGAATGTTTGGTAAGACATCATAAAATAATGCTACAAATAAGTTATATGCATTACCTGGTAATGTGTTATATAATCACTACCCATTACCAAAGTTTTGATGGGGAACCACGAATATTTTCATACCATTAACAATACTGGTGGGATGGCACTCTAGACATCACCGCCAAAGTATTGATTAGATATGTGTTGGATAAATATTCGTTTTTTCTATTCATTACTGCTTGCATTGCATATGGGCACTTCCACCGAAAGGTCTACCAAAACCAAAAAACCAAAAGTTATTGAAACCAATATGTTTTAAAATATTTTCATAAGAAACAATCAAATTTTACTAACGTAAACAAATTTTACATTTATTCATAACCCATTTCGAGATATTCGAATATAAAGTCGAGCAAGCCAATTTTTTCTCATTGGGACATTTCTATTGCACCTTTTGGTTTGATAAAAGTTCGTAAAGAGAAGCATTAAATGTTGACTTTTGCTTTTAAAAAATCTTTCTGGAGATACAAAGAGCTAAAAAAATGCATAACAAACTATGCATTTAAAAAATACCCGTAAGTTTTTGCTATGCTTTATCACATATTTAGATGTCCCGTGCGACATAGAAACACAACATTAGTTATTAGTAGAGATGGGATCGTGAGTGACATTTCAATCACGATCACGCACGCTCACGAAAAAAAAAAAATTAATCACGCACGATCAAGCACGAAATTTTTTTTGTACTCACGCTCACGCACGCTCACGTGAGTAGAAAACAATTTTTATCACGCTCACGATGTAATCACGTTCACGAAATACTCACGAATTAAAATAAAAAAAAATTGTATGCCATATTTTTTATTTTTTTAACATTTATTTAAATTTACACAATGTTTTTGTAATTATAAAAGGGCAATTCCAAAATATTAAGAGCCAATTTTAGTCGTTTTTGGTAATGATTTCTTCAGATTTAATTGAAAATTGGCACATAGATAGCCAACATACCCATGATAATGGAATTTCTATAGTTTTTTAAATTCGGTTTACTTATGGCAGGTCAAAGCTCGACTTTTTTTTGCAAAATTAGAAAAACATATCATCACATAAAACATGTTCTAATTTTTTAACCAATTATCCGATTTTCACAATTCTTGGGTCATATAAGAGCTTAAGTCCTGTGCTTTTTGGAAATAATTTTAAATGCAAAAGGATTCATTAAAGAAAAGTATCAAAAAATGCAAAAACTTTTTTCTTTGTGAATATTTAAAACAGTGCTGTATGCTATGATTGAAATAACGAAACAAATAAATAACAATATTTTTAAAAAAATATTCAAATAAGCGATTATTCAAATATTTTGAAAATGAATAATATTTATTTGCTATTATTTAAATAACGAAAAATTTAAATAATTTTTTCTGATTGATTATTCAAAAAAAAAAAAATAAATTTTTCTTATTATTCAACAAAAATTTTTAAATAATTTTGGTTATTCACAAAAATATCAAATAAATAACGTATTATTCAAACAAAAAAAAATAAATATTCTTGAAAATTTTGTGTTTGAAAAAAATGTATTTTATTTGTTTTGTCATTTATTATACAGTGAAACATAAAATTATTCATACAAAACAGTTTTGTTTAAAATTAGCTTCTTTTAAAAAGTATTATTTTTGAATTTTTAGGAGAATTGTTGTATAGAGAATGCTATTAAAACTCTAAAATCCCAATTGAATTTCAGAAAAGCGTAATTTATAAAAAGTCAATTGAAATACAGAAAAGTTGTGTTGTAATTCAGGAAATTCCAATTGAAATTCCTCTTTTCTGTCATCCTTATCTCCCACTCTATTTTTAGCTTCACTGGTGATATTACTGTAGCTTTAATTTGAGGCCAATTCATTATTAATACTCCTTCGCCAAGTCTATAATGGAACACCAGGGGAGGGAGTCACCGGGGGACATTGAGGGACACCTTCCCACTTGTGATAAACGTTAGCAATTCATTTATTATGATTTTTGTAATAAAGCAAGGATGGATACCAATACCTTTTCAATACCAATACCCTTTAATACCAATTTAAGTTGAAAACCAATACCGATGAAAAACTAATACCTTTATTTGGGCGATACCAATACCTGTAACAAAACCAATACCGTTATCCCACTACCAATAGCACACTCAGATGAAAAACTGTCGAAAAATCTGTAAAAGAGCTATCGGGTAGAATTAGCTAACTTTTAGCAGATTTTTCTTCTGGAATGGATATGTTTACTAAGTTCTCTGATAGACAGAAATATTTAGTTATCCTGTTTTCAAGAATTTTATTTTTTTTTTCCAACATATAATTTTTTAAAAAAACCCAAACAAAATTTTTTAAAAAAGATCAACATGTCTAAAAAAATAACGCTTTAAAAAAAAAACAAACTTAGAAAATTTTCTATGAAACAATTAAAATCACTGTTTTAAAAGTTTTAGAAAAAAATGATGCTCAAAATCTTTTTTAAGTCTTTTTTACGTAAATAAGATACATTATAGATGGTAATTTAACCTTGCCAATCTTGTTTATATAAAATCAACAGAGTTTTCTGCTAAATTCAACAGATTTTTCTGCTGTCTTGACATATCTTGTCATATGGCTTGAAATGTAATTTTTTCTAATTTAAAGTCTGTTATCCAATATTTAATAAAAATATGTTTATTATTTTTTATATACATAAATATATTTTTATATATTCAGACAAATTTGATTAAATTTTAAAGAAAATAAAATACGATAAAGTGTAATATATTTTTAACATTCACATAGAAAAGTTCATGTCGATTAGCGGCGCACCGGCGCTGGATATTTGCGCTGACGATAATTTCTCACAAGCTCAGTTACCTTTTACCGTAATGGAATAGCTACAAAAAAAATATGAATATACTTCCACTGTCAACTAGAGATGGGCGCTGGTCACGTGATTTAGGTGAATCACGCGTGAATCACGCGTGAGTGTGATTCACGCGTGATTTCTGATTTTCATTTCAATGTGAGTGTGAGTTGGAAAAAAATTTGCGTGAGTGATTAGTGAGTGAGTCGATTTTTTTTGCGTGAGTTTGCATGATTTAATTTTTGATTTTACTTATTTAATTAGAATTTTTTAATTTCTTGCAAAAAAAAAATTTTTTGCTGTTTTTTTTGTAAGAAAATTTGTTTGTAGAGTAGAGCTTGCGTGACTCACGCGTAAGCAAGATTGAATCTGGCGTGAGTCACGCGTGAGCGTGAGAAATTTTAATTTCAAACTCGTGATTGTGAGTGGAAAAAAATTGCGTGAGTGATTAGTGAGTGATTCGTTTTTTTTTGCGTTAGCGTGAGTGAGTGTGAGTCAAAATCCACTCACGCGCCCATCTCTACTGTCAACGATATGTTTTTGTTTTTATCCTTGATCGATTTTAGGACTTCCTAGTGATATCCGCCTATATCTCCGCCTGTCTGACCTTATTTCTGCAGAAAGTACGAAAGAGAAAAACTAAAGAAAATTAAGAGCTTAAACGTGTTGCTTACACGGATGTAGGATTCGAAGAAGAAATCAACACTTCATTTTCATAAGAAATGCCTAAAAGTATTTAAAATATTCAGCGTACATTTTGACCATTAAGGTTTAGTTAGCCTAAAAACGTAAACTTAACGTTAACTCTATGCAATGTTCATTAAGCAAAATAGTACAGAACATTCTTATTTATGTTCTGTTTTTTATGTTAAGTTAGAGAAATTTTATTCCCAACAAAACTTCTTTACGTTTTTACTTGACATAGAAGTAAAAAAAATAATAAAGACTGGGTTAGCTACCCGTTACCGTCCCCTAACGTAGCGTAGCAGTCAAAATCATATACAAAATTCCGTAACCTTCTGCAAAGAAGAATAATTGCTCTCACTTGTTCCCATATAACAAAAACCTCTCTACGCTACGTTAGGGTACGGTTACGGGTGCATTAAAAAATAGAATAATGCATTCAAAAATATTTTTTTTTTTTTCTATAGGAAAAACTTTTAATTGTATACATATGCATTTTTTTTATTTAAATAAATTGTGTGTAGTAGAAAGATTTCAGAGTTAATACTAAAGAATATTTTCTTAAAAATGTCACCAAAGCCAAAAACCTTGAAAATCTGAGTAAATATACATCCTAACAGGATTTTCTGTTGTATTTGAAAAAAATCTGAAAGTATTTTAAAAACTACAGTATTTTCCATAGGAAAATGTTTTAACAACATTTTAAAATAGTAAAAATCTAAAGAGTTCAGCTCGGAAAAATTTACAAAGAATATTCTAATTAATGTTTTAGTAAAAAAAACGCTTTGTTAAAAAGTTTACTATTTAATAATATTAGTTTGTAAAAATAATTTTATGTTTCACTGTATAATAAATGAAAAAATAAATAAAATACATTTCTTTTTCAAACACAAAATTTTCAAAAATATTTGTTTTTTTTTGTTTGAATAATACGTTATTTATTCAATTTTTTGTGAATAACCAAAATTATTCACAAATTTTTGTTGAATAACAAGAAAATTTCTTTTTTTCCTGTTTGAATAACACTGCGGAACACTAAAAAATAAACAAGAGTTACGACCATCATTTCTATATATTTCGGGCATGCTGAATCGAATGGCGTACTCCGTTTTTCGATGTATGGTACAGTTTTCTTGTAAAATGTCATTAAAGACTGGCTGATTTTCAGCTGCTTTTTTAACAAAAAAAATTCCAAAGCTAATGATTTTTAAATTTTATGGCATGGAAAACAAAGATATAACTTGTAGCAATATTTCTAATATAAATTTGGTTTAAAGCTTTTCATCTTAACCCCTTTAATTCGCGGATTTCTTAATTTTTTTAAGTTTTCGCGAAATTAACCGCTAAATTGGTCTCTGATAAAAAACCTGCATTTTGTGGATCATAAAGGCGTCCATGACACTACGAATAGTGGACAAAAAACATCTATGTTCTATGGACCATCATGAAGAAAATCGCGAAAAACCGTTTTTTTGTATATGGCAGCATCAATTTAGGAGATGATTTGAGGCTTCATCTTTTAGTATATAATGTGGGAACCTTAAACAATGAACTGACCCAAAATTTGTCCAAAAAAGTTTTCATTTGCAAAAGTTATCTTAACAAAAACTGTTATTTCAGTGTTTGCGATACAATAATTATAGTTTTTGTTAAGATAACTTTTGCAAATGAAAACTTTTTTGGACAAATTTTGGGTCAGTTCATTGTTTAAGGTTCCCACATTATATATTAAAAGATGAAGCCTCAAATCATCTCCTAAAGTGATGCTGCCATATACAAAAAAACGGTTTTTCGCGATTTTCTTCATGATGGTCCATAGAACATAGATGTTTTTTGTCCACTATTCGTAGTGTCATGGACGCCTTTATGATCCACAAAATGCAAGTTTTTTATCAGAGACCAATTTAGCGGTTAATTTCGCGAAAACTTAAAAAAATAAAGAAATCCGCGAATTAAAGGGGTTAAGATGAAAAGCTTTAAACCAAATTTATATTAGAAATATTGCTACAAGTTATATCTTTGTTTTCCATGCCATAAAATTTAAAAATCATTAGCTTTGGAATTTCTTTTGTTAAAAAAGCAGCTGAAAATCAGCCAATCTTTAATGACATTTTACAAGAAAACTGTACCATACATCGAAAAACGGAGTACGCCATTCGATTCAGCATGTCCGAAATATATTGAAATGATGGTCGTACCTCTTGTTTTCTAAAATAGTGGTTAGTTTTGTCACGCAGTGTAATCAATCAGAAAAAATTATTTGAATTTTTTGGAAACAAATATTATTTTATTTGTATGAAATTGAATAAAATAAAATTTTATTTTATTCAAATCAAAATAAATAAAATAACAGATCATTTTATTTTTTGATAACCAACTAAAATATCAAAGTATTTTATTTTTTCCAAAAAATTCAAATAAAAGTATTCAATAATACAGCTTTGATTTAAAACAACACATATTTGATTTTTTTTTAAATTCGGTGATAGTCAAAATTCTCACTTTTGCTAAGTCAGTCGAACTTTGACCCGCGATAATTCGAAAACTATACTGAATTTTGAAAATCCCAATATGAAACTATGCTATAACAAATTCTAATTGTAAGTCAATTCGAACAGTGGAGCGAAATTTTTTTAAAATTGCTCAAAAAACTTATTAAATTTAAATTTATTAATTTATTTGAAAGAACTTAAAAAAATAAAAAAAACGTAACCGAAAAAAAAACGGAGAAAAAACTAAAATCACGAAAAAATCACGCAGCAATTTTACTCACGCTCGATGACGCACGAACTTTTTTTGTTACTCACGATCACGCACGCTCACGTGAGTAGAAAATAAAATTAGTCACGAATCACGTGATTCACGCGTGATTCACGTGATTCACGGTAATCACGTGATTGGTGCGCATCTCTAGTTATTAGTGCGTCAAGTAGAAATGACGAAAATTCATCAAATATTGAGAACAAACACAAATTTTTATTACAATTAAAATAAAAAAAAAATTTTAAAAATAATAAAATCTGTGATCTTGGTTCTTATATAAAGTTGTTCACGTGCGACATGGTAAGTGTGGATTTTAAAATTTTAAAAATATATTTTTTCTTGCATAAACGATTTACTTATATAAATACATACTTTTAAATTATTTAAAAATAGATGAGTAGGGATGGGATTTTCATGCACTAAAAAATCGAAAATATGCGCTTAAAATATGCGCTAAAAATTCAAAATATGCACTAAAAAGCCTTAAAATATGCAGTAAAAAATAAAATGTAGGCAATAAAAATCTTGTTTTCATACAAAAAACTTCATAAAAAGAAAAATATAACGCGAGCCTTAAATAGAAACATTTAAAACTTTATGTACCATAATTGTTTTAAAAATTAAACAATCTATAAAAAAGTTAAAAAAAAAAATATTTTTCTTATTTTCAAAATTTAAAATCGATTATGAAACAAATCAATTTAAATTTGTGTTTTTGCTCATTTATGCCAAAATATGCATTTGAAAGTTGGAAATATAGACAAAATATGCATTTAAACCCAAAATATGCAAAAATATGCATTTTCACCAAAATATGCAAAAACAAATCGATGCCATTTTAACGCAAATTTCTTGATAATTGGTCGTTATCGTTTTTAGACGATCGACAAAAAACATGCATTTGCATGGAAATCATATCCCTATAGATGAGTATAACCGGCGAAAAAAATAAAGAGTGATGCAAACGGTGGAAAGAAAAGTTAAAGGAAGATGAAATAAAATTACAAGACAATAAATTAAAAAACAAGGAAATAATGCGGAATGCTAGACAAAAGTGGAAATCGTTGGCTGAAGGACGTATTGAAATACAATGAATGAATAAAAATATGTTTTTTAAGCTTATTTATTTATAATTTGTTAAAAAAAGAACAACTAAAACAACATAAATATGATGATAGAAAAAAATGTCCCGTGCGACAGTGATTAAAGTTAAATTAAAAAAAAAGTAGAAATAGTTTTGAGGTAAAATTTTACAAGTTTTAAGAGACATTATTAGCCAATATTCTAAAATTAGTCGCATTGTGATATTGCCTCAGGTTTCGCTAAAAACAGAGTTTTAATTGATAGTTGCGAAAACCACTTCTGTTTTTTGTCCCGTGCGAATGGACGAATTGCGATTATCTCGAAAACTTAAAACAATTTCCAAAATCAACCTGAGCAACAATTATAGAGCAAATTAAGAGCTATAAGTTTCCCCTTTTGTCAAAAAAAAAAATCTTTTTATTTTGACTTTTATATTAACTTAAATGTGTTTAACGGTCACGTTCGACATGATGGAATTGCCCATATTAATAGTTTTCTATCAACACATATCTAATCAATGCTTTGGCGGTGATGCCATCCCACCAGTATTGTTAATGGTATGAAAATATTCGTGGTTCGATTCTGGACTGGGTATTGATATTAATAAAATTTACATATTAGAAAAACAATTACCATTATTAAAACAAACTGGCATTTAAATCCTACTGATGAAGACAGTTAACTGGAACTGTCCGAAACCGGTATAGGAATACCAGAAATATCTATAGCTTTTAGAAATTAAAATTTTTATTCTACATTTTTCAACTCTTATAACATTTCAACCTTTATAACAAATAGAATTTGAGCCCGTGCTCGATCTGTACTAACAGAAAAATCAACATTAAGAAATTTAAGTTTTCAATTAATTTTGACCAGTAAAAAATATTGATATCTTAAAAAAAGTTGAACAACATTTTGTTGGTATTTAAATGTAGTTTTATAAAAAAAAATATTAACAAATTATTCGAAGTAACTCACATATTTTTGAACGTTTAAAAATTAAAATTAACTTTTTTTAAAATTAACTTTTTTTTTTAATAAAACTCTAAAGATTGTACTCTAAAATACGCAAATTTTAAGCCATAATTTGAGAGTGATCACAATTCGACCTATTTTTTTCAAATTTTGAAAATTGCACTTTTTGAATCTGGTTTATTTTATATGGTGGTCCAAAAAAATTAAAAAATTAAATTAAATATTGACCCTAACTTACCCTAAATATATTCATTCGCGGGTAAAACTATGCCTCAAAAATATAGGTTGATCAGACATGGGTAAGGCGTGCCGCATCGGCCTTGAATTTTAAAAAACGGATTACAAGGAAAAATATGATTTTTTTTCTGTTTTCTCAATTTTTTTTGGGTATTTTAAGTTAAGTTTGAATTCAGGTGGTTACAGAAATTGGATTTTTAGTAAAATTCCTCTCTAATAATGTACAAAAACTAAAATCGGTTGAAAATCAGTCAAGTTATTAAAACTTCCCCAGGCATCTAACGTGTGGCAGACAACCTGATTAAGGAATACAATCCGATTTATGAAATTCATTGAAATTTTCTACTGTAATAACATTTTTTTATTCTTCAAGTTCAAATGTAGTTAGATGACAAATATTTTTCATGTTGTGTTTTGCTAAAATGTTTTAAATTAATGCTAAAAATGCCTGCATTTTTCAACACTCGTTTGAAATCTCCATTTTTATACCCTCCACTCTAGTGATAGAGGGTTTGTAACACCTCGAAATATTGGTCTAGGACCCCATAAAGTGTATATTAGGGTTATGATTCATTTTTGACAAAATTTTTACCTATCACCACGTGATAGGCAATACAAAATTAATATTAAAAATCGTATTTGCGGGTCATTTTGGCAAAAAAACCTTCCGCACCAAACGCAATTTCTAAAAATTTACAGATATTTTTTGTTTTAAGTCTTATTTTTCAAAAATAAGGTAACCCTAACCCTTCCCATGAATGAATTATATAAAAAAGATCTTCTGAACACTTAAGAATAAAAATAAAGCCAAACGGACTTTTACTTTTGGAGCTACATGCTGCCAAAGTTGACGTTATAAAAAGTTAACATTATGCAGTTAAGGGTTAACCCGCAACATTTTTATCTTGAAGGATTCAAAAAAGTCCCTCCAAAAATCATTCGTCATTTTGATCTTAAATAGCTTTTCCTACGCATTGTTTGAGTTTCATATTTTCTTAGTTTTAATTAAACCAAGAAAAAATAGACCAAATTTCATCTCGTTTGGTGCGGGAACTTTTTTGACAGAAGCGAATAAGTAAAACTGCAATTCTTAATATTTTTTATGGACTTTTTGGCTAAGGCAGGTAGATTTCGATATTTGCAAAAAAATCTAAAAAGTCATAACCCTAGTGTATATATTCATGATCCTCGATCGATTTTAAGACGATCTAGCGATGTCCGTCCGTCTGCCCGTCTGTCTGTCTGTTGAAAACACGCTAACTTTTGAAAGACTTTACGGAAGCTCCTGAAGTTTGGCATATATGTTGGGCATTTACCTGGTCAGGTTGGTATTGCAATCCAGCGAAATCGGTCCAGTGGTTCAAAAGTTATGAGCAAAAGGCTGAATTTCGGCAAGGGTTTTTCGTGAATTTATGAGATAAAAAGCACTATAACTTTCGAAAACCAATTCTGAGGATGCTGAAGCTTGGCATATATATTTTTCGTTCCTCCAGCCTAGTTCGTATTGAATTTCACCCAAATCGGTCCAGTGGTTCAAAAGTTATTAGCAAAACCGTGAATATCAGATTAGCTTCACCTTAAATTCACGTGGTGAAAACCCGTTAAACCTGTTTTAAAACCATTGGTAAGTCACAAAAATATTTTAAAACGTATTTTTGTCACTCAAAAATATTTTTATACCAAAACAAAAAAAAAAAATACACTCGAAAAAAATTTTACACTCAAAAAAAAATTTGTAAATTTTTTTTTGAATGTAAAATTCGAAAAAAATTTTACACTCAAAAAAATTTTTCACTCAAAAAAAAATTAGTAAATTTTTTTTTTAATGTAAAATTCGAAAAAATTTTACACTCAAAAAAAATTTTACACTCAAAAAAAAAAAATAGTATTTTTTTTTTTTTCAAAAATTACTAAAAAAAAAAATTTTTTACACAAAATAAAATATTTCTAATCATAACTGTTATTTTTTCACGTTAGAAAATTTACTATCACTTAAAATGGGCATTGTGGAGGGTATTCATAGATTCTGCCAAGTCGAATTTAACTTTTCTACTTGTTAAATTTTTATTTTTTTTTTTTTAAATTAGAAAAACCAAAAAAATATTACACATGAAGAAAAAAGTGTTACTACAGTAGATAATTTCAACAAATTTTAAAAATTGGACTCGTATTCATTAATCATGTAGTATGACACGCGTTAGATGCCTGAAGAAGTTGTAATAACTTGGCTGATTTTTAACCGATTTTAGTTTTTAGCACCTATTAGAGAGACATTTTACTCCAAATCCTAATTCTGTAACCATTTGAGTTCAAATTTTACTCAAAATGTCGAAAAAATTAAAAAAATTAACAAAAAGTCATATTTTCCCCATTTAATTGGTTTTTAAACTTCATGACGGATGTAGCGCACTTTACGCGTCTGATTATCCTGAAATTTCGTGCGTCGTTTTTCTACATCCAACTAAATACATCTAACATTTTTCACAGGGCACCCACCTGTTGTCCTGAAACTTGCATATGGAAAAGAGGGGAGGAAAATAAGAGTTACCTATTTTTTCTTAGCTGCCCAATCTCACATTTAGCGGATCAAAGAGAGGGGGAAAAACGGGATTTTTTTGGTTTTTGATTTTCCCCATTTGATTTTCCCCATTTCTTCAAAGCAACTATATGAACATATTATGCAGGTCGAAAGGTTTTTTGGAGGCCTATCCAATGGTGGATTGGTCGTGTTCAAATTTGACTTCATTAAGTTCGTTATTGTCAAAAATGTATAATCGTTGGGGTAGTTTATATGGAGATTAAAGGTGTCCTTACTACTAAGGTAATTTTTCAAAATCACTTTTGAATACGTGGTAGGGTCCTAAATTGTAGTTTAGTATCTAAAAATGAGTGAGCCAAAATTTTGGGACAATCGGATAAAAATAACTCGTGCCGAAAATGGATTGAAGTTTTGGGACACTCTTATGTGATAAAAAAACACGTTTTTTCTAGTTTTTTTTTAATTATTGGTATATGTTATTTATTGTTAATTTTTTTGTTAAATAATATGAAAATGCTACTAAATTACCTTTCCAAAAAGGTTAAAAAAAATTCAAATCGGATAAAAAAAATAAGCATTTTATGCATACCATTTCATGGTTTTTAAAGCCAAAATTTGAAAATGTTCAAAAATTCTAGGCAAAAAAATAAAAAAAGTTAATTTTTACTTTATAATGTTATTAAATACATGTTATAGATAAAAACTAACAAATATAGTAGTCTAGCTTTTTTTAACTTCCGCGGATTTCAAAGAAAATGTGTTTTTCTATGGTAATTTAGCAAATACGGAAAAAAATGTTTTGTATTGTACTATACCAAGTGTAAAACATAAATTCTGTAAATTTTTAGAGAAATAGGGCATCTTTAACCCCTTTTCATCGAGGTGAAATGACAAATTTAGGACATTACATATTTATATAAAACAAGATATCTGCATATATCCGGTTTCTCAAAAGTTATAGAATTTACATTTTACGCTTCGTTCCGTACAATAAAGGAAATATTTCCCCATATTTGCTAAATTATTGTGAAAAAACGCATTTTATTTGGAATCCGCGGAAATTTTATTACTACCGGCGAAAAATAAAAAAAATCTTGACTACCATATCTGCTATTTTTAATCGTAAACATGTTTTCAATATGATCATAAAGTAAAATTATTTTTTTTTTATTTTTTTGCCTAAAAATTTTGAAAATTTTGAAATTCTTGCTTTAAAACCCATACAATGTTCTGGGGCATGTATGCGTAAAATGCTTATTTTTATCCGAATTTAGTTTTATTAGTCTTTTTGGGAAGGTAATTTAGTACCATTTTCGTATTGTTTCACAAAAAAATTAACAAAAAATAACAAATACCAACATTTTACCAAAAACTACAAAAAAAGGGTTTTCTTTCATATAAGAATGCCCCAAAACTTCAATCCATTTTCGGCACGAGTTATTTTTAGCCGATTGTACCCAATTTTTGGCTCACTCATTTTTAGATACTAAAGAACAATTTAGTACCCTACCAGATGTAAAAAGATGATTTTCGTTTTTAAGGACACCTGTAATGGAGATGTATACGTACGACCGCCAAAGTCGTAGCTGACCCTTATTTTTTCGTTTTGCGAAATTCCTGCTAGTTCTGCTTTTATACGGATTTTCCCGAAAGCCCTTATTTTTTTATAAGGTGGCAACCCTTTTTTGAATTTAAGATTAGGCAGCTAAAAAAAACAGGTAACTCTTATTTTTACCCCCTTATTTCCATATTCAAATTTCAGGACAATCTGTGTGTGCCCTGTGAAAGAACTTCCTTGTAAGTGTAGTTGCGGTCAATGTCTAACAAACAAATTTCCTCTCGAACAGTCTTTAAAAATTCATTCTTATGCTTTTTGCACTAAAAAATGCAAGTTTATCATAATTAAAATTTTTTTTTATTCCACGCCCAATAAACGAAATATTTTTATTCTCAGGGTCCAAATACAGGACTTTGAACTTCTTGTAGCATAAAAAAATTATATTTTTCAGAGGTTGGTTTAGTTCTTTAAAGGGGAACTTTTTTCCCCTGGTCCGATTTTGCTTATTTACGAACTTAACCAACCGAGGAACATAAGACATATTCGTGCCAAATGTCGGGAGTATACCTCCTTTATTTTGGACTGCATCGTGTTAACTACAGACGGACAGACGAACGGACATCGCTTGAATGTCTTAGAATCGATCACTGATCATAAATATATATACTTTATGGGGTCCTAGACCGATATTTTAATGCGTTACACACGGAATGACAAAGCTAGTATACCCCCATACTGTAGTTGGAGGGTGTAAAAATAGAATGAATTGTGATCACATCTCGAATTATGGCTTAAAAGTTGCGTAATTTATAGTAGATTTTTTAGACTTAAAAAAAAAAAACAAGTGAGAGTGTTAAATTCGGCTGTGCCGAATCTATAATACCCTCCAACATATAAAAAAAAATTAAAAAAAAAAAATTGCAGGGGCGTTTTTTTTGGGGGTCAGTAGGGGTCATTGGGGGACACATAACACCATGCGGTAAATGTTTAAAAATTCGTTTATTATGTTTTTTGACCTTCAATAATACAATTTTATTATTATTTAATAACATTTTTGTTATCCACGCCCACAAAGGGGGGGGGCGGTGGAAAAAACACGATTTTTTTTTATTTCCTAAGTCCAAGTGCAGGGCCCTGAAGTTTTTCTGACATCAAATTGTTTCATTTGCTTAACAAAAACACCAAAAAAAACTGTAAAAATATGGCGTTTTTCTGAGGTTGGTTAAGTTCTTCAAGGGGGAACTTTTTTCCCCCTGGTCCGATTTTGCCCATTTGCGAACTTAAACTGCCTAGGACCTAAAGACACATTTCCGCCAAACTTAACGAGTCTATCTCTTTTATTTTGGACTGCATCGTGTCTTATACAGACGGACGGACGGACATACGGACATACGGACATTCTAGAAAAGTCTTAGAATCGATCATAGATAAATAATATATATACTTTATTGGGGGACCCGATATTTCGATGCGTTACAATCGGAATGACAAAGTGAGTATACCCCCATACTGTAGTTGGAGGGTATAAAAATCGGAAAATTTGAGTGAAAGTTGCATTATTTACGTACTAAAACACATCAAAAAAAAAATCGGGTCTAAAAGTGAGTGATTTGGCCTGAAATGCCCTATGTATAAATAAAGCAAATTATTTCATAAAATTACAAAAGGTTTTGCTAAAAATTTGTTTAAAAATATATTAAAACTCAGCAAACACACTAAAAAAAAAGAATTAACTTAAACTTTGGAAAAATTTTCTTCAAAAGAGTTTAAAAATTTTCCCACAATTTAGTTAAATTTAACTAAAATTTGGGAAATTTTCCAAACTCTTAGGAACAAATTTTAGTTTATGGACTGTTAAATAGGTCATAATTTTCCTTAAATGGAATTCCCTAATAAATGGAAGAAATTCTTACCGCCAAAGAAATTTTCCCTAAATAATTGAAAAAAATCTTTATTTTTAAGCCATATTTCTCAAAACAAAATTTAGTTTAAAAAATTCAGTTTTAGGACGTAATTTCCTGCCAATTAGTGCATCATATTTATCTTCTTTAATTTGAGGAATTTTTTTCCACAAGTTTAGTAAATTTTTCATAACTTGAAATTGTTTTGTTGATTTATTTATTTATTTTTTTTCATGCTTGCTTGTAGTTCACATTTTGTTTATTATTTGTAGTATATGAAAAAAAGAGTTTGGTCTTGTATAACAAGTAATAAATTTAATATTTACATTTTTTTCTACACATGTATGTGTTGGGGAAAAATAATATTTTTATCACAACAAAGGCCTTGGCTTTGGCGTGTTTTCCCATAGTCTGGGAACAAACGTCAAAGACAAAGTCTTTGTTGTAATTGAACTTTAAAAACTAATAAAATTTATTACTTGACTATAAGAAATAAACGTTTTTTATATTTATAATAAAAAATGTACATAATGAGAATTCTGTGTGTCTTCACATGCTATTCTATAAATAAACCAATAAAAAATATGAAATTAACTAATTTTTAGGAAAAATTTCCTCATCAGAAATGTGTTTCTTAACTAAAAAATTGGAATTTTTTCCCATTTTCTAGTTCAAATTGGTCCTTATTTTTAAGAAAAATATGGACTAAAAAGTAGGAATACATGGCAATGGAGCTAAATCATTATCAATTTTCCTTGGATTTAGTTAATTTTTCCATTTTTTAGTTAGTTTTTTTTTTGAGTGCAGAATTAGTAAAACGCAGTAAAATATCTGTTACTAGCTGTTTTGCACCCGGCGTTGCCGGGTTGAAAAAATATTATTTAATGAATGATTTTTTTTATTACTCAGTTTATCTACCGCTTCATCACTCTTCATCATGGACGTATTCAGGGGGGGGGCCCAGGGGGCCCGGGCCCCCCCCTTTTGGATTGAAAATTTTTAAAAAATTAATTCTCTTCAACACATAATACAAGTAACAAACATAAATTTTTTAGTATTGCAAATATTTTGGTTTTTGAAGAAAATTTTTAATATCTTTTTATAAAAACTCTTGATTTTATTAAATTTTCGTTTTCAAAAAGTGATTTATATCGAAATATCTGTAAAATATATGTCGAAAGCACATTATATTGGGTTTATTTAATGACACTTATGCATCAGGATCCTGAAAACAGTTTTCTGTACAAAATTTCAAACTCTGAGGTTGTAAGAGCCTTTTTCTTTATTTAAAGTCTCAGGTTCTGAGATATTATTTCCAACAAAATTCTTAGATTTTGAAAAAAAAATTCTAAAGAAAATTTTCATAAATGAATGTGGGTGTGGAGCAAGGTGCTATAATCCAAAAACCAAATTGTATAGGAGAAGCAAAAAACTAAATAAGTCGCGAAAAAAAATAAATTTCTTAATTTTCTTTTTGCAAATCGACAAAGATTGACCATTTGCATCTATGCACTGTGGGCCAGGATTTCCATTTTTTGGCCAATAAGGTCTGTAAGGCAACACATATTTAAAAATATTTTTTCAGAATGTCAACATCTTGAATTTTGTGCACCTTTAATATCTTTTTATTGTAGCTTAAAGTTTTTTTTTTGTATGAGGTTAAAGTTAAAGTTTGAGATTTTTTTATATTTTGTATTCATGAAACAAATAATTTTTTTTTGTACTTCAACACAACATTTTTTCAAATTTTCTGCGAAGTTGTCCTAAAGACATACCTGTTAGTCCAACACATGAGATAAACTGCCAAAAAGTAAATTAAAAGTATATATTTTTTTTAATAAATTATAGAAATTCATACTTTTGTTGAAATCCGCCTTTTTTCAACACCAAAGTCCAAAAAAGTCCAAACGATATTGACTAACCTCGAATTACGATCTGTCTCTGACAATGTACTCTATTCACATTTTTGCGACCCTGTGCGACCGTTCATAAACTTCTGACATAGAGGCAATAAACCAAAATATGGGGTTTTTGAAATGCCCTAAAATGGAACTTCAAAATTGTTTTGATATTTTTGTTTTTATTGATTTCTAATAAAAAATGTCCCACTTCGACAACATTGGCGTGATAACTGGAGATAAGCGCGTGAGTGAATTTTGACTCACGTTCACTCACTCTCACGCAAAAGAAAAAACATTATTTACTCAATCGTTTTTATTTTCTCACACTTACTCACTATTTACGTGAGTAAACAAAACACCACTCACGTGTGACTCACGCGCACGCGTAACTCACGCTAAGCATTTCAAACACAAAATTATTGTAAAAACTGAATTAATACACTTATATAATTTTGACTCACGCAAAAAAATGACACTCAATACGAATCACTCACGCAAAAAATGTCTCACTCACTCGTCACTCGCGAACAAATAATTTGAGACACGCTCACTTTCGATCACGCGTGATTCGCGTGACCAGCGCCCATCTGTAGTGCTAAACATTAAAGCGGGGAATGCATTTAAGCGGGCATATATCAATACAATTAAATAATTTTGACTCACGCAAAAAAAAAGCACTCACTACGAATCACTCACGCAAGAAATGTCTCACTCACTTATCACTCATGAACAAAAAATTTGATTCACGTGACCAGCGTCCATCTCTAGTACTAAACACCAAAAATGGGAACGCATTTAAGCGGGCATATTTTGGCGATAGCATTTTCAATTTGTATATTTAGGATGGCATTATTTGTATATTTAGGATGGCAAATGCTTGGAAATAAAAGAGTGCTCTCTTAAATGTTCCACTGAATATATTAACTTTTTGGCGCATTTGAAAGAGAAATATTTTATTAAAATTTTCTGATAAAAGCAAAAAAGGAATTTATAAAATCAATAATTTAAATATCTTGTCCGTCACATTGGATTCGCTATTTTGAATTTTGAATATTTGATTCTGAACTCAGATTTGGCATCCGAAAAACCATTAAAATCAAACAACAGAAAAAATGTTATATTTTATTTGTCGCCATATTGGATCCTCCATTTTGACTTAAAAATATTGGAGCTCATATTCGTAATTACCGTCCCTAAATACATCGAAAATGATTAATTTTAGTACAATTAGCTAAGAATTACAAAAGCATATCCGCCATATTGGATCCGCCATTTTGAATTTCGAATCTGAAATTCCAAAATCGGTTTTAACATCCGAAAAACCATTAAAATCGAAGTTTTTGGCAAAAAAAAAAAACAAAATATAAAAAATCTTAAATTTAAATTTGTCGCCATATTGGATCCGCCATTTTGAATTTTAAAAGTCTGAGCTCATATTCGTTATTAACGAACCCAAATACATCGACAATGATTATAGTAAATACAATAAGCGAAGAATTAAAAAATCATGTCCGCCATTTTTGATCCGCCATTTTGAATTTTGAAATTTTTTTCCAGAATCGTGATCAGCGATCCTTTAACATCCATATGTAATACTTTTTTCACATATAGGTTAAGCGGTCTATTTATGGCCAAAATTCAGGGATGCTGGCCCACAGTGCTATGTACAAAATTTCATAAAAATAGAATGAGCGGAAGTTACAAAAAATTGCATGTGAAATTTTGTTCTAGTGGAATAAGGTGCTATGTTACAATTTCTACTAGGAATTTCAATACATTTGCTAAGTAGTTTCATGTTTTTTGTGATATTTTTTAAAAATTAAAATTTGGCATGATGAATTCTGCAAAATTTAGACGGGGTCCAGCAATACTAATTTTTATATAAGAATAATAAAAGGGTAGTTAATTTATCAAAAACAAGTGGTTTATGGTTTATTTTGAACAGATGTTCGCGTAATGGGTTAAAAAAAATTTGCACAATTTATAATATAAGTTACTAACTACTCATTTTTATAGTTTAAACTCAAAAATTGGATAAATTATCTAAATCCGCCCTTAGTATTTCGTAAAACAATATTGTGTTTTTGTATGGATATAGCACCTTTTTCCATATTCTCAATTTAACTATAGATAGATTAGATATAAAAGCGTTTTTTGCCAAACCAATGGGCACATGTTAAAGCCTAGGATGTTTTCTACACGTTAACCATCTCACATGCAAGAATTTTGATATACCACCTTTAGTTTAACTGCAAAATACATGTTAGTATTCAGTAAAATATTTCCAAAAATAGTTAAAATTAAACTTTTAAGGTCAATTTTATGACCGAAAACGATTAAGTTTTTAACAAATTTGTTTGCAAATAGGTCGAACTATTGAAGGAAGATACGATTTTGCAAAAAACACGATTTTCAAAAAATTGGATTTTAGCACCTTCTTCCACACACACATTCATGTAATTTTTAATTTAGCACTTTTTTTTAAAAATGGTGTTTGAATTAAAAAACTGCAGTTTTAAATATTAAAAAACGACTTAGGACAATATTCAAACTGAAAAAAAAAATCGATTGTTTTTTTAAATATTGCGCTAACGCAATAATATGTAAGAGTAGATAGGGTGACCATTTTTTTCTGAAATCAAATCAGTACGCCCAATTATTTTTTTAATGAATTAACTCTCTAAAACCTCTTTCTATGGGAAAACACTGATGATTTTTTCAACATTCAAACAATTTCTGTTAAACTAACAAACTTGTGGTCAATTCATATTTCAGTAAAAACAACTGCTAAAAAACCACTGCCATATTTTGCAAAAAAAATAGTTGACTTCAAACAACTTCATTTGAGCTATTTGATCGTTTCAGCTGAGACAATAAAACAAAAACACACAGGTATTGCAAATAAGAATGTCCCTCAGATTCTGGGAACTTTTTCCCACACACTCAAAAAAACCTTGTAAAATTACAAGAAAAACTTGTAACTTTTTTTTATTTGTTACCTCCTATTTGACAAAATTTCCTAGTAATTTTAGAAGATTTTTACCATAGAGAAGATTTTTACAATAATTTTGTAATTTTACAAGGTTTTTACCAATAAAATTGAAAATTTACAAATGTTTTGACACGATAAAATTTATAAAGAGGTTTCGTAATTTTACTAGACTTTTCTACCTCCTATTTTACGAGAATTCCTAGTAATTTTACAAGCTTTTTGCTAATAATTTTGTAATTTTACAAGCTTTTTGCCAATAAAATTGTAAATTTACATTTTTTTGGCGCAATTAAAATTACAAGAAATTCTCCTGAATTTAATACATTTTTTTTTGTAAAATTATCTTGGAAATTTGTAAAATTACAAAAAAAATTGTAAAATTACAAAAAACAATGTAAATTTCGAT
Organism: Pegoplata infirma; assembly: GCA_963921195.1. Classification (NCBI taxonomy): domain Eukaryota; kingdom Metazoa; phylum Arthropoda; class Insecta; order Diptera; family Anthomyiidae; genus Pegoplata; species Pegoplata infirma. The sequence continues at coordinate 124,676,050 of OY992537.1, forward strand.
TTGTTAAAAAACAATTAAAACTGTAAAATACTAGCAGGCCCGCCCGGAACTTTGTCACCGGTAATAACAAATACGGAATTAAAGAAGCATCAGGATTAGAGTTCCCATTTCTAAAATTGTCCCCTGCAGAATCTTTATTTTATTAAATTTTTATCGTTGAAGTCTTAAATAAAAACTATTTAAAACAAACAATAAAATTCAAACCGCCCCGTTTAGCCCGGAATCATGTTCGTTCCGGTAAAACAATTTCTTGAACATTTTCGAGCTCTTATATCGTTATTATTGATATCCTTTCATTCCCCGTATCATTCCATTCCCCGTTCTATTCCATTTCGTTCCCTGTTCTATTCGTTTCAATTCATTGAATTCCAATTCATTGCGTTCCATAACATGCGTTGAAGAAATAATGATGTTTTGGGCAGGAGGATCCCACATTTCAAGTTTCTATGACCAATATTTCAGGAGATAGAAAAGGTTACAAAGTTCACTTCTTTTCAACTATTTGCTCCATTAAAATCTGAATTTCCAAAAAGGGCGTTTTCAGAATGTTTTGAAATCGGATGAGTAGTCTTAAAGGTTTTTTAATTTGAAGTGTTTTGACCCAAAGTGATCTTTAAAATGGGTGCGGCCAATGAAACCTACCCTAACTCACCCTGAAGGAGATTTATAAATATTAGTGAAATCATTTTTGAAACATCATAAAAGGTTTCGTCTATTTTAAAGTTTTACGTCGATGAACCCTAGGACCATTCTTAATATTGGAGAAAAAAATTTTTTAAACCGAATTAGTAGTTTCGGAGATTTTGAAATTTTACGTTTTTTTAACCAAAACTGGGCGTAGAAAGGGTGTGGTTGATGAAAGCTCATGTCCACCCTGAAGTACCATTCAAAATGTATATTGGCGATAAAATTTTTGAAATTGGATGAGTAGATTCATAATATTTAAATTTTACGTTTTTCGTGCCAAAAGTGGGCGTATAAATGGGCGTGGTCAATGAAACTCAGCATATTTCCACCCTAAAGAACCATACTAAGCTTTGGTGGAAAAATTTTGGAAATCATATGAGTAATTTAGAAGATTTTTAAATTTTAGGTTTTTTGGCCAAAAAGTAGGCGAAGAAGTGGGCGTGGTCGATGATTCCCAGCCTATGTCCACCCTGGAGGAACACTCTAAATATTGGTGAAAAAATGTTTGAAATCGGATGAGTAGTCTCATAGATATTTAAATTGTAAGTTGTTTGCCAAAAGTGGGCGTTAAAGTGGGCGTGGTCGAAAAATCCTACACTATGTCCACTCTGGAGGAGCACTCTAAATATTGGTAAAAGCATTTTTTAAATCGGATGGGTAGTTTCAAAGATATTTAAATTTTAAGTTTTTTGCCAAAAGTGGGCGTAGAAGTGGGCGTGGTCGATGAAACCCAGCATATGTCTATCTTGAAGGACCATTCCAAGTATGTATTGGTAAAAAAAATTTTGAAATCGGTTTAGTAGTTTTGAAGATTTTTAAATTTTACGTTTTTTGTCAAAAAGTGGGCGTAGAAGTGGGCGTGGTCGATGAAACCTAGCCTATGTCCGTCCGGGAGGAACACTCTAAATATTGCTGAAAACTTTTTTGAAATCGGATGAGTAGTTCCGGAGATTACTTTCTACAAACAAACAAACAAACAAACAAAAAAACATACAAACATTACCTCTTTATAATATTAGTATAGATATAGATTGGTAAAATGGGATTGCGAGACTTTTCCTAGTAATTTGAGAAAGTTTTTTTAACTTTATCTTTTAGAAGACTTCCAAAATAATACGCACATGTTTCTTTAAATAGCCCTGATGGTCTGAGCACTTTTTCAAATAAATTCGGATTACATTACCTCATCGAACATCTCAGAATCATTTGGATTCATGCAAGTACATTTTTTTCTTAAAATATGGAAAGTCCATCATCCATGAACTTTTCATTACAGAAAACTTTAAAGATTCTGTGCGCCAATCTCATGCTCAGATACATTTTTGCGTTGGGGAAGCTCTTGATTCACGAACTTTAAGCTCATTATAATTAATTCATTATAAATTATCTCATTGCAGACTTAAGTTATAAATCTGTTTTGTATTGAATTTTCAAATAAAATAATTTTTTATATTGAAATGTTCAAAAATCAGTACAATCAGTACATATTTTAAAAAATCAGTACAAATCAGTACAACGTTTTTTGATCAGTACACGTGATCAACAATCAGTACATGTACTGATCAAATCAGTACGAATGGCCAGCCTAACAGTAGAGACGTCAAAATCGCTAAGGCATTATCAAATTTTTCAAGTCTTAATATCTTGATAACGGAATGTTATACGAAAATTTGGATGGCTGATTTGGAATCAGGTCCTTTATTATGGCTCTTACGTGAGAATACATAGCAATAATGACTAAATAAGACTTTTTTAAATTTTCAAACGTGAATATCTCAAAAATGGAATCCGATTACGAATTCGTAATAGTAGAACCATAAACATGCCTAAATTAAATTGAATTTTCAAACGCAAATATCAGAAATATGTTAAACTATTAAAATATTTGGTAATATAATTTGGAATCAGGAAAGCTAAATCAATTTTGTTCATATTTTGTTTTTTTTTGTTTCTCAGAATATTTTCTATAGCAAACTTCTCATATTTTGATACATTTTTTTCAATAAAAAATCTCAAGGATGGTAGTCCTAGATGAGAAAAAAAAATTGAGTTGGGCCCCCCCCTTTTCAATTTCCTGGATACGTCGCTGCTCTTCATAAACCTATTCATAAGGGTAGAAGGATTCTTTTTTCGATTTCGCTTAGGGTCGAGGTTTGGAACAGTTGGGGTAACAACAAATTATTCAACTTGTGGATAACTTTTATTGGGTTCCTGTGTTGACTTTAAAATAGGGAAGCTTCGAACAAAGTGAAAAAAATATTTTATTATTTACTCAAAATATTATTTAATATTAGGACAGTACTGAAAAATCATTTTATGGTAAACGAAAAACTTTGTTGGGCTGTAAAAAATTTAAATTTTTTTAACAAAATATTTTAATTAGTTTTAGTTTTAGTTTTATTTAAGCATGATTACGGAACACGCAGGAAAAAATTTAATTGTAGGGCAAAGCAGCGTGCCAATATAGGCCTCTTTGTCCAACACGATCTCATGGTTTTCACCTCGGTTAATACTATCTGTGCTGACAATGGGTTTAGCTGTTTAAGCGTGATTGCAGAAAAAGCTGAAATAACGTTCATTAAAATACAAATGACGTGTCATTTTCAGCCCCTTTGTCCAAAAGCGCTCTATTGTAGCTCATAGTTTCTGCCTCGATCAGCACTATCTGTGGTAAAAAAAAAAAAAATTAAAAAAATCGGTTCAGCAGTTCATACGTGATTACAAAACGGGCAGAAATAAATTTAAATGCAATACAAAGGGGCGCGGCATTTGACGCTCCATTTTTCGATCGCCCTCTATGGTGTCTCATAGTTTTCGCCTCGGTTAATACTATCTGTGCTGACCACATTAACACGTTGCGCATTATAATTGAGCAATCCGCTGAATACAATACTCCCCTTTATCTTCTTTTTGTCGATTTTGAACGCGCATTCGATACTATATCTCGAAACTCCATGTGGTCAGCACTAACCTACAAAGGAATTCCTGACAAAATAGTGAACATGATACGTGAACTATACAGAGATGCACAATGTAGGATACGTTTCAATGGAAATGAGAGTCGATCATTTATTCCCAGTACAGGTGTACGACAAGGCTGTATCCTCTCCCCAACGTTGTTTTTGGTACTGCTTGATTGTGTCATGGAAAAAACCAACAGAGATGCGCCATTCGGAATTCGCTGGACTCTGTCTGAATTTTTATATGACATAGACTATGCAGACGACATATGTTTAATGGCCCATCGTTTTTCCGATATTGAATCGAAACTTATCAGCCTATCCGAAAACGCTAGAAAAGTTGGCTTAAAAATTAATATAAGAAAAACAAAGCTTATGCGCATAGGCACAGATGTCACTTCACCATTAATACTTAATGGCCAAACAATTGAAGATGTAAATGCTTTTTCTTACCTTGGCAGCAAGATAACCAAAGACGGCGGGTCAACTGCTGATATAACTGACCGCATTAATAAAGCACGAGTGGCCTTTTTTTCGCTATCTAAAATTTGGCGTAGAAATAATATATCTAGAAAAACCAAAATCCGCATTTTTAACTGTAGTGTAAAGTCAGTACTACTATATGGCTGCACTACATGGAGCTTGACTCAAAATACAACAAGAAAAATTCAAACTTTTATAAATAAATGCCTGAGGCAAATTTTCCATATTCATTGGCCAAATAGGATTTCAAATGAAGCCCTGCTCCAAAGGGCTAATTCCTTGCCAGTGCAAATTGAAATTCGTAGACGAAAGTGGACGTGGGTAGGCCATATTTTGCGAAGACCACCTACAGAAATTGCCCGAACAGCCCTAGATTGGAATCCCCAAGGTCAACGCCGCCAAGGCAGACCCTGTAACACCTGGGTTCGATGTCTCAAACAGGAATGTTTACTAGCTCGAGTATCCTGGAATCAAGCAAAAACAATTGCCAGAGATAGAATCAGATGGAGAGAATTTGTTGACGCCCTATGTTCACACTGAACTTTATTTAAGTATTTTTGATATTCAGAAATGTATTTCTAATTATATTTAGATAAATAAAGGACATATATATATATATATATATTAATACTATCTGTGGTGAAAATTTATTGAATATCGGTTCAGCCCTTTAAGCCTGATTGCGAAAAGACAGAAAAAACCTTTCAATTTAATACAAAATTAAATTTTTTTTGATCGCCCACTATTGTGGGTTAATAGTTTCCGCCTCGGTCAGTACTACCTGTGTTAAAAATTGCATTAAAACCGTTTCAGCCGTTTATGCGTTAATACGGAAAAGGCAGAACAACGTTCCATATCCCATTTTGTTTGATCGCCCACAATTTGGGCTCATATTTTTACCTCGGGCAGTACTACCTGTGGTAAAAATTTCATTGAAATCGGTTCAGCCGTTTATGCGTTATTAAGGAAACGGCAGACTAAAGTTCCACAAAATAAAAGGGAGCGTGGCATTTTACGCCCCTTTGTCCGATCGCTTTCTCTTATGGCCTATAGTTCCCGCCTCGGTTATTACTATATGTGGTGTAAATTTCATGAAAATCGGTTCAGCCGTTCTCCCCTGATTGCGGAACAGACAGACAGACAGACAGAAAGACAGACAGACAAACCAACACTCAGATTTATAATATTAATAGGGATTTTCTAAAACTGAATGACGGAGATTTTAGTAAAAATATCCCTTTTAGCAGTACAATCTGCTGTAAGTTTTGTAGTTCAAACTGAAAGTCGCGACTAGTCGTTTACAAATTTTTTGACATTGTTTTTCTTTAGACAGACACCTCTTATTTAGGAAAATTCTAAGATGTTTAGAAAAATTCTCAATTTTTTTTTTTAATTCCGAGGCTTTTTTTCTGCAGAACAATTCTCAGATTTCAAGAAATTTTTTCTTTAGAAAAATTCTGATATATTTTTCCTATAAAATTTTATAAAAAAATAACAGAAGAAATTAGAAATATGGTGAAAATTATTAAAAATATATATAAAAAAATCAGGAACACTTTGAAAGCAACAAAAAAATTCAAACAAAACAAAGTCTTAAGAGTTAAATAATTATAGAATCCACTTCCATACCCCTTGTATTAAATTAATGTAAACCTACGGCCTTCTTTTAACATATGAGGGTTAAAATCTTCAGACTATACTGAAACGCATTTTTTACTGTTTAGAAAGAAGCGTAGGATTTGAAGCTTCAAAAATGATTTTTTTTCTATGTATGCATGCAGGTTAGTAAATCTACTTTTAGTGACGAAAGTTTCCTTGAAAATATGAAAGGAGCAAAAAAAAAAACAACACTGACAAAAGTTCCATATACCTAGTTTCTGGAAAACTATTAATGCGAAAAAGGGGTTCCTTTCAAAGACGTTTTATATTGCCACAGTTTAAAAATAATAATTTGTTTGTGTATAAATGGGTTTGTCTGGGTGTTTCGTTTTAGTTTTTATTTTTATTTTTGAAAAATACACTTGGCGTTTAACAGGCACTTTATTATTTAGCTAAAAATCAAAGAGGCGTAACTATTGGCTTTTTTCATGTTCCTCAAAGTTTAGAACTAAACATTCATCAGTAGATTGTAGACTAAATGGTTTTTCTATAAACACAAGTTTATACAAGAGATGGGCGATGATTACGTGTATCACGCGTGTGTGATTTTTTATTTAAGCACTTGAATAAAGAGTGAGAATATGTTTTTAAAAAAATGATCATTAAATTCAAAATCCCCTCACGCACTCATCTCTAGTTTATACGTTTAAATGATTTTTGATATTCTTATTGTGGTGTTTGGTTTATGAGGGATGACAGGAAATCATGTTAAAAGTGTTAAAAATTATACAATTTTTGTTTTATAATTTTAAGAATAAATTATTTTTTTGTATTAAACAACGAAAAACAAAATAAATTCTTGAACTCAGTTTCCTTCCTTTAATGTCTTTTTTTTTTCTTTAATTAACAATTTTCTTATTAACACTCTTGGGTTAGTGGTTATTTTTTGCTTAGTTTAAGATTAAGTTTAAAAACCTACAATGATTTTTGCTAACCCAAGCTTGAAACCGTTACCAAATTTTTGTGTGTTTGATCTTTTTTGTAAGCGGATGTTATTGTTTTTTATTTTATTCTTAAAATTATTATGCAATCACAACTTTTTTATACTTGAAATAAAATCTCTGTTCCCGAGTAAAAATAAACATAAATAACAATATAAAACTTGATAAAAACATAATAAAGCATATAAAATAATTAGGGTGGCATGAATAACGTCTTTTTCGAATTTCGTCGATCCCTGGTCAAATAATTGGTCTAAAAACTCTATATTTAATTGGTTAGCCAAATCGGACAAAATTAACCCATGCCTTTGGGGGGTTAAAGTTTTGCCCCAAACATTTTTTCACATACAAAAAAAAATTGTTTTCTCGATTTTTTTAAATTATTATTTTACTTGACTGCACTCAAAAAAATAAAACTGTAAAGTTAACAAATTTTTTTTTGTTAACTCGAGTTTACTGGCTTTTTAGCAAATTTTTAGTTAAAATCAGCGTTTTAACTACTTTTTTTAGTTAAGTTCGATTTACGAAAATACTAGTTTTGTACAAATTTGGAATTAATTTTTTTTGTTGACTTTAAAACTGAGTTTACGAATTTTTACTAATTAATTTGCTGATTTTTTGTAACATTTTTGTCAGGTCGAAAATTTTAAACATTTCTTGTGTAGCCTCCTATGCAAATCTCATTAGTCCTACTTAAGCTGACCTTAACGCTGTGAAAAATATTTTTTTTTTTTATTTAAAAAAAAAGGTTAGTTGAATTCACCTAATAAAAAATGTTACGAAATTTTCAGCTGAATTTTTAGTTAAAATTACTGTTTTTTTGCTACATTCATTCTACGAAAAGTTAACTAAATATTTTTTGTTAAATTAACTAGAAATTTAGTAGGTCCAAAATCAGGTGTTTTTTTAGTTAAATTTAACTAAATTTTTTGCCAACTTTACAGTTTTTTTTTTTTTAGTGTACCCTCCAACCACAGTATGGGCGTATACTCACTTCGTAATTTCGTGTGTAACGCATCGAAATCTCGGTCTAGGACCCCATAAAGTATATATTTTATTGATCAGTGATCGATTCTAAGACATTCTAGCGATGTCCGTCCGTCTGTCCGTCTGTAGAGGACACGATACAGTCCAAACAAAAAGAGCTAGACTTCCGAAGTTTGGCACGAATATGTCTTAGGCAGGTTAAGTTCCAAAACGGGCAAAGTCGGATCAAGGGGAAAAAAGTTCCCCTTGGAGAACTAAACCAACCAAAGAAAACCCCGATTTTTTGCAGGGTTTTTTGTACTTTTGCTAAGCAAATGCAACGTTCTTATCTTAGAAGAAGTTCAGAATCGCAAGGGGAAGGTGTCCCCTAACGTCTCACATCAACCCCCCCCCCCCCCCAAAAAAAAAAAAAAAGACGACCCTGAATTTTTTTTATATTTTTTTTTTCCATTTTGAAGGGTATAAAAGATTGGACGCAGCCGAATGTAACACTCTCACTTTTTTTTGATTTAGTTTTTACATGAAAATAGTTTAGCTAAGATGTTGCTTTTAATGATACATAACGTCGCACAGTGTTGCGTCTTCATGTAAAGTGTGGCCAAAAATAGAAGGAGTTAAGTTAGAGCGTTACAATTTGGAACACTTGTTAAGATCGATACGATCAAGCAAAATTTTGAATTTGGTAAATATATATCCTGAAATTAAAATATGGTATAAAATGAAAACTAAAACTTCAATCTTCATGTTATTTATTGTAGTTATTACCTATGATGCCATTAATTATTCTACTAAATTTTGTCCAATTCGGAGCAAGGATACGCCTACACCTCAAAAAATCCTTTTTAAAATATCGTACAGAAAAGGGGTAAAAATTTAAGTTATTTCATGAAATTTTGAAAATATGACTGTTATAATATGCCCAATATATTTCCCAAAATTTGTGCAAATCGGAACAAGGATGCGCCCTCCTCGAAAATGTCCTTTTTTACAAAAGTCAAGAAAAAGTGTAAAATTCACATCCCTTAATGAATTTTTGCATTTGAAACACGTAGAATATGCCTCTAATCTTAATCAAATGAAAAAAATTGAAGCCAGGATGTATTTCATAAATTGAAAATGTCCTTAAAAAATTAAAAAAAAAAAAGTATAAAAAATCCTTCGTACTTCATGAAATTCTGTTCTGATAATGTCGAAAATACCTTATTTTAGTATAATTGAAGCAAGGATTTTCCTTAACCTATCCTTAGGATATTCTTAGCGAAAAAATATCCTTTTTATAAAGGCTTGAGAAAATTCAGGGAAATCCGTTGACCTTAAAACTATTAATAATTTACAACACTTTTTGCACGTAGTATTTACAACACGATTAATATTGTTTTAGGTTTGATCAGGGATATGCCTATCACAAAAAGACTTTTATAAAATAAGCAAGTAAAAATATAATACAACGTACTTCCTCAACAAAATCTTACTAAATAAAAGTCTGCATCTGTTAATGTACAACATGTGTCTAGCCAAACATCTAATTTGTGTCAGGCCTGGATGACAAATAATGGTTCTTGGACCAATTTAAAATTTAACCGACAGATTCATTTTGCATTCCAATTTATTTATAACTATTTTTCGCAATACATTTCAAATTATCAAGGACAACTACTGCATCTTGGTGTTTTTTTTTAGCCGTTCGTTAAAAAAATTTCGAAATTTATATTTGGGTTCCCACAAAAAAAAATTGATTAAAAAAAAAAAGTGGAAAAACGTGGACGAGTTCTTTCATTATTTTTAATCTACATACTTATAACAATATTTTCTGCAAAGAACTAAGCGCGCCAATGAGGGCCACAAAAGTAGCTCACTATCAAATATGAAATTTGCAAAATAAATTAGTATTTTCTTTGGAACTCACTTTATAACAGTGTTACTTGCCATATGATTAACTTATGTCAACCAAAGCAGCATTATCATACAAGCAACATATCGAACTTAAAACTTCATAACCAATAAGGTCGAATTTTAAATGTAATGTAATTATTTAACCGTTACAAGTTCATGTCGATTTCAATGATTTTAAAGCCAAAATATTATATATTTCAAAAAGTTCAACTTTAGAGGCATGTAACTTAAAAACTATTAAAGACATCTATAAACTGTTTTGGATTTGTTTTATTTATGATGTTTTCTTAAAATAAAATTAATATAACCTGAAGTTTAAAGACATTTCGTTTGACCATTTATGGCCAAGGTCACAACACTGTGCGTCGCTGCGCCTAAAAATGGAGTCATGTGTAGTTTTTTAAATTTTTTTTTTATTAAATCTTTATGATCCCCTATTGTTCAGAACGTGACAAAATGGACCATAAAATGAGGTTCACACATAGCATCCAAGTATTTTGAATGAATTTGTCAAGATTTTTTGGAAAATATTTGCAAATTTTCATCCTGTTATCTAAATCCAAAATGGCGGGTGATAAAGCCTTGTGAAAGCAATTAAATCATTAATGGCGGAAAATTTTAGAATCTAAAGTACAACATCTTTCGCAGATGTCAATTTATGTAAAAGCTCTTAAATATTTACAAGAAAAAACAAAAAATCAGCACCAGTTTTGCGAAAAATCTGTTGTTCGCTGTTTAGTGAAGAGCTTTTAAATTTCAAAATTTTAAGGAGCTTATCTAACTAATGTCTTAACAATAAGAATGGTTTCATAAGCAAAAGGAGTTATGTGTAAAAAATATTTCCATTTATTTAAATTTTGTTCCAAAAATTACTTAAAAAAATAGTTATGTGTATGTTTTTTGAAAATTTCTGCACCACTGGAAAACCGCTAAATGTTTCATATTTTTTTTTGAAGTATGTGGATAGCATATCGGTACAAGAATTTTTTGTAGAACAAACTTTTAAAAAATATCGCGAAGGGACGAAAATAAACAGTTTTTTTGCTCTCCTGAACACTTGCCCCAAAACACATGACTCCATTTTTAGGCGCAGCGACAATAAGCACAAAAAAATATTATTCCTGTTTGTGACATCTTTATCGTGTACTAAAGTGTATCAAAAAACAACAAAAACTTCACTTTTTTACCCACTTTTAACATTTTAAGAATATCAAAAAAAATTACTTTTGTGGAATTTCGTCGATTGCCGGGCAAATTATGGTCTAAAAACTCTATACTTAAGTTTTTAGTTCAATTTTAGCCTTGGTGATTAAAGTTTGGCCCAAAAAAAAATTTTTTTTTTGGTTTGTACAAAAAATGTTAACCACCCAAGGGCACAGATTAAAATTGTCGGATTTGGCTAAAAGTTTAAACATAGAGTTTCTGGACCAAAACGAACGATAATTTTCCAGGCAATCTACAAAGTCATTTTCTGTGATCTATACGCTCAAAATAATCACTCTGTTAAATTACAGAGATAGTCTGCTGAGCCAGCAGAAAATACCATAGATTTCCAACCCGCAAGATTTTTTTGTTATTTTACGATGAAAACTCTGAAAATGATTTCAATAAAAAAATGTAAATTTAAAGAATTATCTGTAAGGGCCTGTTAGCTACAGAACCTTCCACGTCTGTACCCTTTTCAACCCCTACATCTAAAAGCATATTTTAGATTGCATACATGATATCCACCCTACTACATACTTATTCAAAACAAATTCTATTATTTTGATTCAAAAAATCCCTTGGTATCATAAACATGACCACCAAGATATCTTTATAAGCAATTGTTTTGTGATTCAATACTTACATGTGAATTCCCTTACTTAAATTGAAAAGATATCTTGTTGTCAACAGTGACCACCAAGATATCTTCCTAAACGGTTGCTTAATGAAACCATACAGCTAATTTTATTATTCTGATTAAAAGGTACCATGGTGTCAAAGACATGACCACCAAAATATTTTTGAAAACAATTATTTTATAAACAAAAATAATTGAAGAGATTTCTTGGTGACATTATCAATCCCACCAAGAAATCACAGAAAACCTCCCAATTAAATAATTTATGATTTTAAGATAAACAAACAATTGTAAATAGTTATATATTATAGTAGTATTTTATAAAAAGATTCAGTTTTTAATAAAGCTCACTTAAGACAACATCTCTTATCATTTCTCCTATTCACACTGAGTTGAAATCTCGTTCGAAAGAGATTATGATCTTTTGGTACTTAAAAGTAGGGTTCCCAGACGTCCCGCATTTGGCGGGATTGTCCCGCTTTGGGTCAACGATTCCCACGTCCCGCGCGGGATTCCAAATTCCCGCTTTTTTAAGCATCAAAATAAGTAGCAATTTACTGGTCCTACCAATAAGCAGAAAAAATCTGCTGATTTATTAAAAATTGTTAGAACAACTGCTACTACAATGTACTTAGTATATTTTTTGTATTTAATTTTTAACACAACTTCAAAAAGAAGTTGTTTAAAATTTTGTATACAAAAACAACGGAAATTGTTGTTGAAAACAAGAACTACTACATACTACACAAACGACTGTCATGCAGAAACTGCAGATGAATTCGCACTTTTTTGTCCAGCGAAAGTTTTTTACATCCCGCCATTTTCGTATTTTGTTTGTGTTTGTCCTGCCTTTTGGAAATAAATTTCTGGCAACCCAACTTAAAAGTGAACATTTTTAAGTTTATGTTTATAAAAACCAAAATAAACAAGTATAAAAGTTAAATTCGACTTTGCCGAATCTATGAATACCCTCCACAATGCATTTTTTTAAAGGGTACATATTTTAACGTGAAAAAATTAACAATTTTGATTTGAAATATTTTATTTTGAGTAAAAAACTCTTTTTTTGTCATTTAAAAAAAAAAAAAAAATACTATTTTTTTTTTTTTTAGTGTAAAATCTTTTTCGAGTGTAATATTTTTTTTACTGTAAAAATATTTCTGAGTGAATGCACGTACGTATGTACACAAAATATTGTAATTTTTGTAAAAAAAAACTAAATTTTTTTTGTGTAAATTTTTTTTGAGTGTAAAATTTTTTTATGAGTGTAAAATTTTTTCGAGTGTAATTTTTAAGTTACCAATGCTTTAAAAACTAAACAAGTTTTAAAAGCACGTGGCATTTTAGATGAAACTAATCTGAAATTCAGAGTTTTGTTTATAACTTTTGAACCACTGGACCGATTGAGCTGAAATTTAATTCCAACTAGACCCGGGGAACGGCAAAGATACATGTTAAGCTTCAGTAGTCTCATTATTGTCTTTCGAAAGTTATCGTGTTTTTTATCTCGTAAATTCGTGAAACACCCTTGCCGAAATTTACTCTTTTGCTCATATCTTTTGAACCACTGGACCGATTTGGCTGGATTGCAATACCAACCTGACCAGGTAAATGACAAAGATATATGCCAAACTTCAGTAGCCTCTGTAAAGTCTTTCAAAAGTTAGCGTGTTTTCTACGGACGGACAGACAGACGGACAGACGGACGGACATCGCTAGATCGACTTAAAATCGATCGAGGATCATAAATATATATACTTTATGGGGTCCTAGACCAATATTTCGGGGTGTTACAAACGGAAAGACAAACTTATATATACCCTCTATCACTAGAGTGGAGGGTATAAAAAAATATTTATGAGGGGTTCAAATACCTTTAATTTCGTATATACACTCTCAATAACTGTGCAAATAATATCAGAAAAAAGGGGCAATGAGACAAATGCCACGCCCACTTTTTAAAAATATGTAAAAACAAGGTTTACATAACGCCCGCTGTATTCGGGTTCGCAGACGGTTGCAAAAGTTAGCCGTTGAAATAAGTACTATGAATATTGGTCAATATGCCTGAAAAAGTCCGGCGACCAATACGGACCAAAAACAAAAGTTTTATTCCATCAAAAAAAAAATATATATAATTTTATTTTTAAAAATTAGTATTATGCTACAAATTTAATAAAAACAAGTAAAAAAGTTAAATTCGGCCTTGCCGAATGTAGTAATACCCTCCACAATTTCAAAAAGATTATTGCAAACAACTTTATTTAAAAGGAAATTACTTTTGAAAAAAAAAAAAATTTCCGCGAAAAAAAATTTTGTTAAAAAAAATCCGCGATTTTTTTCTTTTTTTGTCAAAAAATATGTTCGTACTTGTTTAAATACCATTTGTTGTTCAATTATGTTCACATATGTCAACCAGAAGCCGAATTAAAGCATTTTGTATTTTTAGGTTATGTTGAATGTACTGAAATTTTTGAGGTGTGCTTACATTTGCGTTCATAACTTTTGAACCGCTGAATCGATATCGCTCAAATGCAATACCAAACTTCTCGGGAGAACTTCCAATATATATGTTAAGTTTCAGTCATCTCTGTGCAATATTTTGTCCGCGAGAGCATTTTCCACAGACAGACAGACAGACAGACGGACAGACGGACAGACGGACATCGCTAGAATGTCTTAAAATCGATCGGGCATCATGAATATATATACTTTATGGGGTCCCAGACCGATATTTCGATGAGTTACAAACGGAATGACAAACTTATATATACCCTCTATCATTAAGTGGAGGGTATAAAAATAGAAGAAAAATTTAAAAGAAAAGCAAAGATTTGACTTTAAGCACTTAAATATGCTTTAAAATTGCCAAAATAGAGTGGATAAATATCTGTTTTTGTTAAAAAGTTACAACAATTTAAACTCGACTTAATTAATGCGAAATAACATAATATACACTAATCACAGGATTTCTCAAGATGCAATTATCGTTCTTATATGATGACTTCCGTGCTATTAGGAATTTTTTATAATATATACAAGCAAATCACGAAAATCTGGGAACTTTTTTTATTTTTGTCGTGCTAGATTGGCCAGATGTGGCACTGTGCTGTTGGACGGACGTACACTCAAAAAAAAGTGAACTAAAATCTGGGAAAATTAAATTAATTTTAAGAAAAAGAGGGAATGATTTGGCTCCAAAGATTTTTTTTCTTGGTTTTAGCTCATAATTTTCCCAAAAATAAGGAAAACAAAGTTAATTAATTTTAAGCCCTAGACCCTAGACCCATCGGCTCGGACCCCATGGGTCCAGCCCCTTGTTAACTCAAGACCCCGGTCCTATAAGGGTCCCCATAGATTTTGACCCAAAATTTGTGTTCGTTTCGCTCTAACTTGCTTAGTTTTTGAGATACGGTAATAAGGGGTCTGATAGGGTCTTAAGAATCTTAAAAACTGGATATCTCAAAAACTATTAATCGGAGGGCTTTCGGAAGTGTTCTATTATTATTTTGCGGAAGTGTTCTACGTGTCAAGAGCTATAAAAATGCCGTTGGACCTTTTCTCGTGTTGGCAGTATTTACCGAGATATGTGCATTAGACCGACTCACCTTATATGGGCAAAAAAAAAGTTAAAGTTGTACCCCCCTCAAAATTAACTTTGACATGTTTTATGAAGATTCCCAAAATATTTGGGCTCTAGCGATAATCTCCCGTGAGCTAAACCGCGTCAAAAATGGGTCCAAAAATGGTATTTTTCATGAATAAAAAATACAGTGAATTTTTTTTTGTCCAATGAATGACCAAATATAATAGATATTTAGGAATTCTTTGATTCTGCATTAAAACATTTTAAAAATCTAACCACAGACTCGAGATAACGAGATGTTTATGTCAGTTTTTTGATGCTTTTCAATTCGATTTTACTGAAAACTTAAATAACTTTGGTATTTTTTGGCCGATTTTCACTTCTAATACATCGTTAGAAAGGTGTTGACCACCGCTTGGGATTTTAGTCAAAAATTAACCCTTAACTGCACTGTCTTACTTTTTTATAACATTTACTTCGACATCATTAAAATTCATTTTATAACCACAAAAAGCATATCTTTGTGCAGGAAACACGTTTAATTAATATATTTGGCCTCAATTAATTTAACCCATGCATGATCAAAATATTTTGGCAAACATTTTTAAAAAAGTTTTTGCGGAAATTATTGAAAACTAGTTGTAATACTTTAAAAAAAATAAAATTAAAAAAGGTTTTGTTTATCTAGACGTGCTTATTAATATCAAATAATTATTACGTGTAACACTTTCCCGGTAATTTTTTTTTTCGAAATTTGTAAGTGCAAATTAATTTCAAAAATAAAATATAAACAAATTCTGTCTTAATCGCATATATTCGTGCAAAAAACGCATCTAATAAATAGAAATATAAATTATATTATTATTTTTTTAAGTATTACAACTGGACTTAAACTTTTTCCACATTTTTTTTTAAATTGGTCATGAATGGGTTAAATAAAAAATATTAATATCTATTTATTAGATAAGTTTTTTGCACGAATATATGCGATTAAGAGAAAATTGGTTTATATTTTATTTCTAAAATTTATTTGCACATACAAATTCCGAAAAAAAATTTCACCGGGAAAGTGTTACACGTAATAATTATTTGATAATTATAAGCACGTATAGATAAACAAAACCCATTTTGATTTTATTTTTTTAAATTATTTCAACTAGCTTTCAATAATTTCCGCAAAAACTTTTTTAAAAATGTTTGTCAAAATGTTTTGATCATGCATGGGTTAAATAATTGTGGTCAAATATATTAATAAAACGTGTTTCCTGCACAAAGATACGCTTTTTGTGGTTATAAAATGGTTTTTAATGACGTCGAAGTAAATGTTATAAAAAAGTAAGACAGTGCAGTTAAGGGTTAATTTTTAACTAAAATCTCAAGCGGTGGTCAACACCTTTCTAACGATGTATTAGAAGTGAAAATCGCACAAAAATTACCAAAGTTATTTAAGTTTTCAGTAAAATCGAATTGAAAAGCATCAAAAAACTGACATAAACATCTCGTTATCTCGAGTCTGTGGTTAGATTTTTAAAATGTTTTAATGCAGAATCCAAGAATTCCTAAATGTCTATTATACTTGGTCATTCATTGGACAAAAAAAAATTTACTGAATTTTTAATTCATGAAAAATACAATTTTTGGACCCATTTTTGACGCGGTTTAGCTCACGGGAGATTATCGCTAGAGCCCAAATATTTTGGGAATCTTCATAAAACATGTCAAAGTTAATTTTGAGGGGGGTACATCATCAACATTTTTTTTTGAGTCACTCTAATGTGCATATATAAAATTTTTGGAATTTGAAATTTTAGATCTAAATTTAGGGTCTTGAGACCCCGACAGATATGCAGAGATAGGCTATTCAATATGTTTCTTTGTAGTCTTTCTTTTGAAAATTTCGTCCGTTTCGCTCTATCTCGCTTAGTTTACGAGATATCGCCATTTTGAGTTTTTAACTAAATTCTAAAAAGTTATTTACTAAATTCTATTATTATATTATAATATTATTAACTAAATTCTAAGAAATACACTTTCTCAATTCAAAGAAGATAAATACGATGATGTTTTTTTTAGTAAGTTTTAACTAAACTCGAACTAAATTGTTTTTTTAAGAAATATGTCTTAAAAATAAAGATACGTTTCTTAGATTTGTGGAAAATTTCTTTGGCAGTAAGAATTTTTTTCCTAATATTTAAAAATTCCATTTAAAGAAAACTATGAACTACTTATAAGTAAATGAACTAAACTTTTTTCCTCATAGTTAAGAAAATTTCTCATTTTTTAGTTAAATTTTACTAAATTTTAGGAAAATTTATGATAAATTTTCAAAGACATTTTTTCCTTAATTTTAGTTATGTCTTTTTTTCATTGTATCTTCATGTCATTAGGCGTTATAGGGAATTTCTTTGGAAAATTTTCTTAGAATTTCTTTGATTTAGCTATACGACTTTCAGTTTTTTTTTTTAGCCCTACAAATGGACCCGCCCTAATGTAAATACTTGTAGTTAATAAATCTTTGTTAATATAATTTAAAAAATAACAAACCATAAGTACATTTTTTCTGCACTTAAAATTCCTAAGAGTATCGATACTATTTCATATCTATTTTTAAACACATCCAACCTATCAACCTTCTTCACCTGTCAGCGTATTTGAAATTTCAAAATAATTTTACAAATTCGAATTCTGTTGTTGGTTTTTTTGAATTCAATATCTTTGACTATGCATCATCTTCACATACAGCCAAGTCAGCAGTCATCATTGCAACAATCTTAAACATTATAGTCACGTAGACAAAAAAATTTAATATTTTTAGCAAATATAAACGCCCACCACAAGGAGAATCCAAATAAAAAAAAGAAACTTAATAAATGCTGCATACAAGCATGCGTGCCAGCTAAACACGCCTAAAAAACGGAAAAACGCATATTTGTGCGCACTTTAACAATTTATTTTAATTTTTTTCAACATTAAAGCCACTGCAACTTTAAGACGAAAAAAAATTAAAAAAAAAATTGAAAATAAAAATTATTAAATCACGTAGTTTAAAGGTGATGCAGGAGCATATGTTAGGGAACAGAAAACATGTCGTCACCCTTTTGTATGGTAGTTTTTTGTGCCAGTAAATGAAATATTCCAGCAAACCCTCCTTTCTACTATATATGCCATAGAGAAAAAAACTCCATGGATATTAATGATTAACAGTAGGAGTTATGAGAACTATTTTTTTTGTAAAAAAAGTAATCTTAATTATTTAAAATAAACGACTATTTAAATAAACGAATATTAAAGCATGCGAACTTGTTTAACAGAATAGGGATTTATGTAAAAAATATCCTGTTGTTCTAAAAAAAAAAAATTATAACTGGATTCTGATGTTGAACAATCATATGTATGGTTTTTATTTTTGTAATCACGCAAATAAAGGTCATTTCAATGTTTTATAAGCGTCAATTAACATCGTCTGACAGGCGCACATATAGGGGCCGGAAAGAATATATAAACATTTGATATAGTTTCTTGAAATAAATGTTTTCGAATTTAAGGTGTTTCTTAAATCATTTATTTTTGATAGGGGATCTTGAATATACATGCATATATTTATTTGGCTTTTTACCATCTCTCAGCCATATGTGAAGAAATGTATTAGTGACCGATACACCCAAAAAAAAAGTGGGTATTCAATACTAAAAATTTAACTAAATGTTAGTCCAAAAGGACCTAGTGCAGGAATTGGTAACCAATACTAAAATTTTTTACTAATATTATTCAAAATCAGTAAAAATTACTAATTTTAGTACTTTGAAGATACTAAAATTAGTAACTAATTAGTAGATTTTTGTACAATATCACTTACTAAACCTTTTACTGTAGAATTTTTTTGAGTGTAGTATTAAATACCGAATAACATCACACAGAAAAAAATATGAAGGAAACAAATTTGAGTAATCACTTGTTTAAATTTAAAAACAAAAATTGAGTAATTTTTTAATTGACGCAATTAAAAATTTACTCAAAAATTTTAAAAACAATTTATGTAAATAATTTAATAAAAATTTAATAGTTTTTTAATTTTTTTAACTCTCATAGTTTTTTGAATTCTCGTTTAGTTTATAGTTTTTTGTGTATGTATATGAAAGTTTGTAATTGCATTATAAAATTTTCCAATGTTTTTGAGACATAAATATGTTTGGTAAGGTTTGAAAAAACAAGTTTTTTGTTTTTTTTTTTTTTTGTAAAAAAATTTAAAACTTTTTTATACTTTTAAAAAAAATAAATAGATAAATTTTGAGTAAATTTTTAATTGTTTCAATTAAAAATTTACTCAAATTTTTTTTCCAACATTTAATAAATTTTTATTAAAAATTTACTCAATACTATTAAATCGTTTACTGGTGCAAAATTGAGTAATTTTTTACTCAATGGTATTAAAACTTTTCTCAAATATTTTTTTTATTTTTTTCTGTGCATGTGTCATAATTTTTGTGTCGGTTAATAAACAGTGTTTCAATACTGTTGATGGTGCCAACACCGTCGTAGTATAAACATATAAATATAATAAACCTTACCAACCCACATCAATCAAATGGCGACAATCGTAAACGACATTGATAACAACTTCATAGTGGGATAACCTGGCTGAATATAAAACCCACCACACATATGTTATTCTCACCATACTGAGTATAGGTATCAGCTGTTCAACAAGAATATAAGTAAGTGTCTCTTCACAATACAGTAGCAAGCAGCTGACAGCAAATTTTTTACATGTATTTTGTTGTTGCGCCAACAACAAAATACATGTAAAAATTTTGCTATTTGCTGCTGTATTGTGAAGAAACACTAACAGCAATCAACAAACTCGTTCAGGTTGCTGGTGGCCGTGAATCAGTACACTTGGGTCTCTAGTTTACTAAGTTTATCGCGATTGGGGAGTGCTGTCGCCAGGTGCCCCAAATTCTTCAACTAGGCCAGATGCCCTAGTTGGACTTACCCTTGCCAGGTGCCCTAGCTTGGATTATTTTCATTGCTCGCGTCTAGAGAGTGCTGTCGCCAGGTGCCCTAGCTTGGATTATATTCACTGCTAGCGTCTAGGGAATGCCGTCGCCAGATGACCTAGCATGGATTATTCTCGGTGCTCACGTCTAGGGTGCTGTCGCCAGGTGCCCTAGCTTGGATTATTTTTGCTGCTTGCTTCTAGGAAGTGCTGTTACGAGATGCCCTAGCTTGGTATAATTTCTCTGCTCGCGACTAAGGAGTGCTGTCGCCAGATGTCCTAGCTCGGATTATCCTCGCTGCCCGCGTCTAGGGAGTGCTGGGCGCCAGTTTTGGGTAAAAACTTATATTTATGTTTAAAAATCAGCACCTGTACAGAAAATAAAATTGTAAATTTTTTTTAATTAAAATTTTAATTGTTTTTTAATTAAAATTTTAATTGTTTTTTAATTTAATATCAATTAAATTTTTAATTTATATAATTAATAGTTTAATTAAATTTCTAACTTTAATTTAATTATCATTTTAATTGTTTTTAAATTTAATATTAATTAAATATTTAATTAATATAATTAATTGTTTAATTAAATTTTTAGCTTTTTAGCTATTTTTGTTTTGTTTTCAGTGTGTGTGCGAGTATGTGACATAGATGGGACTAATTAATTAATGGGACCAATTAATTGATGGTTTAATTAAAATTTAATTGATGTCAATGGTAATTAAATTTTTTTCATTACCATTGGTTGTATCAATTGAACCAATTAAATTACTAATCAATTTTATTACTAATGAAAATTAAAAAAAAAAATAATTACAATTGCCACACCAATATCAATTAAAAAATAATTACCATTAGTAAAATTCGTCACAATATTGTCAAAATCGTTAATATTTGAAAATATCTGTTGTTTTTTATTATTTTGTATTTCAATTTTTTACATTTTATGAACCAAACGCATGTTGATTGCCTTTGAATAACACAATATTTGAAGTTTTTATTTGCGCTTTAATTTTTGTGTTTATTCATATTAAAAAAAAAAACTTTTTCAACAATTGGTGCATTTCATTACAATTGGTAATTATTTTTTCAATTAAAAAAATTTAATTACCATTAAATGGTAATGAAATTTTTTTCATTACCATTGATATCAACCAATGGTAAGTAAATTTCAATGGTAATGAAAAATTTCCATCTATGGTATGTGGTTTTCTGTTGCATGGTTTTACATACAAAAACATATAGTTTTTTTAATTCTCATTTTGTTTATAGTTTTATGTGTATGAATTTAAAAGGTTTATAATAAACTAAATAAAATTGTCTTACAATTTGCGATTTTGCCTTTACGGCATAAATATATTTGGTAAAGTTTGAAGAAACATTTTTTTAAACTATTTTATTAAAAAAATTGCTTTTTTAAATTTTATATTTATGAAAATTTATTGTTTTTAATTAATTTTTTTTTAATTTATACAGTTTTGGAATTTTTAAATATTTTTCCAATAAAGAACTCAAAATGTCCGAATTTTTAGCCGGATTTGGTCAAAAGATTCGGACATTAATTTTTTTCGAAATACGTAACTTTTTCCAACTTTTACCGCTGGTTGCCGACTGAAGACGACCTTGCAAAATTTTGTCATAAATTTTCCCATGTTTTTTTATATTTTTTACATTACAAATTGGTCTCAAAAGTTGGAAAATATTAAGCATTTTATCTAAATAATATTAAAAAATATTAAAATGCGGTTTTGGTCCAAAAATGCTGATCAGCGGTTTTGGTCCACAGATGCTGATCAGCATTCATGTTTTATATATTTTTTAATATTTTTTACATACCATACTTAACATTTCCCAACTTTTAAGGCCAATTTGGTTATAAAATGATTTTTATGTTTAAAAATCAGCATCTGTGGACCAAAATTGCGGTTTTGGAATTTTTAAAATATTTTTCTAATAAAGTACGCAAAATTTCCGAATTTTTGAACCGGATTTGGTCAAAAAATTCGGACATGAATTTTGGTCAAAATATGCAATTTTTTCCAACTTTGACCGCTGGTTGCCGACTGAAGATGACCTTGCAAAATTTTGTCATAAATTTTCCCATAATGAGCTCTAGCGTGTCCATCGTTTTGGCAGGTATAACGACACGAAATTCAACAGTTTAAATTTGTCGGGACGCCCTACTGAGCATTAGGATGGTGTATATGAGGAGTCGCAGAACAAAACGTACTTTTTCGCATTTTTTGACAAATTGATTTTTTGTTCTTTTTAAATTATTGGGTTCGAAATCTATCAGAAAAAATTTCCATAGCGTGAATTATTTTTGTTTTTCATCAAGAAAATGGATTCCTTAAAAATTGGTGTGTAACAAAACGTCCTTTTTTGTTAATTTTTTATCAAAACGTACTTTTTTCATTGTATTTCATATGCAAGATTTTTCATAATTTTATAACGCCATTTTACTCTTATATTCCATATACATATAAATGCCCACCAAGGTTTTTTGAGGCCTTCTTGCAAGCCAGTGAAGGATTTCCCCTTAATCTTCTTATTGGTCTATTTACACCCCACAACCACAGTATGAGGGTACATTAACTTTGCCAATTCGTGTGTAACGTATCTAAATATGGGCCAATGAGGCTCATTTGTAGTTTTTACTAAATAAGAACATTTTTAAAACACTCGATCAAAATAGTATAGTCTAAAAAAATACGCACATCAAAACGTCGTTTTTAAATTATTTTTAAACAAAACGTACTTTTTTCATTATTTTTTAACAAAACGTACTTTTTCCAAAGTAAAAGTGGTTTTATATTAAACATCCTTAACATATAATGTGGTGACTTATGGCAGTTTGATGCATCTCTTGATAAGCAAAAAATTTGTTACCATATTCAGATTCATGCAGTTTTTTAAAGGGGCGAAATAAATAAACCTCAATTTCCCAAAAAATTTTAATATGCGAAAAAGTACGTTTTGTTCTGCGACTCCTCATATATTAAGCACCATGAGAAAATAAGACGTGATTCTTTTCAGAATTTTTCTAAACATAAGCCTAAAAAAAGTTCACACAGTTAAAAAAAAAAATCGGTTTTTATTTTTTTATACCCTCCACTCTAGTGATAGAGGGTATATATAAGTTTGTCATTCCGTTTGTAACACCTCGAAATATTGGTCTAGGATCCCATAAAGTATATATCGTCACCTAAAATGCAAAACGCCCTAACTAACAAAAATTTCAAAATCGCGTTTTTTATTGATTCTTATGTATTGGATCAAAATACATGTCCACAAAAAAATTTAGACTCCTTTGATCAAAAATGGGGATTTAATTAACAAAATTCAAAAAGCCCTAACTACATGCTTCGATATATGTTAAACCAAAAAGCCCCAACTACACATTTGTATACATATTATATAGCAATTTTTAAAGATTAAAAATTTTTTTTGATGCTTCTTCTTCCGCAATGTCCACCAATAGGAAAAATATATGTATATCTACACAAAAAATAAAGCTTAGAAATTTACCAATTAACCCCTTCAGGCCCGCACTCTCACGAGAATTGTTCCTTTTTCAGCTATAGAAATCGCAATTTATGCAGTACAATTAGTCCTAAGTAAGATATAAATTCTACATAAAATTTAATAACAATATAATTAATGACGATAAAAAACATGATTGGAAGTTCTTCATTCCGATTGAATAAAATTCAAAGTAAGTTTTTCTTTAAATAAGTAAAAAAAAATGTTTTTAATTATAATTTTTGCTATTATTACAAAAAATACAGGGGGTTAATTATGTAACTTTATAATCGTCAATCGTCATCGTGAGCTCATTATTCTATTACTATAAAATGACACTATATGGTAATGGAATAAAGATGGAAATGGTACGATTGACGACTATCAAGGTACATAATTACTTCCCAGTATATAACAAAAAACGTTAGCTTCATTGGAAAGCTTATAATTTCTTCATATAAAGGGACAGAAATAAAAAAAAGTTGATGTCTAATATCGCTAACATTAAATACAGGGCATAGGAAAGATAAAATAACAACCTGTGTCAAATTTCATCATTTACATATGGGGTTTTCATCTCAAGTGACACAACTTTTAAAACCAATAATAGTTTAGTCACAATTTTTCAACGAGATCGGTTAAGAACTTTCTGAGTTAGAGGGGGCCGTATTTTACATTTTGGTCAAACAGGTGTTTTTTGCATCCATGTAACTGATTACCTAATGTTCCTACCAAAATGTGTCCCGAGAGTTTAAGATAGCTATTTCTTTCTTCTTCTTCTGTCATCCTTCTCTCCCGTTGGAGCAATCCTTCAAAAAAAAAAATTCCTTTTTTTTTTTGCAAAATCAAAAACTTGTTTGGCATTTTTTTAAAACCGGCCCTTTTTTAACTCAAAATAAAGCTAAGGTATTTTCCTTTAGGAGCTTCGTGGGATGCGAGTGAGATATCTATCGAATGCCCAATATTTACTGTAGATCTTAAGAAATTTTCCAGAAGCCGAATAAATGCATTGACGACCATACATTTTTGACCGAAGTGTTTTTAATTTTCTTTCCATTTTCGTAATTTCTGGCCTAATAATAGTTACGCATAAAAAAATTGGGCCCCTCCTTCCCCCTTATTACGCTGTTTTGGCCAAGGCCATTTTGGTACTCGCTGTGATCTGTAAGAAATGAAACTTAATAGTTATTCTACAAGAATTTGGATTTCTGAACCCCCTTCTTGACCCTTATTTCGCCTGTCAAGTAAATATAATGTTGTCCCTAATATATTTATTACAAGTGGAGCCAGTTAGAGACTTAATGAAAACAAAACTTTTGTTTCTCTAAAACTCTTCTATAATTCATCTTTTAGCTCATTTATCCTAGCTTTTACTTAAATACGCAAAAAATTATCTGGGAAGTATAGTTTCCTGTGGTCGTTAAAAGGTTAAAGCATTTTGATGTATTATGTTATTTCGGGCCATACCCTTTGTCCTATTCCACCCTCATTTGACATGGAGCTTTAAAATTGTAAAATGACATTTTGTATCGAATTAAGTTAGCATGTGTTTAACAGAATCCAAAATGAGACATTTTTCAGAGATAGGTTATATAGCAGGTGCCACGCCCCTTTATCCAATACCGCCCACATTTTGTTAGAGATCTATATGATAAAACAACATTCAGTATACAATTTTGTTAACATGTTGTTACATTTTATAACAC
Source organism: Pegoplata infirma (assembly GCA_963921195.1). Classification (NCBI taxonomy): domain Eukaryota; kingdom Metazoa; phylum Arthropoda; class Insecta; order Diptera; family Anthomyiidae; genus Pegoplata; species Pegoplata infirma. The sequence goes on from OY992537.1 coordinate 124,701,310, forward strand.
ATCTGCTTGGTGTTTTTAAACATCTTCAGTGCAGTTAGGGCTTTTTGTGTTTCTGAAAATTACAAGACAAAAGGGCGTTACTAACATAACTTTTTAAATATTAAAAATTTATATTTTTTTTTAACAGAAATGAATTTGTTTGTGTGTTTTTACTAATATTTAAAAAATTTGTAATGAAAACTTTTATAGTTTTTATATAAACACGTTTTTTGCTTCTCCTGTAAAATTTATAAAATGTTAGATAGGGCGTTTTGCATTTTAGGTGACGATATATTCATGATCCTCGATCGATCTTAAGACGATCTAGCGATGTCCGTCCGTCTGTCTGTCTGTTGAAAACACGCTTACTTTTGAAAGACTTTACGGAGGCTCCTGAAGTTTGGCATATATGTTGGGCATTTACCTGGTCAGGTTGGTATTGCAATCCAGCGAAATCGGTCCAGTGGTTCAAAAGTTATAAGCAAATGAGTGAATTTCGGCAAGGGTTTTTTTTGGAATTTACGAGATAAAACACACGGTAACTTTCGAACAGCAATTCTGAGGGTGCTGAAGTGCGGCATATATATTTGTCGTTCTTCAGGTCCGGTTTGCTTTAAATTTTAGCCAAATCGGTCCAGTGGCTCAAAAGTTATTAGCAAAACCGTAAATTTCAGATTCGCCTCACCTTAAATTCACGTGTTGAAAACCCGTTAAACATGTTTTAAAAACATTGGTAAGTCACAAAAATATTTTACATCGCACTTTTGTCACTTAAAAATATTTTTACACTAAAAGAAAAAAAAAAATACACTCGAAAAAAACTTTACACTCAAAAAAAAAATTTACACTCAAAAAAAAAATTTAGTAAATTATTTTTTTTTTTCAAAATTTAGTTAAAATAAAAAGTTTTTTTACACAAAATAAAATATTTCTAATCAAAAATGTTATTTTTTCACTCTAGAAAATTTACTATAACTTAAAAAGGGCATTGTGGAGGGTGTTCATAGATTCGGCCAAGTCGAATTTAATTTTTCTACTTGTTTTATTATAATTTAGCTTGATTAACTTATTAATAACAAAAAGTTTCATTTTTGTCGGACAAGTATTTCAGTTCTAAAAATGACCATGGAAAAAAAAATTATGCTGGTTGGGGTCTTACTCTAAAAAATTTTCCAATTTTTTTTTTTTTTTTCATTAAAAAGAAAACACGATTTTTTTTTTTCATTAAAAAGAAAACACGATTTTTTTTTTTTTTTTTGTGAAAAAAAATATTTTTAGACCCTAATTTTAGAGCTTAGTAGCAACCCCTAAACCTTAATGAAAAAATTAAAAAAAAATTACGTGTTATTTTTTCACGGGTGGCCCATAACGTGCTATTTTTTTATGGGTGGCCCATACAAAATCCAAAAATAAGTGCCATACTTATATGAACCAGCCTACTGAGCATCTTTAAATAATTACCGAGAACAGCTTATACTGTCGCAAAATGTTAACCCAAAAAATGTTTTAAATTACAACCCTTCTTTACGAACAACGTCTCAGAAGCTGAGACTTTTTTCTTATAGAAATATTATAGAATTCTAAGAAATTATTCCAACAGAAAACGTCGTAGATCATGAGGAATTTTACTACAGGAAAAAGTCTCATATTCTGAAGCATTTTTGAGAATTTTTATGCTCTACACCACTCTGTGGTACAGGGTATAATGAGTTTGTGCTGATGTTTGGTACTACCTGAAATATTGGTCCTAGACCTACCTTCAAGTATACCGATCGACTCAGAATTACTTTTTGAGTCGATTTAGCGATATCCGTCAGTCCGTCCGTCTGTACGTCCGTCCATCCGTCTGTCCATCTATCGGTTTAAGCACGATGCAGGTCTCAATTTTCAATCAATTGACTTGAAATTTAAAACTTAAGTATATTTTGGCCCAAGGACGAAACGTGTTGAAATTGGAGAAAATCGGTCCATGTTAAAACCTAGCCCCCATACAAACGCCCCCTTTGGATTAGAAATAAATGACTCTAATAACCGTATTATAATAGATATCGCTTTGAAACTTAACAGGTAATCAAATTTTGTATGGACGAATCATCACCGAATTTCAAAGGATTCAGGTCATTCCTTCTGGTAGTCCCCATACAAACCACCTTCCCGATATTCACATAATTCCCTCAAAATTCATAAAAATGGAAATATTGGATAAAAATTTTATTTTTAGGTGTTAAACGTGTACTTTAGTAACCTAATCAAATCGGAATATAATAGGACCATTTTGGACTTAGTCCCCCATATAAAAATTTCGACCGATATTCAGTTAAATCGGACTATCCAATTTCACTAAAATGCAATCGGTCCATGTTTGGACTTGGGACCCATTTTTCGGAAAACACTAGTGTAGGGTATCATTGGTCGGTCTTGACCGACTATAACTTTCTTACTTGTTTTTTTAATGAAAAAGGTTTCATATTCTTAGGTTAGTTTCGTATAGCCTAGACCAAAAAACAGCTGATTAGAGAGGCTTTTAATTACTTTGTGATATTTTCAGACTTTTTATACGAAATTTAAAATGAAATTTAAATGATTAATTATATTTTTACTAAAAAGCTCGTTGTTTAATATTATTTCGTAGTTTTAATTATTTATAATTATTTGAGGTCCTAGAAAATGTTAGTGTGAGAAAACATGTTTAAAAAGTTGTTCACTCTTTAAAGAAAAAAATCGGATCAAAAGTTTTCTATCAAGGGTGAGAACCACTAATAACTTTCGACATTTCTAAAAATATATCTAAAAATATATAATTTTTTTCTTTTAGCCTAAAAGTATGCACTTCTTTTATACAAAACATTTAGAAACGTTTGACTGAAAACCGGTGGAATTGTCACAATTGGCCTTTAGCTGTCTAAACATAAAATGTACACTCCAATCACAATGAGTACGATTTCCCATTATAATTGGGAAAAATTCAAATTTTTCTGTATAATCTAATTAAAAATTATTCTCTTGTAATTAGAGTTTAGGCAAAATATGTATATTTTTTTATTTTGAAAAGTGCAAGTGACTTTGTAATTGCAATTCACCAGCTACACTGATAAAGTTAAATAAAGGACTACTTATGTAGTCAGTTCTTTTAGTTACAAATATTAATTTATTTTGTAAGGAAATCCCAAGTAAAGGTACAAGTTCTTTTACTCTATAATTTCGTATCAGTAATTTTTGTTTCTCATGTAGTTTTTTTCCTGTTCTGATCGTTTTTAAATAGATTTTTTTCCTTTGTAATAATAACTTTAGCCGTTGTATTTTTTTCTTTTATTTTGTTTTGTCCAAGTCTTTTAGCGCCTATTTTTAAATTATTAATTTGATGAAAATACAAGGGTTTTAAATTAACTATAGCCTGCATTAATCTCTTTATAATTGCAAAATTATTTCTTAACTGAAAAACAAGAAAAAAAATGGGATAAAACCAGAATTTGTGTTTATATCTAAATTTAGTTCTTTAGTACTGAAGTTAAGATGTAATCTATTTTTATAAAGCAATTGACCAACGTTGTTGGCCTTTAAAAAAACTTGAATATTAAAAAAAATATTTACAAAATTTTTAATGGTATATATTCTAGATGATAAATAGAGCTATTTATTTACAATATCCTGATACATGTGTTTTATTTACCTGTGTAATTATATAAAATGTTATTTATATTTAAGTAGTTTGATAAACTTAAACAATTTACTATTTATTTACTTGTGTTACCTGAAACAACTAACAAGGACGCACTGCTCCCAACAATCAAATAAATAATAAAATATAATTGGGTTAAAATTTATTAAATTTTATGAAAAAAAAAATATATTGACTTGACACCCTACTCGGAGATTGTCGTAAGATCATGCTAACAAGTCCCCTTTAGAACGACTCTACAAATACGAGAGAGAATCGGACTCCAGATAATTTACCAAGTGGTGATTGATCATGCTCTTCGTGACCTGCGAGAGCGTAAAAAAATTGCTATTGGGCGTTAGTTTTCTGGGTTTGTTACCTCACCCTTTTTTGGGGTTGACGGACCTTTGCGGGTTTCTCAAAATCCCACGCACAGTACGAGAATAATAAAATTTTTAATGATAAAATAATTAACGAGAATAATAAAATTTAGAATGAAAAACTACCCAGCAAAAAATAAGGGAAGTAGTCTAAATCAAACCACTTCTGAAGTACTCCAAAAAAAGCAGTTAACCCCTGATTTATTATTCAAATGGAGATACTTTTAAACAACTTCCAAAAATTGATATATAATGTCATAAATTATGGCTTGCACCACTTCCAAATATAGACATTAGTATGCACTTCCTCACTAAAGAAATCTCCACTTTAAGACTTCATTAAAAAATTTGGAAATTATCAATAATTATTTAATAAATATTGGTTATTTTACAAATGCTTTATGTTTAAAAATTACATGAAATAATTCAATTAAGGAATGTATTTATAAATTATATTAAGCTTCTTACGTATAGTAAGGAAATATCATGAAAATTCAGAATATTAGGTTTGATTTTTGTTTCCTATAGCTTTTTCCTACAGCTTTTTTTTTGGTAATATCCAAGTTAATGACTATTATAAACTCGGTTTTAGCAATAGCACTGTTTTCGCATAACCGTATATACGCTTACCTATACAAATTTTAAACTATCCACGCTTATTTTTAACTTGTATAATTATTGGCATTAAATTTAAGTTTCGATAAAAAGTTCGCATTTGAAAATAAAATGTTTTTTTCCGTGTTTGCTTTAATAAACTTTGACATTCAACAAAAGTGGTGCCAAAAAAATTTAAAATTTTAATGTTAAAATATAAACGGTTACGCGAAAACAGGGCTAATGTTTCTTGCTATCAAAAAATATGGTTAAACGAATCATAAAACAATGTTTCAACTAAACCGTGTTTTACCATAGCAATGCGAATGTGCTATAATCCCGTATTCTCATACAAGTCTTTTAATTTTAAATTAAACGACTCGTTTTGTATTTATTCCATTACAACGAAATGACACTATATGGTAATAGAATGATGAGCTAAAACGAGTCGTTTAATTTAAAACGAGTCGTATGCGATTCCTACTTTTTTCTTTTCCTTCCTTTTTCTTTCTTTTTTCTTTTTTTTCTTTTTGAAATTTGCTCTAGGGGGGGTAATTTCCCCTTCCCCCCCCTTGTACCCGCGCTTGTTATTTTATTTTTACTACATTTTTATTGTTTTGACTACAAATGTTAGTAGTTTTTACTACATAAGTCAGTTGTTTTTTGTCTGTTAAAATAACTAACACTGTTAGTTGATTTAACTGAAAAAGTAGTTGACCCCAAAACAACTTACAAAGTAGTTATTTTAACTGACATTTTCAGTTGATTTTACTAACATAATTTTTTGAGTGTAGTGTTTAATCACTTCTTAAATATACAATATTATGCATTCGCAATGAAGTGGTTAATAAGTATAGTCAAAAGTTCAAAGTTATAGAATAGTATGAAGACCACTTCATATGTACTGAAAAACGAGTTGAAACAACTACTTACTTGCTGCGACAACTATGTATATGAAAATGTAATGAGATATTCAATAGATATTCACTACTCCAGAAGCAGTAGAAGTCCTTTTTATCATTGTTCTAAGTAATGTTTTTTTTTGCTGGGTATTCAAAGAAAGCGATTTTATTGATTCTTTGACCTACAAAATTATTGATCTATCATTCTGAATGAAAATTAACCTAATTCAATTACTATATTAGAGGGGAGAAAAAAATTTAATTTTATTATTTTCTCTTAAAACCATAATTTTCGTCCCTGCAATGGATAAATTAAAGTTTCATGTTGATATCTTATAACTAAAGGGAAAAATTTTGAAAACCAAAATCGGGTCAAATTGACTCAAGCAGTGTATTTTTTTTTTTTTGTAGTGTATAAATATTTCTGAGTGCCAAAAATACGTTCTTAAATATTTTTGTGACTTACCAATGTTTTTAAAACATGTTTAACGGGTTTTCAACACGTGAATTTAAGGTGAAACTAATCTGATATTCACGGTTTTGCTAATAACTTTTGAACCACTGGACCGATTTGGTTGAAATTCAATACGAACCAGACCTAGGGAACGAAAAATATATGTGCCATGCTTCAGCATACCGAGAATTGGCTTTCGAAAGTTAGCGTGTTTTTTATCTCGTAAATTCACGAAAAACCCTTGAGAAATTCAGTCTTTTGCTCAAAACTTTTGAACCACTGGACCGATTTCGCTGTATTGCAATACCAACCTGACCAGGCCCAACATATGTGCCAAACTTTAGAAGCCTATGTAAAGTCTTTCAAAAGTTAGCGTGTTTTCAACAGACAGACAGACAGACAGACAGACAGACTGACATCGTTAGATCGTCTTAGAATCGATCGAGGATCATAAATATTTATAAACTTTATGGGGTCTTAGACCAATATTTCGAGGTGTTAGAAACGGAATTATATAGCTCATATACATATAAGTTTGTCATTCCGTTTGTAACTATCACTAGAGTGGAGGGTATAAAAAAAAAAATTTGTAATAAAAAATTTAAAAAAAAAAAAATTTTGTAATAAAAAATTTAAAAAAACAAGTAGAAAAGTTAAATTCGACTTTGCCGAATCTATGAATACCCTTCACAATGCATTTTTTTTTTAAAGGGTAGTACATTTTTTAACGTGAAAAACTTAACAATTTTGATTAGAAATATTTTATTTTGAGTAAAAAACTCTTTTTTTGTCATTTTTTTTTTTTAAGAAAAATTACTAATTTTTTTTCAGTGTAAAATTTTTTTCGACTGTAATGTTTTTTTTAATGTAGAAATATTTCTTACACAAAATATAGTCATTTTTGTAAAAAAAAAAAAAAAAAAAAAAAAAATTTTGTGTAAATTTTTTTTTAGTGTAAAATTTTTTTGAGTTTAAAATTTTTTTTGAGTGTAATTTTTAAGTTACCAATGCTTTTAAAACTAAACAAGTTTAAAAAGCATTGCTTTAAAATTAAACAAGTTTGAAAAGCATTGTTTAGTTACCACCAATGCTTTTAAAACTTGTTAAAACACGTGGCATTTTAGATGAAACTAATCTGAAATTCAAGGTTTTGCTTATAACTTTTAAACCACTAAACCGATTGAGCAAAGATACGTGCCAAGCTTCAGTAGTCTCATTATTGTCTTTCGAAAGTTATTGTGTTTTTTATCTCGTAAATTCGCGAAATACCCTTGCCGAAATTTACTCTTTTGCTCATAACTTTGTAACCACTGGACCGATTTGGCTGGATTGCAATACCAACCTGACCAGGTAAATGACAAACATATATGCCAAACTTCAGTAGCCTCTGTAAAGTTTTTCAAAAGTTAGCGTCTTTTCTACGGACGGACAGACAGACAGACAGACGGACGGACATCGCTAGATCGACTTAAAATCGATCGAGGATCATAAATATATATACTTTATGGGGTCCTAGACCAATATTTCGAGGTGTTACAAACGGAATGACAAACTTATATATACCCTCTATCACTTGAGTGGTGGGTATAAAAAATTTTTGTAATAAAAAATTTGATAAAAACAAAAAAATTAATAAAAAAAATTTAATAAAAACAAAAAATTTGATAAAAAAATGTAATTGAAAAATAATTATGTTACGCTTTATTCACCAGCTGGTGAAAAGGGGTTTTTTTTTATGAATTTTACACCAATTTTTTTTTTTTTTCATCAAATTTTTTTTTTTATCAAATATTTTTTTTCATCAAATTTTTTTTTCCATCAATTTTTTTTTCATCTAATTTTTTATTTCATAAATTTCTTTCATCAAATTTTTTTTTATCAATTTTTTTTTATAATTTTTTTTTTTCATCTAATTTTTTTTTCATCAAATTTTTTTTTTCATAAATTTCTTTCATCAAATTTTTTTTTATCAATTTTTTTTTATATTTTTTTTTTACATCAAATTTTTTTTTTCCATTAAATTTTTTTTTGTCATCAATTTTTTTTTCCATCAAAAAATTTTTTTTTATCATCAAACTTTTTTTTATTAATTTTTTTTTCATAATTTTTTTTTTCATCAATTATTTTTTCAACAATTTTTTTTTTTTCATAAAATTTTTTTTTATCAAATTATTTTTTTTTTAATCAAATATTTTTGTTCATCAATTTTTTTTCATTAATTTTTTTTTTTATCAAATTTTTTTCTTCATTAAAATTTTTTTTCATAATTCTTTTTTATCATATATTTTTTCATCAATTTTTTTCATCAAAATTTTTTATTATCAATTTTTTTCTCACCAAATTTTTCTTTTCATCAAAAAACTTTTTTTCATTAAAATTTTTTTTCTCCAAAAATTTTGGGTTCATTAATTTTTTTTTAACATAATTTGGTTTTTCGTGAAAAAAAATCATTTGTTTTTGAAATGTACTTAAAACAAGTGAGAGTGGTATATTCTTGGTGCCGAATCTTTTATACTCTCCAAAATATAAAAACACTTTTTTGCACTTATTTTTGCACTCACTTACGAAATGTACAGCTCTTTTGGTTGTTTAATGGGGTCCTCGACTGATATTACAATTCTTTTTGCATGGAATAGCAAAGTCATATAACATTATTTTTTCTAAAAAAAATTTGCTTTTGCAAGTACACCCAAATCTTCCGCAAAACATTATCATGATTTAATGTATTGGGTAAGATTACAAAATTCGCAGGCATTTTTTACATGCTGGGGGGTATCAGAGTTTCGGCACAGCCTAACTTAAGAATCTTACTTGTTTTCTATATGATTCATGCAAATCTTATGTTCTTGTGAAAAAATAATAAAAAACATTATTTGCTATAAAAATTTCTTTAAACACGAGGTCATTAAACACAAGGTTTATTAATAAAATCACCAAACACACAATATATTTTTTTATACTTTAAAATATTCTAAAGCTGATTGCGTGTAAAGCCCACACAAAATTTTACAAAATAAGCGAGAATAACATATTCGGCTGTGGCAAATCTTCAAACACCCTGCCCAATATTATAACTTAAACTGTCTTATACACTCAAAAAACAAAACTCTGTTCAATCAACAGAAAAACGTGATGAAAATTAAACCATCTTGAGCCGTTTGAGAAGAGTGCTTATAATATGGAGACACGGTTCGATAATTTTTTTTATACCCTCCACTTAGTGATAGAGGGTATATATAAGTTTGTCATTCCGTTTGTAACTCATCGAAATATCGGTCTGGGACCCAATAAAGTATATATATTCATGAACACCGATCGATTTTAAGACATCAATATTACACTGAGATGACTGAAACTTTTCATATTTATTGGAAGTTCTCCCGAGAAGTTTGGTATTGCATTTGAGCGATATCGGTTCAGCGGTTTAAAAGTTATGAACGAAAATGAAAGAACACCTTCAAAATTTTAGTACATTCAACATAACCTAAAAATACAAAATGCTTTAATTCGGCTGCTGGTTGACATATGTGAACATTAGAGTGTCCCTTATTTTGGAAATGTTGGAAATGTTGAGACGGTACTCCCTCATTTTTTTCCTTTTGACTAAAAAATAACTCAGTAAAAATTTTACGCCCCTACGACCACGCCTTCCCTACGCGACGGGGTTACCTAAAAAAGGTTAAAAAATGCATTTTTGATGTTTTTCGATACACGATCAAGATGTCACAGATATGAATAATATTTTTTTATGAATATATATCATTAAAAGCAACATTACAACTAAAACGGTTGCTTGTCAAAACTAAAAAAAAAAAATTTTAAAAAAATTTTTACTGTAGGACCCCAAAAGCTCTAAATTTTTTTTTTCGAAAAATTTTTTAGTACTGAAAGCCTCATCCCACCAAAATCAAATTTTTTGTCGTGAATAAGCTAACCAAGTAATATTATAATTAATAACAAAAAAAATAAAAATAAAAAAAAAAAAAATTTTGGTTTGTATGGAAAAATGATTTTTAAGGCCCCGTTCTTTAAGGCCCCGTCGCGTAGGGAAGGCGTGGTCGTAGGGGCGTAAAATTTTTCCTGAGTTATTTTTTAGTCAAAAGGAAAAAAATGAGGGGGTACCGTCTCAACATTTCCAACATTTCCAAAATAAGGGACACTCTAGTGAACATAATTGAACACGAAATGGTATTTAAACAAGTACGAACATATTTTTTGACAAAAAAAGAAAAAATCGCAGATTTTTTTTTTTTACCAAAATTTTTTTCCGCGGATTTTTTTTTTTTTTAAGTAAGTTCCTTTTATATAAAGTTTTTTCAATAATCTTTTTGAAATTGTGGAGGGTATCACTACATTCGGCAAGGCCGAATTTAACTTTTTGATTGTTTATTGATAATATCAGTCAAATAAGCACACAGCTGAAAAATATGTTGTGTGCTGCTGAAAAATTTTCGGATTTTAGCTAAAAAATTTGGTGGTGTAAACAGAAAAATCTGGCAATTTCAGCACATAAAAAATATTTGTCAAATTTTCCAATTATTAACATATTATTACGGTGTAAATAAAATAGAGATTCGTTAAAGACACTTTTGTAGAGTCAGTCCCAGACAAAAAACATCCATTTGTTACTTACGGAATGACAAATTTATATTTTACACTCTGTACTACAGTATATTTAGTTATGTCACTCTATTCCAGCAAAAACAGATAACCAAACATCCAACGACCAGACACAACCACAGATGGTAATTAACAATATTTATCATACTTTTGTTTAATAAATGACAAATTAAAGTTTTAATTTTCTTTAACACCAAAGGTGTTTTATTACCATATGCTATCAAAAACAGATAAGGCCGTTACACGCAATAGAATTAAGCGTTACTTAAAAAATAGGCCCATTGTTAAGCTGAACTCTATAAGAAAAAATGCGTATTTAAAAATATGGTTAAAACAAATTAATCAACATCTACATATATTAATTGATTAATTAATTTATAAGAGTTAATAAATTTATTAAATTAATCAAGTGATTAACAATTTTAAGTATTTGGTCATTTATAGAAATTGTGGGAATTTTATTTATGCTCATGTTCCAACACATGGTGTATTTGTCTTAAAAACTTCACCATGTGTTTTTCCGCAATACATATGTCCAACTGTGAATTTAATTAGATTTAGTTTCTTTACCCTGTTCTTACTATTTGACGTTAGGTAATGGACATCGAAAAAAGTTATAAAAAAAAAATTAAAAATTGTACAATAACGTTAATTTCGCCACAAGAATGACTATGTGTGTTTTATAACCTCCTACACTTGAAAAGCAAAAAAAAAAATAAGTTTGACTAATCACCAAAAAAACTCTGTCGAAAATGCAACCTTTTATTTGGCGTCAAAAGAAACTTTGTTAAAATCAATGACCATATATAAACGAATGTATGCAAGTTATCATCATAATGTTTTGCTGAATATAAAGTTTTTTTTTGCCAAAGCAAAATATTTTTAGAAAAAATATTTTTCTGATAAATTTCTACAAAAAAAATATTATTAGAAAAAATATTTTTCTGATAAATTTCTATATAAAAATTAAAAATGTTTTATTCGACCTTTAAAATATTATATTTTGAGTAGGTTTATTCTAGATCGAGGTCATTATTTCCTTTACTAATTAAAACTATGATATTCTATGATATTCTCATTTTGTTTGGTATTTCAAAATTGTGTTACTTAAGTGAAAAAAGTGTAATAAGTGAATTTGTTAACATTTAACCAGCGTAGATCGATGTTAACATTCTGATCTTCTTAAAGCCCAAGTGGTAAGCACAATACTCGTACAACCATTCACGATGCGTTTTTATGTATTTTACGAAAATAAAGTACGGATCTTTTCTTCGTTAAATCGCTAACTCAAAATACGAATGTTGTGTGTAGCAAAACCTAACTTTTCAGAAGACGGTTTTAAATTTTTGATATTAAATATGTTCAAAATGGTCACCTGAATTCCCTCCAGTTTTGGATTGAATATAGTTTGAGTATTAAATTTTCATATTCCTAAGTCAAATTTACTGTAATTACAATTACAAAGACGTTATTAGCGTTTTTGCATCAGAATACATTTGTCGTATGTTACATTTTTTTACAAAACAGTTATTTTCTTTAAACATACGACAAATAGCCTTAAGGAAACCATTAAAAACACATACTTAACTATTTAAGTAAGGAAAATTATTACAACAAAACACTCTTTATTCAATGAATTAATAACAAAAACTCCAAAATTATCGGCCATATCGGGGGTTTAGAGGTTCAAAAAAGGTAAAAAAAAATGGCGAAAAAATCATTATTTAAACATTTGAGGCATTTTTGTTAAGAAACTATATGATGTTTTGATATGTGAAGAAGGAATTTTTTAATTCCTATCCAATGGCGGTAGTCTTTTAAAAATTCGGTTTATTGTTAGTTTAATATTTTTTTTTTCACGAAAATGTGTGAAATAGGGAGTAATTATGTGAAGACTAGGCCTACGATATCCATATGAATATGAAATAATCTTCACTAAATTTAAGTCAACACATATTTTTTCTCTACACCATTTCCAATTGTATTTCAGAAATTATCAATTGTATTTCAGAAATTATCAATTGTATTTCAGAAATTATCAATTGTATTTCAGAAGTTATCAATTGTATTTCAGAATTTATTAATTGTATTTCAGAAATTGTCAATTGTTTTTCAGAAATTATCAATTGTATTTCAGAACTTATCAAATGTATTTCAGAAATAATCAATTGTATTTCAGAAAATATCAATTGTATTTCAGAAAATATCAATTGTATTTCAGAAACTATCAATTGCATTTCAGAAATTATTAATTGTATTTCAGAAATGATCAATTGTATTTCAGAAATTATCAATTGTATTTTAGAATTAATCAAATGTATTTCAAAATTTATCAATTATGTTTCAGATATTATCAATTGTATTTCAGAAATTATCAATTGTATTTCAGAATTGTATTTATTTAATGAAAATGTGTAAATTTTGGGGGTATTTATGTGAAGACATAGACCAAAGATATCCATATGATTACGAAATTATCTTTATTAAATTTAAGTGGACACGTATTTTTGCTCTAGACGATATTCTTGTTAGTTCGGGAGTTATCGGAATTTTCCCGAAGGTCCATATTGTTTCATAGGGTTGCAACGAAATTTTAAAACAGTGATAAGGTCGATATACCGAGCTCACACCAACCTTTAAAATTATCTATTTTATATATCGTAAACCTATACTCAAAATATGCCAACTCAAATTTAACCGAAATGAGTTTCCGATGGCAAATAGCTCCCCTATGCAATACCCATCTGTGGTAAAAATTTCAGAGCAAAAAAAAAATTTTTTGTCGTTTTACATCCATTTTTGTTATTCTGCTAACTCAAAGTAGATATTTTTTTGGTGAAAATAAATGCCAACTCCCATTGTAAATTACCAAAAATTTTTCCATTTTTTTTTTTTTTTTTTAAATTAGACCACGTATCTCATTGCATTTGTCATGCTGAACACGAATCTGATAAAGATTTTGATATCTAATGGCTAGTTTTCGAGATATTGATATTTTGAAAATATCGGTATGTAACGTTTAAACTATTTATATATAACTTTTAAACTATTTATCAGATTCAAACATTATGAGTGGGGCAAATAAAGTCAATGACATAACCTTTCAAAATAGCTAGTTTGGAGTGACCCTAATACAATACAGCGTGAGTTACAGAGTGCGAAAGTGGAACACCCTGAAATTAAAAGGCTTTCGGAGCTAGTAACTTTTAAAAATATGCAAAGATTTTTAATTTTTTTTAGTTTTTGAAATTACCGTACTAAGGATAACAAAATCCAAAAAAAAAAAAAAAAATTATAAAAATTTTTCAAAAAAAAAATATTTTTATTTTCCGACAAATATGCCAACTCTAAAAAAATATTTGTTTTTTGATACAGTAATAAATGCCATCTCTGAAAAATACGCAAACAAGTGCAAAATATGACATTTTTGGCATAGGTAAAAATTATTTAGAATATTTAAACTATCTTGTGGAAGATACATTGTTTATTTTTGCAATAATATGCGATATAACTAGTTTTTTAGCTCTCCTGAAAAGTAAGCTTTTTAGAGTTGGCATTTATTGAATATAGTTCGACGATATATATTTTAAGTTTCAGGCGAATCGATTCATAAATGTTGGAGTACTTCCCTTGTTAGTATAAAAATGTGTGACATACAACAATTGTATTTTCAATTGAAAATAATAACTTTGCATACAAAAAATGTCGTATGTCCATTATTTGTGCACATACGACAAAATTCTTACTCAAAACAATAAAATTTTGTGACATACCACAAAATGCATTCTGAATATTTCAGAAACTATAAGGTTTATGAAGGAACTGATAATATCATTAGAAAGAGCGTGCGAAATTTATTATGAATATATCATAATCTCAAAACCGAAAAAAATGACATACGACATTCGTATTTTGAGGTAGCGAAATGTCGAATTTCCACAAAAATCCTGCCTGCAAACAGAAGGTTTTGCAGCATCAAAAATAAAATATTACGTCTTATATTTTTTACAGAAAACAAATTAGTAAAATTGATAGAAATATGATAAAAAAGCTATTATCACATAATTTTTACAAAAAGTATCAATTATGTTAAGCCATTTTAATTCTTTTATGCTTTTTTATTTAAGTTCATTAACTTCTTTAAGCAAACGACTTTTCAACACTACAATTAAAATCACATTTATTGTTAACTATGTGCTTCATTACGTTTTGTATTTGCTCAAATCAACAAAGATTTCATCAATGGAAGAAATGGAAGAAAAAAAGTCTATGGTCTTTCCGAACAGCAAGATGAAAGATTAGAATGCCAGCACACTTATGTAAGCATGGTCTTAAAACAAAACATCTTCAGGGCAAACACCTTTTGAACTAAATCCGTAGGCAATAGGGTGGCATTATGCTTAACTATCATTTAAAAATACTTTTTTTTTGAAAACAGCATAAAATATAAAATAATCGTCCTTAGACAAAATATGAATTACCCTAATAGGGCCACCAATTTTGGCGGTAATCTACCTATACAAAAAAAAAATCAAATGTTTTTCGTTGGAAATCGTATCACTGGACCGATTTAGATACATTTTTTTTAAATGTTTGCCATAGTCCAACTTAGATTTTTTCGGAAAGAAAAATTGACCACGCCCATTTTTTTCAATATATCTTAAATCGCTAAACGGCTGGAACGATTTGGCTAATTTTTTGATATATGTTTGTCACAGTCGAACTAAGCTTTAAACGAAAAGAAATATTTCGAACGCCCACTTTTATGCTCACTTTTTTTTTATATATCTAAAATCGCAGTACGACTAGATAAATTTGTATAATTTTTATTTAAACTTTCGCCATAGTCTATGGTTTTAACGGAAAGACCAATTGCCCACGCCTACTTTTTTCTATATATTTAAAATTGCAAAGAGAGTGAACCGATTTGAATTTTTTTTTTATTTTTTTAATGTTTGTAATAGTCCACAAAGGATTTTGAAGTTGCTATGTGAAATCGGTATGATGACTGGAACGATTTGCCTAATTAAAAAATTAGCCACCCTAATATAAAACGTAAATTTATAACATTTGATAGATAAATTATAGATATTTGAAGAAACACATTGTAAACAAAATAAAATTACACCATTTGGAATGTCATTTGAAAATAACTTTCATACGATAACTAATTTAAACGGGGAAACCCTAACAGGAATACAGAAAGAATGTTGGGGAAGTAAATAGTAGAGACAGCGTTAATTTTTTATATTCGGTGAAAACCGACCATATAATACCCTATACCGATGTTTCCCGGGAAATGGGTCCCAAGACCGATTTGGTATAACTTGTATCAAATCTTTAATAAGTGTAGAAACACGCACAAACCAAAATTTAGTGAAATTGTTTTTTTTTTTGTTGCCAATAAACCGCTTTAAGAGAATATCGGGCAAAATTTTCACATGGGGCCAAATAGTTCACTGAACTTTGAAAAAGCCGATTCCAACAACGTTTTATAGCTTGCACCATTCGTTTTTGAACTTTGGAATTCAAGATTGATGTTGCCATAGTACGTAATAGCACCCCACACCATAATGCCGCCCTCTCGGCTGTGATGTCGGTTCAAACATCGCTTTTCCTTTCCCAGATCATGGAAATAATAATTGTAGCCCATCTAAATTAAATTTCTTTTCATCAGTAAATATAACGGTTCTCCAGTCACTACATGACCTTTTGGCTGCACATCCCATAACATGTAGGCTCTTGCGATTTGAAGCCGCTTTTCCTTACGCGGAGCATTGAGTGCCGATTTTTTTTTTAATTTCAGGTATTTTAGATACTCACAGCTCTATATTACTCTGCGTACTGTTGACTTGCTTGCTTGCACTCCAGCTTGATTTCCTATTTTTGATAAGAATAAGACAGAATTAGAGAATAATCACAATTGGAGCGGGAAGCGTTTTTCCGCAACTGTTCACATACGTTTTATATGACAACAAAATTCCGCCGCGTTTTTCCGCCAAACTAGATTCAATTCTATTTCTATGAGGACAATTGCGTTTTTCCGCTTCCCGCTCCAATTGTGATTATTCTCTTAGATGCAATATTTTGAGCTATTTCGCGGTTTGAATAACCTTCAAAACGGAAAACATCGATTTTAATTTTTTCCGATAGATTTAAAATTTTTTTCTTGCCTTCTGACTTGTAAAATGATTTATATGTAATAAATTGTAATAAATAAACGATCCCTACAAAAAATCATCGCTTACACTCAAAATAATACATTAGTAGATTTACTAATTTTTTTTTTGCTAACGAGTAAATCCATATCAACATAGCAAAAAAAAATTGAATTTTTGACGTCCATCGACCCAAATTTCATGAAACTCGGTATAGATGTTGGGACTTACTCAACTTATGCTCAAACAAAATTTAAGACTTTTGACTTCCATAGTTTTGGAAATATGACGTTTCAAAAGTCAAGAAAATCTTTGAAAAGGTAAATTACAAATATTTATATCTCGAAAAGTATGTGAGGAATATGTGACAATTAGGAATTTTTTTTAAAATCTCATGAATATTTAATTACTATTTTTAAATATTTTTGCAAATACATAAAATAAAACGATGAAAAAAGTAAAGTTGATGGCACACACGAGTACTACACATGAATATATTGTAACATAACTTTTTATCGATTACACTACACTCAAAAAAAAAAGTTTGTAAAATGACATAAAATCCCCGTGATTTTACGGGGCAGGTTTTGTAAAATATGTACTAGCAAGAATCCCCGTAAAGTTACGGGGATAATTTGTAAATTGATTTAACAAAAGAAAATGTAAATTTACAATTTTTTTTGTAAAATATCATCTTCGAGGTGAACATTTTTTTTGTAAATTTGCAAAAAATTTGGTAAATTTACAAAACAAAATTGTAAACTTACAGAAAAAGGTTGTTATTTTACAAGGAAAAATAGAAAATGAAAAAAATAAATTGTAGATTAACAAATTATTTGGTTAAACTACTGTTTTTTATGCAAAAAACTTGTATATTTACAATAAAAAGTGGTAAATTTACAATTTTTATTGTATATGTACCATTTTTCCTTATTTTTTTGCCGTAAAAACAGTAGTTTAACCATAAAATTTGTAAATTTACAATATTGTTTTTGTATTTTCTATTTCATTTTTATAAAATTACAACTTTTTTCGTAAGTATACAATTTTGTTTTTTAAATTTTCATATTTGTTTTGTAAATTTACAAAAAAATTGGTTTATTTACATATTGGTTTTGTAAATTTAAAGGTTTTTTCCATAGGTGCATCTTATTTTTCCTTCTTCGGCAGCTGGAGTAGCACTTCAACAACCTGAAAAGATTTTTTTTCACTTGAGCACTTTTAACAAACTTTTTAATGTATAACACTGCACTTTTTTATTTTTTTCGACATTTCGTTTTTTTAAGTAGAACATATGAGAATTGCGAAGGAGGCTACACAAGAAATTTCTTATATTTTCAGGAAAAATTAGTCAAAAAATAACAATTTTTTTTTGAATTTTTAATTATTTTTACAAGTATTTTTAAAAAATAGGAAAAAAAAATTTTGGATATTGTAGATTGGATGTTTAAGTACCAGTTAAAATAAGAAAAATTTGATTTTTCATAATTGGCAGCTTTCTATTGACATTTTAGGTACCAAATTTAAAAAAAAAATTACCAAAAAAATATGGTAAACTCACAAAAAAAATGGTAAAAATACAAAAAAAAACTAGAACAATTATATAGTAGAAACACATAAAAATTATGGTATTTTACTTAACGCAAATTACCAAAAAAATGGTGTAAAAATTATTTATAAAAAATTATTTTTAACTAAATTTTTTATTCCAAAACGCAAAAAAAAAATCTGAACTTAGAAAATTTTTGTGTGTCCTATTGTTGAATAATTAATTTTTTTTTTGTAAAACAACATTAATTCTAGTAAAAAAATAAGTTTTGTAAAATTATATTGAAATTTTGTACTTTTCAATACATACATTTCAAACTGAAAACCTTGTAAACGATCTCAAAAAAAAAAAAATGTTTGTAATAAAACATTTTTTTGGTAAAAAGACTAAATAACATCAAGTAAAATTATGTTGTACAATTACAGTTTTCTTGTGTAAAAAAACTAAACACCTTGTAATATTTTTTTAATTTGTAAAATAATTCACTTTTTTGTAAATTTACCTAAAAAATTTGTAAAATAAATTTACCAACATATAATAGTAAAATTACAAAGCAAACTGTAGTTTTCGTTTTATTAAATATACAACAATTTTTGTAAAAAGACAAAAATATTAGTAAAATAGAATTACAAGACCTTTTACTTGTAAATTTACAAACTTTTTTTTTTGAGTGTACTTAACAGAAGTCAACTTTTTTTGCAGAGACTTCTAGAACACATTTTGAAAAGTATTTGGCCTACACGAATCTGTCATCATAAACATTTTATCAAATTGTCTTCTGGACATATAGGCCTATTTTACAGACTAAACCCTCAAACCCAAGAAAGAAACGTAATAATAAATGTTTAACACTGACATACCTCATATTATTTGTTCGTTTAATATTTTTGAATGCTTCAGCTGCAAAAACTAAATGGGCAAATCACGAGAACGCGATTACATAAAAATGACAATGGATTCGCGTTTAGTGGATTCACGTTAAAGAGAGCAAACGACTTAAGAAAACGTATTTTAAACAATGAAAATTAAAACAAGTGAGAGTGTTAAATTCGGCCGTGCCGAATCTGTTATACCCTCCAACATGCAAATAAATAAAAAAAAAAATTGCAGGGGCGTTTTATTTTTTTTTGGGGGGGGGGTCGGTAGTGGTAATTGGGGGGGGGGGGCATTTCTTCTCGAATATGTGTTTAAGAATTCATTCTTATACTTTTTGCTCTAAAGAAATACAAGTTTATCATTATTTAAAAAAAAAAATTTCCACGCCCATAAAAGGGGGCGGACCGAAAAAACGACATTTTCTAATTCTGTGCTGGACTTTGAACTTCTTGTAGCATAAAAATGTTGTATTTGTTAAACAAAAACAAAGAAAATCATGTAAAAATATGGTATTTTTCAGAGGTTGGTTTAGTTCTTCAAGGGGGAACTTTTTTCCCCCTGGTCCGATTTTGCTCCTTTACGAACTTAACCTGCCTAGGAACATAAGACATATTCGTGCCAAATGTCGGGAGTCTAGCTCTTTTATTTTGGACTGCATCGTGTTAACTACAGACGGACAGACGGACGGACGGACGGACATCGCTAGAATGTCTTAGAATCGATCACAGATCATAAATATATATACTTTATGGGGTCCTAGACCGATATTTTGATGCGTTACACACGGAATGACAAAGTGAGTATACCCTCATACTGTAGTTGGAGGGTATAAAAATAAAAATATTAGGGAACAAAGTATATGAAAATAATATTTGCAAATTTTGCTCAAAATTTAGATTTTTTTTGCACATATTTTCGCATAAACTCAATGAATTTTGAAATAATATGCATTTTTAATAATTTTCCAATATAAAGTCATTCGTTGGTTTTTATGGGCAGGGACCGCAAAAGAGGTCTTTTCTCGAAAAGGCGATTTGATAAAATTTTTATGATGACAGATTCGTGTTAAAGAGACCAAAATACTTTAGCAAATGTAATCTAAGAGTCTGTGCAAAAAAAGTTAATTTTTGTAGAGTAGTGTAATTGATTAATATTCATGTTATATTTAATATTCATCAGATTTGATAAAAATTTACTACTTGGCAACACATTTTTATGCATATCTCTGGTCTTAATACGTTCACCAACCCAAAATTTATAAAGCTTGTAGCTAAGATAGTAGCCAATAACATATATTTTTTTCAGATTTTTAAAAATGTCGCTTTTTCAAATATATTTCCGCGAATCGCGAATTTTGCAGAAATAAAAAAAATTCCCAAAATAAAATTTTTTGCAAAATGTTATTTGAAAGGTCATGGTTTTGCCTTTAAAACAAGCTATCAGGGAGTAATATAGCTCAAATACTTTTGAAGATATAAATGTTTATATTTCATCCTTTAAAAGATTTTCTTGACTTTTGACACGCCATATTTCTGGAACCACGAAAGTTAAAGGTCTTAAATTTTGTCTGATTATAAGTCTCATAAGTCCCAACATATACACAAAGATTCATCAAATTCGGAGACATCGAAGGAAATCATGGGTTCATGTTGAAAAATTTAAACTCTAACGCTGGTTAGCTAACTTTTACCAAATTTTTAGTTGAGATTAACATGTTAGCAAAAATATCTTGTAAACTTCATTTAGCGCATTAGCAATTTTAAATAAAATTTGAACTATTTTTTTTGCTAAATTTAAAATTGAGTTGACCAATTTTTTACAAACTTTTTTGCTAATATTAGCAAAAATAAATGGTAAATTTTTTTTTTATTTTCAGAAAACTTAAAATGGCGATATCTTGGAAAGTAAGCCAGATAGAGCAAAATGGAGGCCATTTTTGGTTCTCGGGCTCACCATAGTATCGCCGGTCCTCTTCACATGTGTAGACCCTAATGGGTCCTAACTTTGGATCCAAAAAAGTTAGCATTCCCGAAAATTTTAAAATGCTCATATCTCGGTAAATATTGCCGACACAACAAAAAGTCCAAAAGCATTTTTGTAGCTCTTAACACGTAAAACAAGAAAGCTCTCCGAGCAATATTTTATCGAGTTTTGTAATTCTCAAAACCCCGGTGGTCCCCTAAAATCACGTATCTAAAAAACTAAGCAAGGTAGAGCGAAACGGGCACAAATTTTGGATCAAAAACTATGACGATTTTTATGGAACCCAACTAGGTTTAGGCCCATCGGGGTCTGGACCTATTGGGTCCGAACACAATGGTTAGCTAACTTTTACCAAATTTTTAGTTGAGATTAACATGTTAGCAAAAATATCTTGTAAACTTCATTTAGCGCATTAGCAATTTTAAATAAAATTTGAACTATTTTTTTTGCTAAATTTAAAATTGAGTTGACCAATTTTTTACAAACTTTTTTGCTAATATTAGCAAAAATAAATGGTAAATTTTTTTTTTATTTTCAGAAAACTTAAAATGGCGATATCTTGGAAAGTAAGCCAGATAGAGCAAAATGGAGGCCATTTTTGGTTCTCGGGCTCACCATAGTATCGCCGGTCCTCTTCACATGTGTAGACCCTAATGGGTCCTAACTTTGGATCCAAAAAAGTTAGCATTCCCGAAAATTTTAAAATGCTCATATCTCGGTAAATATTGCCGACACAACAAAAAGTCCAAAAGCATTTTTGTAGCTCTTAACACGTAAAACAAGAAAGCTCTCCGAGCAATATTTTATCGAGTTTTGTAATTCTCAAAACCCCGGTGGTCCCCTAAAATCACGTATCTAAAAAACTAAGCAAGGTAGAGCGAAACGGGCACAAATTTTGGATCAAAAACTATGACGATTTTTATGGAACCCAACTAGGTTTAGGCCCATCGGGGTCTGGACCTATCGGGTCCGAACACAATGGGGTCCTCAAATGTGTATGAACTAAGTTGAAATAAAAAAATTCAGTTAACTAATTTTTAGCAAAACGTTTTTGCTAACATTACCAAAAAAATTGTGGGTTCAAAATCAGCAAATTTTCTTGTAGGTTTACAAGCTTTTTTGCTTACTTTACAGTCTTTTTTTTTTGAGTGTACTTTAAAAATTATAAAAAAATTATAAAGTGCCTTTATTCAAGTGAACCAAAAAAAAAAATAGCACAGTTTTGGACTTTTTTTTAATAAATTGCTCAAAAAAAGTTGTTTGGGTAAAAAAAACACTATTGCCATGATTTTTTTTCTAGAGGAGGCTAGCTTCCAATTATATTTTATAGTTCTGCAATCGGTAAAAAACTGCAAAAGATACAGGATGATGAACATAAAATTTTTAATGCCTTTAAATAAGTGACCCGGAGTGTATATGCTGTATTTTTCAATAAGTGGATTAATCGTATTTAGTTTAAACAAGTACGAGTGTTAAATTCGGCTGTACCGAATCTTTTATACCCTCCAACACGTTTAAAATTAAAAAAGAATCGCAGGGGCGTTTTTTTTTTTTGGTGGGAGGGGGTCGTTGGAGTTAGTGGGGGACACTTATAGCCCCGCTTTATATGTTTACAAATTATTTGTTATGATATTTACGCTTAAATAATAAATTTTTATCATTATTATTATTTCTAATTAATTCCTATAACTACGCCCCCAAATGGGGGCGGCCTGAAAAAAAATCGATTTTCCTAACCCCCTTGGTCCAAGCGCAGGTCTATGAACATAATATGGCATACAAATGTTAAATTTGTTGAGCAAAAATTTAAAAAAACTCGTAAAATATCGTATTTTTTAGGGGTCGTTTTAGTTCTTCAAGGAGGAACTTTTTTCCCCCTGGTCCGATTTTGCCCATCTTCGAACTTAACCTTACCAGTAAAATAAGATATATTCTTGCCTTATTTCAGCGGTCTAGCTCTTTTGGTTTGGACTGCATCGTTATTTCTACAGACGGACGGACGGACATCGCTAGAATGTCTTAGATTCTATCATGGATCAATATTATATATACTTTGTGGGGTCCCCAACCGATATTTCGATATGTTACACACGGAATGACAAAGTGAGTATACCCTAGGATGGCTCGTTTTTGGGCTTTTCTCTCTGGTCAAATTCTAATACCCGCCAAAAGTGTCGGTCCCCTAAGGGTAACTCACATGCAAAATATCACTTCGATCGGAGTTTATCTTCTGTCTCCACTTTGAGCCTCAAAATTGGCTTTTTCGCAAAAAAGGACATTTTTAAAAAAAATAAAAAAAAAATTAAGTTTTTTTATTAAAATAATTAAAAAAATATTTTTGTATAATATTTGATCGTCAATACCTAAATATAAAATTTAAAGATTTTACGGTATCATTAACCCGTTCAAACTTGATACCAAAAAAATGGCATGATTTTGGGGGCGTTCTCAAAACACCTTTTTTCAAAATTTGAAAATTTTATTAAAAAAAATTTTTAAATATACCATTTTTTCTTTCTGAATTCATTAAGAACACCTTGGAGAAGAAAAATGTGAAATATGGCGGATATCCGTCGAGCCACTTTTCGGGAATCGCGGGGTGAAGTTAGCGGATTTCAAGGAAATGTTGGTTTTTTCAATAATTTGGATTAATAAAATCTTATAAATTTCATTTTTGTCCAAATTAACGGCTTTATGGTGTCGTGACATTCTATTATATAACTTCAAGTCTGTCATGAAATCTTACAGATCTAGGACGTCTTAAACCCACATTGGCTGGAGGTCAAAAATGACCCCCGCGGAAAATTTGAAGTTTAGAGCTTTAATTTTGTGCTATAAACAAGTATAAAACGGCTTTTATGTTTTTTACCCCAACTATTATTGCGTTTTATAATATTATCTTTAAAAAAATCGTTAACCCTTCTTGGTAGGGGGTCAAAAATGACCCATTCAATAAAAAATATATATTTTGTTGATATACAAAAATTCAAGCACTATGCCTAAAATTTTTTGTCGGGGTCATTTTTGACCCCTGACCAATGTGGGTTAAAGATATCTTAAATATGAGAGATTTAAGGGCTGATTTAAAGTTATCTAAAAGATTGCCACAAATTAATTTTATATAAAAAAATATATACTTTTTATTGAATGGGTCATTTTTGTCCCCCTACCAAGATGGGTTAACGATTTTTTTAAAGATAATATATTAATACGAAATAATAGTTGGGGTAAAAAACATAAAAGCCGTTTTATACTTGTTTATAGCACAAAATTTAAGCTCAAAACTTCAAATTTTCCGCGGGGGTCATTTTTGACCCCCAGCCAATGTGGGTTTAAGACGTCCTAGATCTGTAAGATTTCATGACAGACTTAAAGTTATATAATAGAATGTCACGACACCATAAAGCCGTTAATTTGGACAAAAATGAAATTTATAAGATTTTATTAATCCAAATTATTGATAAAACCAACATTTCCTTGAAATCCGCTAACTTCACCCCGCGATTCCCGAAAAGTGGCTCAACGGATATCCGCCATATTTCACATTTTTCTTCTCCAAGGTGTTCTTAATAAATTCAGAAAGAAAAAATGGTATATTTAAAAATTTTTTTTAATAAAATTTTCAAATTTTGAAAAAAGGTGTTTTGAGAACGCCCCCAAAATCATGCCATTTTTTTGGTATCAAGTTTGAACGGGTTAATGATACCGTAAAATCTTTAAATTTCATATTTAGGTATTTACGATCAAATATTATACAAAAATAATTTTTTAATTATTTTAATAAAAAAAATTAATTTTTTTTTTATTTTTTTTAAAAAAGTCCTTTTTTGCGAAAAAGCCAATTTTGAGGCTCAAAGTGGAGACAGAAGATAAACTCCGATCGGAGTGATATTTTGAATGTGAGTTACCCTTAGGGGACCGACACTTTTGGCGGGTATTAGAATTTGATCAGAGAGAAAAGCCCAAAAACGAGCCACCCTAGTATACCCCCATACTGTGGTTGGAGGGTATAAAAATATATTTTACCACAGGGGTAACTCATGAATATTATTGTCAGTGATAACGAAGTCGTTATCTACAGATGGCAATCTTTTTTTGGAAAGTATTTGGGAACGATTTGGGAATAACGAAAAATAAACATTGAAAATTTTAAAAATTATGAATGAAAATTATTGTTGTGTCACTTGAAAATAAAAAAATACATAATAAAAAAAAGAAATGAATATAATTAAATCAAAACAACCAGCAAAATTAAACGAAAAATAAAAGGTAAACAAAATTTCCAGCTTTCCCAGATACCATTTGTAAAACTAACACCACCTTTAAACGTCAAAAAGAATTGACTCTTGCATAGTCTTTATAATAATAATATAAGTTTTTGTTTTACCATGCCAATACAAATTTGGAATATTTTTTTCTCTAATTTACAATAAATTAGGAATTATAATCCAAAAAAATAATAAAAAAATTTGGAATATGAAAAAAGTTATAAATAAATTAAAATTAATCCAACTAAATTTTAGGATTTAACAAGTCCATTTTGGATTAATTTTGATATATTTAAATTGGTATGAAACGGTTAGGGTACCTCCCATGTTACACTCAAAAAAATACGTTAGTAGATTTACTAATTTTTTTTTGCTAATGCTAGTTAGCTAACTTTTAGCAAATTTTTAGTTGAGATTAGCATGTTAGCAAAAAATTCTTGTAAACTTCATTTAGCACATTAGCAATTTTAAACAAACTTTGAACTAATTTCTTTTGCTAAATTTTAAATTGAGTTGACAACATTTTTACAAGATTTTTTGCTAACATTAGCAAAAATAAATGGTAAAATTTTTTTTATTTTCAGAAAACTTAAAATGGCGCTATCTCGGAAACTAAGCCAGATAGAGCAAAATGGAGGGCATTTTTGGTTCTTAGAATCTCCATACTTTCGCGGGTCCTTTTCACATGTGTGGACCCTAATGGGACCTAACTTTGGATCCAAAAAAGTTGGCATTCCTGAAAATTTTAAAATGCTCATATCTCGGTAAATATTCCCGACACAACAAAAAGTCCAAAAGAATTTTTGTAGCTCTCAACACGTAGAACAAGACCGCAAAATAACCAAAAGCTCTCCGAGTAATATTTTTGAAGTTATCGAGTTTTGTAATTCTCAAAACCCCGGTGATACCCTAAAATCACGTATCTCAAAAACTAAGCAAGGTAGAGCGAAACGGACACAAATTTTGGATCAAAAACTATGACGATTTTTAAGGAACCCAACCAGGTCTAGGCCCATCGGGGTCTGGACCTATTGGGTCCGAACCCAAAGGGGTCCTCAAATGTTTATGAACTAAGTTGAAATAAAAATTATTTCAGTTAACTAATTTTTAGCAAAACGTTTTTGCTAACTTTACCAAAAAAATTGTGGGTTCAAAATCAGCAAATTTTCTTGTAGGTTTACAAGCTTTTTTTGCTAACTTTACAGTTTTTTTTTTTTGAGTGTACAATATTTTTCAGAATTTTTTTTTCTTAAATCATTTTAATGATTTTTAAAGCCAAACAATTTTTGTTTTTCGGCTTTCAAAAAAATTTTCGGAACTTAGAAAATTCAACATTGTTTTTCCCCCCAAAAGCAATTTTTATGATTTTTTTTACTGCCAAATTTATTTGTATCAAATTAATTTGTATTAGAATAATTATTTTTTTTTAATTTTTAAACACAAATTTAAAAAATTTAAACATAAAAACCTTTATTTCTAAAATCTATTGTAAACGCAAAAAAAATTGTAATTTGGACTTGAAAACTTTTCAGAACTTTTGAACAATCATGGAATTTATTCTACGAGTAATACAAAACGCTTTAAAGTCATTTGAAAAAAAATTAATTTTTCGAATAATAATAAATTTTGCTAATGAAAAAAACGCTTTGTATATCGTTGTTAAAGCGTTCTTATGGTGATTTTTTTGCATTTTGCCCTAAAAATTATGTTTTTTTGTTCTTTTCTAAAAAAATGTATACCCTTATAAATGGTAGAAATTTCTTTATTGTGTTTTTTTTTTCTAAAAATGAATGCCCCATAAAGTGCAAAAAAGTTGCCCTTATACTCTAAAAAGGCAAAAAAAAATTTCAGTAAAGAAAACACCATACGAAAGGACTTTCAAACTGTTTTTAAAACCATTTGGGTTTTATAACAATAAAATATTATGTTAATAAAGTACTCTTAAACCGTTTTTTGAATATGTTCGCAAAGCGTCGTCAAATAGCGTTTTGACAGTATTTTTTTTTGTTACAGTACTTTTAGAACGTTGTTTTTAGATCCTAGATCGATTTTCGTTTCCGAATGTTAAAAACGGAGTTTGTTGTTTCAAACCATGAAATAACGAAAAAATACCATCACGGGTTACTCATGTCTATAATTATTTTTAAAGACTTTTCCAACAATTTGAAAATGGTGTAAATAAAATATTCAAATGTTTACATGTTTTACGCATTTTGTAGATATTTAATGGTATCTAATCAACGTTTTGAGGTTTAAAATGATTTTGCAAAATTTATTTGTTCAAATTTTTTATAATGGTTTCTATAAAATTCTAATGTGATTTGTTACAGTTTTGTTGCGTTGATTTATTTGCAGATTCGTATAAAATTGTATAATGAGATTATAATTTAATTGTTAAACTTGATTTTTGAAGTTATAGGTTAATGTTTATTTGAAGAATACCGTAAGCTTTTAACAAGTCAGGTTTTATTTGGGTGTGTTTTATTTTTATTTTAATTTTTTTGATTTTTTCAGGTTGATGGGTTAATTTAAATATAATCAATATTTTTAATTTATTATTATTAGTTTTTGAACGCAAAAGTCATTAAAGTTAATCGGAAGTGGGTAGGTTTAATATAAAAAAAAAAATCTTGAGCTATTCATATTTTTTATTTAATAATTTATAATTATAAATTATTTAACAACTACATAATTATCCTTTCCTTTTGTTGTAAAATAAATTATTAACATAAATTAAAATTTACTTAAATCTTATATTAAGAGGATCAGAATATGAGTAGGTACCCATTTCAAGAATTCTCCCCACGAAATCTTTATTTTATATAACATTTTGTGGTGTGTTAAGTCATTTACAAAATTATTTTAACCATAATATTAAAATAACCCCGTTTAACCCAAAATCATGTTCGTTCCGGTAAAAAATTTTGAACCCACCCTTATATCAAAAAAATACTTATTAAATCCAGAAAATTTCTAAAACCTTATCTATCTTCTTCTATATATATAAAAATGGATGTGTGTATGTATGTATGTGTGTATGTATGTTCCGTATGGACTCGAAAACGGCTGAACCGATTTTGATGACATTTTCAGGGAATATTCAGAATAGCCTGGCGAGTAACACTGTCAAGTCGGATTTTTGATTTTCCGTCTGTGGGCGGTGGGGCGTGGCAAAATGCAATTTTTGCATTCCACCACTTATGACATCTATATAAAAAACGGATGAACCGATTTTGATGAAATTTAAATCAAAGATAGTACTGAGTACTCACTATGTGCCAAATTTGAGCGGACAAAGGAGCGTAAAATGCCATGCCACTTTGTATTGAATTGAAAGTTATTTCTGCATACTCCGCAATAATGCAAAAAACGGTTGTATGTATGGGGCATTCCATGTGAAATCGGACACTTTGAAAAACTTTTTTTTAGATTTTCCCAATTTGCTTACAGTTTTTAGTACCCTTCGAAAACTCATTCGTGGCAAATTTTCAGATTTTTTTGATGACCCGTTCAAAAGATATCAAATTTTTAAAAATTGGTAGTTTGTTCCTTTACTCAAACTTCTTTTTCTCATAACTTCTTCAATAATGGACCAAACTTCAAATTTTTTTTTTTCCAAAATTTTTGTTTTTTTACGTACTTTAAAAAAAAAATCCCAAAAAATTATTAAAAGCGCTCTAATATGCGATTTTTAAGTTTTAAAATTCAAATCTCATTTTTGAAAATGTTTGTACTCATGGATTTTTTTGAATTTTTTTTGTGTAAAACTTCTATCAATTCTACAAATTTTTTTCCCAGGAAGATCGTGGGATAACGATTATTACTATTTTTTTAAATTTTTTGAAAAAAATTTATTGTAATTTTCAAATCTTAAAATCATTTCTACTGCTCCAATGGTGCGTCTTAGAGGGGTCATTTATAAGACCGACCCCTATTAATTTTTAAGTATTAACATTTCTTTGGAACAAACTAATACCCTATCTCTAATTTCTAAGGGGGCTCCCACACATTAACGATATTTTTAAAATTTGCTCCAACCGCTCTAACTGTCCTAATAGTGCCCTTAGAGCAACAAAATGTATGACTGACCCACAATATTTTTTTAGTCCAAACATTTTCTCTAAACACACCTACCCTCTATCTTTAACTGTTAAGGCGGTCACCATAAATTTTTTTTTATTTTTTGAAAATTTGTTTCATTTAATCAGCTTCTACCGGTCCAATGGTGTGTCTGAGAGGGGTCATTAGTGAGACAAACCCCCATTTATTTTTACCCTACAACATTTTTTCAAAACATACCTATGCCCTATCTCCACTTCCTAAGTATGCTCCCATACAAAATTACATTTTTATAAAATTTGTACGGGGGCCTACTTAGGGAGTGGAGATAGGGCGTAGGTAGGTTTTGAAAAAATGTTGTTGGGTAAAAATAAATGGGGGTCGGTCTCACTAATGACCACTCTCGGACGCACCATTGGACCGGTAGAAGCTGATTAAATAAAACAAATTTACAAAAAATAAAAAAAATTGTATGGGGACCACCTTAACAGTTAAAGATAGAGGGTAGGAGTGTTCAGAGAAAATGTTTGGAGTAAAAAAATATTGTAGGTCGGTCATATATATTGTTGCTCTAAGGGCACTATTAGGGCAGTTAGAGCGGTTGGAGCACATTTAAAAAAATGTCGTTTGGTGTGGGAGCCCATTAGAAATTGGAGATAGAGTATTAGTTTGTTCCAAAGAAATGTTAAGACGTAAAAATTAATGGGGGTCGGTCTTATAAAGGACCCCTCTATGACGCACCATTGGAGCAGTAGAAATGATTTTAAGATTGGAAAATTACAATAAAATTTTTTCAAAAAATTTAAAAAAATAGTAATAATAAATTTTAAAAAATAGTAATAATCATTGTCCCACAATCCTCCTGGGCAAAAAATTTGTAAAATCGATAAATGTTTTACACAAA
Organism: Pegoplata infirma; assembly: GCA_963921195.1. Classification (NCBI taxonomy): domain Eukaryota; kingdom Metazoa; phylum Arthropoda; class Insecta; order Diptera; family Anthomyiidae; genus Pegoplata; species Pegoplata infirma. The sequence goes on from OY992537.1 coordinate 124,731,694, forward strand.
AAAATTTCAAAAAAAATCGAAAAGTACAAACATTTTCAAAAATGAGATTTAAATCTTAAAACTTGAAAATCTCATACTAGAGCGCTTTTAAGAATTTTTGGGTTTTTTTTTTTTAAATACGTAAAAAAACAAAAATTTTGAAAAAAAAAAATTGAAATTTGGACCATTATTGAAGAAGTTATGAGTAAAAGAAATTTGAGTAAAGGAACAAACTACAAATTTTAAATAATTTGATATCTTTTGAACGGGTCATCAAAAAAATCTGAAAATTTACCACGAAGGAGTTTTCGAAGGGTACTAAAAACTGTTAACAAATTGGGAAAATCTAAAAAAAAAAAATTTCAAAGTGTCCGATTTGACAGGGAATGCCCCATATATATTATTGATCCATGATCGATTCTAAGACATTCTGTGAAAAAATTTCCCCCTTGAAGAACTGAACCAACCTCTGGTATATTTATCGCGATGGGAAGTTGCTCTCAACGCCTCCCACTGACCCCATCACCCCCCAAAAAAAACGGCCCTGAAATTTTTTTTTTTCATTTTTTTACATTTTGGAGGGTATAAAAGATTCGGCACAGCCGAATTTAATACTCTTACTTTTTTTTTTTTTATTAAATATATTTTTTTTAGTAATCTTTCTTCACAAATTTTTTTTTTTTCATCAAAAAAATTTTTTATCGACAAACAGATAGATGGTTATCACTAGAATGTCTTAAAAACCTTTAATGATCAATAATATATAAACATAATGGGGTCCTCGACCAATAATTCAATGCGTTTTGAATAGAATGAAAAATTAATATAGCGTTATTATTCTAGATAAATTTTGCTTTGGAAAGAATATTTATTTATACAGCAAAACATTATCTTGATTCAATGGTTTGGACAAGAGTACAAACTTCGCGGCCATTTTACTCATTTAAATTGGAATTCCGTAAAGGTACCTATTTGAGATTTTTTTTTTTTACTGAAGGGTCTCATTATTTGAATTTTTTATAACCATTTTTTTAAAAAAAAGGTACCAAAGTAGACTATATAACCAAATGTTGCCCCTTCAAACTGGAATTTTTACAAAGAACTTTTTTCAGAATGTTTTTCTGCCGGAGAAATTAAAGTCTCTATTTCAGGAAACATAAAAAATACAAAAATTACACATGTTTACTCCATTTAACCCCCATAGATTGTGACTTTCCTAAAACCTATACATTGTGGATTTCCGGTAGGTGAGTCAACATTCTAAGTTTCAAGTGGTTTGGGATGTGCGATGATAAATAAATCAGTCATTCAGTAATAACCCAATTTTTTTTTGACTTCAAATTATAATTTTTGACTGAAGACCTTTTCCCACACAATATTAAAATAAACTTTTACATGCCTGTAATTTTTATTTTACATAACAAAAGTTTGACAATTCTCACGATTCCAATAAAAATGAAATTATAATATTAACAACCTTTTTTGAAAATTGTTTTATGAATATTTAGACAGAAAAAATAGTACAACTTGCAAAAAAAAATCAACATAAATTTACGCAATTTTATTAACAATTTTGTTTTTTTTTTCTCCAGAAAACTATCAATCATTAAGACAGTTAAATGCAGTCAGTCAAAATATTTTAACATTTAAAAAAAAAATGTTGTGTAATACAAGTAGTACTTACATTGGTAAAGTGTACAATGTTGGTAAAAAAGAGTAAATAAAAAATTAAATAAATATTTATTATAAAACAAAGTATTAAATTTAAATTTCTAATAGACTTCCGGGTTTTTATGCAAAAAAATATATGAAAATAATACTGCTTACTATGTATTTTGCTAAATATACACCCTCATGCTTTTTGGGATTACAAAAATCTTGTTATCTATTGAATTTGAATTAAATGTGAAAACAAACTTAATAAATTTATAAGAATGATATAGAACTAAACAAAAAAAAAAAAACTTTGTAAAATTACAAGAAAAGGTTGTTACTTTTTTTTTGCTACCTCATATTTGACAAGAATTTCCAGTAGTTCTACAAACTTTTTACAAAAAACTTTGTAATTTTACAAGATTTTTACCAATAATATTGAAATTTACAAATTTTTTGACACGATAAAATTCACAAGGAGGGTGCTGTGGCTTAGTGGAGGGGGCTGTGGCTTAGTGGTTAGCGCGTTGGACTACTAGCCAGTAAGCCTGGGTTCGATTCTCAGCGCAGGCAGAACAACATTTTTTTCAGATATTTATTAGTTTCTATTTATAACTAATATCTATCGCAGCACCCTCCTTCGTTGATAAATAGCACTAAAAACGTCAACGAAGTAAAATAATAAAATAATGGCTATAAACACAGCTTCAAAAATAAGTAATTCGCCAGATCAATAACAGATGGCGATGCAACAACTGTACTCAAAATTATCAACACGCGCAATTACAGTGTTGCCATACTGAAGCCCTTCTATCTTTCAAAAATTGTTCATCTCTCTTCTATCCCCTTTCCGAAAGAAGCATCACGGTTACATTGGTAATTGATAGGCAGCATTGCCTGAGTGTTGCTTCTTTTTTTTTAAAAAAAAAAAAAAAAAAAAACAAGGAGGTTTCGTAACCTTACTAGATTTTTTTCTACCCCTTATTTTACTAGAATTCCTAGTAAAAATTACGAAATTATCTATTGAATTAAATGTGAAAACAAACTTAATAAATTCATAAGAATGATAGAGAACTACACTAAAAAAAAACTTTGTAAAATTACAAGAAAAGTTTGTTACTTTTTTTTTTGCTACCTCATATTTGACATTTTAATTTTACAAGCTTTTTACAAAAAACTTTGTAATTTTACAAGATTTTTACTAACAAAATGTAAGTTTACAGTTTTTATGGCGCACAGTGGATCGTGTAAAAGAAACACCCGGTAATTTTTTTTTTCGCTGTATTTTTTAATAAAAAAGGTCTTTTTATATGTTTTACTAGCGTGCGCAGGGGATTTTGTTGCCCGTAAATACAGAAAAATTTCATAATGATAATCAATGACCCATTTTTGGAACTTTTCGCTATGTTTATATATCGTCACCTGAGAATTGGTTTGCTCCATAGGATGGTGTTTTTACCATCCTATAGAGCAAACCAATTCTAAGGTGGCGATATGTCTTAATCCTTTACAAAAACTGTGCTTATGATGATCACAACACTCACAATAAAATACTAAATACAATAGTTGATATAATAAATACAACGTCAACTTTAAGACGGTCTTATGTTATTAAAAAAAAGCATTGATTTATTAATTTGAGCAAAAAAAAAAAATTGAGTAAACAAAACTTTGAGTCAAAAATTTAATGAAAAAATTTTGTAAAAATATGAACAAATATGTATTAATGAAACAAAAAATTACTAAAAAATTAATTGATAAACAAATTTTAGTAAAAAAAAAATTAAGTAAAAAAAATTAAAAAAAAAAATGAAAACATTTTCATTTGAATTCGTTCCCAGTTTCATTCCATTTTGTTCCCTGTTCTATTCCGTTTGGTTACCTGCTCCATTCAATTTCGTTCAATGTGGTGTTCATTCCTTTTCGAATAGTATCCGTTAAAGAACAAAAGAGTTTCTAGGTATAAGATCATGAAATTAAAAAGAATCATTTTGCCCCTTATTTTGTTTAAGAAAGAAAAGTACCCCTTTAACTCATTAGGAATCTGAATTAAAAGAAAATCTTTTGGGAATGTTTTTTTTTCGCTAGAAGATCCTAAATTCCAAATTTCAAGTTTCCAGTACCATTATTTCAGATAATATGAAAAGTACCAAATTTCAATAAAGTACTTTTTGCAGATTTTTTTCTGTTGTTGGATCCTACATTCCTAATTTAAGTTTTTATGACCTCTATTTAAGAAAATATAAACAGTACCAAAAAGTATTTTTTGGGGGACTTTTTTCCGTTAGAGGATGCTACATTAAAAATTTCAAGTTAATAGGCTCATTATTTAAGAATATATAATTCCCTTTTTGAATTAACTTCCTAAGGAATTAGAATTTCCAAAAGTTATTATTATGGGAATATTTTATTTCGCTACACTTCAAATTTTTTATCATAATTACTTCAGAAAATATAAAAGGCACCATAGTACTCGTTTTATCCCCTTAGATCGGAATCGGAATTTCCAAAAAGTACCTACATTTTTCATAGGTTTTTTCAGTTATTGGATCATACATTTTAACTTTTTATGACCTTTTTTTATGCATGGGATGCTACATTCGTAATTTCAAGCTAATAAAACCATTATTTAAGTATATATAAAAAGTACCAAAATATCTTTTTTATCCGTTATACCTCCATAGAATCATTATTTCAAAAAACCCAGCCTTAGTGGATCTATATTCCTGGAGATGCAGCTATATCTCAAATTTCAAATCTCTAGCTTCATTGGTTTGTGAAACTATAAAAAGTACTAACGTACCTGTTTTTGCACTTTTTTCCCACTTAGATTCAACACTTCCAAAACCCAAGCCTTAGAGGACCTATTTTCCGGGAGGTGCATCTATATTTCAAATTTCAAGTCTCTAGCTTCAGTGGTTTGTGGAAATATTAATAGTACCAAAATAAATTTTTTATCCCTATTCCCTAAAATCAACATTTCCAAAAACACAGCCTTAAAGGATCTATATTTCGGGAGGCGCACCTACATTCCAAATTTCAAGTCCCCATTTCGTTCCCTGTTTTATTCTATTTCATTCCCTGTTCCATTCCGATTGGTCCTATGTGGCTTTCATTCCGCTCCGAATATGCGCTAACATGCGCTAAAAAACCAAAAATTCTTTGCCTTTTTTAGAAATCTTTTTTCGCTAAATGACCATGCATTCCAAACTTAAAGTTTACAGGACCATTATTTCAGGAATTATAATAAGTACCAAAATACACTTTTTTACCCACCCTTAGAATCGGAATTTCGAAAAAGTACTTTTTCAGAATTTGTCCCGTTGTTGGACTAACATTTTAATATTTTTTTGTAAGACCTTAATTTCAAAAAAATTTTGAAAGTACCAAAGTACATTTTTTTACAACTTTTCACCCTAAGGAGTCCGAATTTCCAGAAAGTACTTTTTGGGAATGTTTTTATATTAGAGGATCCTCCATTCCAATTTTCAAATTAATAGGATTATTTTTTTAGAAAAAAATAAAAAGAACCAAAGTGCTCGCTTTTACCCCCCTTAGAATCGGTATTTCGAAAAAGTACTTTTTCTGTTTTTTTTTCGTTGTTGGAAAAAGCATTGCAAATTTTAATTTTTTTGTAAGACTTTAATTTCAAAAAACAAAAAAAGTACCAAAGTACAATTTTTTACCCCTTTTACCCTTACGAATCCGAATTTCCAGAAAGTTATTTTTTTGGGAATGTTTTTCCGTTAGAGGATCCTTCATTCTAATTTTCGAATTAATAGGATTGTTTTTTTTTTCAGAAAAAATAAAAAGTACCAAAGTAATCGCTTTTTTATCCCCCTTAGAATCGGAACTTCGAAAAATTACGTTTTCTGAATTTTGTCCGTTGTTGGAACCACCATTGCAAATTTTAATATTTTTGTAGGTACTTAATTTCAAAAAATATAAAAAGTACCAAAGTACCATTTTTTACCCCTTTTTACCGTTAGGAATCCGAATTTCCAGAAATTCCTTTTTTTGGAAATGTTTTTCCCTTAGAGAATCCTACATTTCACATTAATTGGATTTTTTTTTTCAGAAAAAATAAAAAGTACCAAATTACTCGCTTTTTCCCCTTTTTCAACCCTTCGTTTTTACCCCTTAAATCGACATTTCCAAAAACCCAGCTTTAGCGGATATGTATTCCAGGAGGTGAAACTACAATCCAAATTTCAAGACTCTAGCTTCAGTGGTTTGGGCTGCGGGATGATGAGTGATTAGTATGTCAGTCAGTCATCAGTCAGTCACGCAACTACTTTATATATATAGATAGATTAGGCTCTGACACCGAATTTGACAAAAACAAAAAAACAATTTTTCCAAAAAAAATCAAAAATGGCGATTTTTTATTTTTCAGTTTTGCAACATTCGCGTTCATTAAAGGCACACCATTATAATTTTCTTTCAGTACTGCTTCAAATCCAAAAGTTAAACTAAAAAAAAAATCGCTACAAACATGTAAAAAAAATTCTACACTGAAAAAAAAATAAATTTTAGGTTAGGATAAAAAAAATTGCCCAAGTTCTTCGATAAAAGTATGAACAAGAAACTAAAGGTGTTTACGTCCTCTTTAATTTCCATGTAAGTTTTATACTCATATTCTTGAAACCCGCCGAAATATTTGACGGTTAAAATTTTAGAGTAATTTTTTTCAGTGTATTATTTGCTGAATTTGGAAATAGTGTTAGTGAAATTATAAAGACAGATGATGTTTATAATTTATATAAAGCTTTAAAATCTTTCGTTTTTATTTTTCGCGTTATGTCGCGTTTTGTGAATTTTGATATCCACGCAATTTTTTGCAAACCACTCATGTAATGTTTTAAAACAAGTCATATTACACCGTCCGACACACTTTTGTACACATGGACCGGACCCGAAAATTCTGAAAGTAGGGCCAAAAAAAAAATACCCGTGTCTCCCAGTTTTTCTAGATCAATTCGCGTTTTCGCGAAAAACGCAAAAAAAAAAAAATTTACATGTAAAAAAAATGTTCGCTTTTCAGAAAGTGGGGCTCAAAATAGCATTCTTGTGTTTCCCGGTTTTTCTATATCAATTCGCGTTTTCGCGAAAATGTATTTTTTTTTATACACTTGAAAAAATTTACTGCATTCCGAAAATAGGGCTTAAAATAAAATATTGTTCTAGTTTTTCCATATTAATTCACGAAAAATGCAATTTTGAAAAAATATATTGCTGTATTTTTTATAAATATAAAACATAAATATTAGAGATGGGCGCTTGAGCGATTTTTGACTCACACTCACTCACGCTCACGACTAGAATTTTTGAATCATGCACACTCACTCACGAGCATATTTTTTCTACTCACACTCACTCACAATCACGTGAGTAAATTTAAAACAACTCACACTCACGTGCACTCGCGCAAGCTTCACTCACACTCACATTGACTCACACTCACGAAAATTTCAAAAACTATAATTTCAAAAATCTTTCAAAAATTTACAGCAAAATTTACAGTTCAGCGAAATTTTACATTTTTTTTTGCTTTTTTTGGGACAAAATCATAAAATAAGCCAAATTTTAAAATTTTTTTGTTGCTCTTTCGGTACAATAGGAAACATAAAGAGAAAATAATTCACGCAAGCTCACGCAAAAAAAAACGACTCACGCACACTCACTCGCGCAAAAATCTTACTCACGCACACTCACTCACGCAATTTTTTTCTCCACTCACACTTACTCACAATCACGTAAGTAAAATTGAAATCAGTCACACTCACGCGTGATTCACGTGAATCACGCTCTAATCTGCTCATGTTCCCATCTCTAATAAATATACATGATTTACAGTAGAATTACGGTCCTTATACAAAAATTGCTAAAAAAAAAATTCTCGTGTCTCCCAATGTAGTATGTATCTATTCGCGTTTTCGCGAAAATGCATTTTTTTTGCACACTTAAAAAAATTTACTACATTCGAAAAGTGGGACTAAAACTAACATATTCACCTAATTTTTTTTAAATTAAAATTAAATTAGCTGGAAAAACTCTGATACATGGAAAATTTCTTTTTAACTCTACTTGAAATTTTGCGAGTGTGCTAAAAAGAACAAAATATTTTTTTTTACAAATTTGCGAATTGATATGAAATAACTGAGACATAAATGCTTAGATTTAAACCCAATTTTTTTTTTTTAACAGTGCAAAAAAATTTTTTTTTTGCGTTTTTCGCGAATACGCGAATTGATCGCGAAAACCTGAGAGACACGGGTGTTTTTTTTTAACCCCACTTTCTGAATAGCATAATTTTTTTCTATTGTGAAAACTTTTTTTTTGTTGCATTTTTCGCGAAAACGCGAATTGATCTAGAGAAACTGGGAGACACGGGTATTTTATTTTTGGCCCAACTTTCCAAATTTTCGGGTCCGGTTCATGTGTACAGCCAAAAGTTGCAATTTGTTGGACGGTGTTATCATAAAAATACAAATAAATTACACATCTTTTATGAAAAATTATATAAAAATTTAAAAAACCCAAAAATCAAAAAAATTTGGACCCCAATATCTCGTAAACCATTACAAATTTAAAAATTTAAGAGCTCTCATGAATTCAGCGACAAAAAATCCATATAGGACACAAATTTAATTGAGTTTGGATGATTAGTTTTACCCTTTGACCGGGACTTTCGATTTTTTTTAAGATTCATGCAAATCGGTTCATAAGGGTTGAGATACTTCCCTTGTTAGAGACATAGATTTTTTTTTTCAATCTGTTGTGGAATCTAAGAGTATTTTTCAGAAATTAAGAACGCTTTTAAATAAAGAGTACTTGAAATCTCAAAATTTGTCTATTATTAAACATATCTCTAAATTTCAGATCATATATTTTGAAAACTGTATTAGTATCTGAGGGTCTTTTAAAAATCTAATAAATATTTTAAATCTGAGAATTTTTATTTAAAAAAATGCACCAAAAATTTAGAAATCTTTATATAGAAATTTATGTGCCTCATTCATAGTCATACTCGTAGATTTTTTCAAGAAAATCTCTGAATGCCTATCGAAAGAGCTTCCTTGTAAGTGTTGGATATTAACTTAAAATATTATGCTTATTTATTCTTTATATTATAAATTGTAAATATATAATAAAATATTTTTATTCTCCTCTCGTTTTTTTTGTTGTCTTTTTTTTATAATTTAGTAAACAAATAAAGTCAATATCATGTCGTGGACTGTATCATCATGCATAAAATCAGATCAAAATTTTCCTATAAAAATGCAATGATTTAAATTTCCCCAATATCTTGGCGTATCTGCATTAGCAACTCGTATTTAGAATATTTGAACTGTAACTGCCAATCGTGCATGAAAAATGAAAGAGAAGAATATGTAATAAAGTAAAAATATAAAATATATAAAACAACTAAAAATGTAATAAAATGTTTTAAACATTATATTTAAAATAAAAAAAAAAATATATATTTTTTTTAAGTTTCCAAATCTTTCAAATAATAAAAACTCTAAAAAAAGTTTAAACTCAGTATGCATCCTACACATGAACAGTAGGGAGGATAGTATTTTGAACATTTAATAATATTGAAATCATCCAGATTTTAGATAAATTGAGATTTGGAAACTTTGAAATTTATGTATACTTTTCTTATAGTATTTAATGTTTCTGAAATATAAATGGAAATTTCTGAAATATAATTTGTATTTTATGAAATAAAAGTTGAAATGGTGTGGTCAGGACTCTGACCTTTTTTTGAGATAAAAATGCTTAATTTCTTTTTAATTTTTTTTTAATACTACAAAATAAACTAAAACAAGTGAGAGTGTTAAATTTGGCTGTGCCGAATCGTTTATACCCTCCAAAATGAATAAAAAATTAAAAAACAAAAAATATTTTTTTTTTATTATATCGATAAATATATAAAAAAAGCATATAAAACAAGTAAGAAAATTATAGTCGGTCAAGACCGACCATATAATACCCTACACCAGAGTTTCCCGGAAAATGGGTCCTATGGACCGATTAGATTTAAATTTTGTCAAATCTTTAATAAGTGTAAAAAACACTCACAAATCATATTTGAGTGAAAAAGACTTCTATTTGTTGCCAATAAACCGCTTTAACTGAATATCGGGCGAAATTTTCACAAGGGGTCTAAGTCCAAAACGGGTCCTATGATTATCAGATTTGATAAGGTTATTTAAGTACACAAACAAAATTTTAATTAAATCCTACTGATGATGACACTAACTGGGGTGTTTGAAACCGGTATAGGAAATACCAGAAATGTCTATAATTTTTATAAATTCAATTTTTCTTCTGCATTTTTTCAACATGAACCCTTATAACAAATATAATTAGAGCCCGTGCTCGATCTGTACTTACAGAAAAAATCAAATAAAATTACTGACAAAATATGTCGCCATTAGGCACGTCTCCGAAACAGAAAATGCAAATTCCTTCATTTGTGTCTGTAATTCCAGATCATGTTGGTAACCCTTGCGAAATAATGTAAGAGATAAAAAAGTTGAAAGAAATTATGAAGTGAGGCTGAAATTTGCTAGAAATAGAATTGTAGTGTTGGAAACTGTCAAAATTTATTCTGTAGAAACTATAAATATTCACATACAGGGTGTTTCAAGTTCGAGTTTCTTTTTCATATGCAAAGTAAACACACATTTGTAAAGGAAATTTATTATCTGTTTATTAATATATATAGTAGAGATTCTACCATTTGCGAATAATAAATAATATCTTACAAATGTCCCCCGAGTGTGGACTTACACACGTCGATTCCTTTAGCGAAATTTTCGATGACATTTTTACCGCCAAAAGATTACAATATTGTGACATGTAGACAACCTTTTCTTCGCCTATTGTTGATGATATCGAATTAACGATATGTATTTTCAACAAGCCAACGAAACAAAGAATTTATTGCGAGCGAAATTCCCGTACAGAATGATTTCACGAAGATCGGAAGCAATTTGGCCACCAAGATCCCCACCGTTAACGGATTACGTTATCGTGACATGTTGACAATTTTTTTTTTGGCCTATTGTTGATGATATGGATATTGACGATATGAGGTTTCAACAATATGGTACGCCATGCCAGACAGCCAACGAAACAATGAATTAATTGCGAGCAAAATTCCCGGAAGATTATTTCACGAAGATCTGAAGCAACTTGGCCGCCAGTATCGCCAGATTTATCGCCTTTAGACTATTTTCTTTAGGACCATCTTAAAGAGAGTATTTAAACATATAAACTAGAAACAATTTAAGCCTTGAAAGGCAAAATTTGGCGTGAAATTGCCGAGATAAAGCCACAGGTATGCCAAAATGTCATCGAAAATTTGGCTTTATGAATCGACGTGTGTAAGCGTAGACACGGGTACATTTGGAAGATATTATTTTTATTCATAAATTGTAGAACGTCTACTACATATATTAATATACAGATAATAAATTTCCTTTAAAAAAGTGTGTTTATTTTGCATTTGAAAAAGAAACTCGAACTTGAAACACCCTGTATATAAAAAACAGTTTTCATTAACAAGACAAACCGACATTTAAAATCCTACTGATGATGACACTAACTGGGGAGTTTGAAACCGGTATAGGAAATACCAGAAATGTCTATAATTTTTAGAAATTCAATTTTTCTTCTGCATTTTTTCAACTTGAACCCTTATAACAAATATAATTAGAGCCCGTGCTCGATCTGTACTTACAGAAAAAATCAAATAAATATTTTCTATTTTCATGAAATTTGAGAGATTTACGTGAAAATCGGAAAGGTAGTTTGTATGGGGGCTACAAGAAGAACTGGTCCGATTTCTTCAATATTCGGAATGGTAATTTGTGAAGACAAAATACGTTTACCTGCCAAATTTCGAAAAGATATCTTTATAATACGGTTATTAGAGTCATTTGAGCCAAAACTAAAGAGGACCTTTGTATGGGGGCTAGGTCTAAATATGGACCGATTTTTTCCAATTTCAATAGGCTTCGCCCTTGGGCCAAGGGAGGCTTCAGTTTCAAATTCTAAGTCAATTGATTAAAAATTGCGGCTTGAATCGTGTTTACACCGTTTACATGGACAGACAGACAGACGGACGGACGGACTCAAAAAGTGATTCTGAGTTGATCGGTATACTTAAAGGTGGGTCTAGGACCAATATTTCGGGTAGTTACAAACATCAGCACAAACTCATTATACCCTATACAACAGTGTGGTGTAGGGATAAAAAGTGTATTTTTTCAGAGGTTGGTTCAGTTCTTGTAGGGGGAACTTTTTTCCCCCATGGCCGATTTTGCCCATTCGCGAAATTAACCTGCCTATGAACATAAGACATATTTGTGCCAAACTTCAGGAGTCTATTTTGGACTGCATTGTGTTATCTATCAGACAGACGGGCGGACGGACATTCATAGAATGTCTTAGAATCGATCTTGGATCAATAATATATATACTTTTTGGGGTCCCCGATCGATATTTCGATGCGATACAAACGGCATGACAAAGTGAGTATACCCCCATACTATGGTTGGAGAGTATAAAAATAAATAAGCTCTAAAAAGATACATGAATTCACTGCATGCTTTATTTAGCACTCTACACAGAAAATAATATCGTATATTTTAATTTAATTAAAATTTAAATTGTTTTTTAATTTAATATAAATTAAATTTTTAATAAATACAATTAATTGTTTAATAAAATTTTTAACTTTTTTATACCCTCCAACTACAGTATGGGTTGGAGGGTATACTCACTTTGTCATTCCGTGTGTAACGCATCGAAATATCGGTCGGGACCACAAAAACTATATATATCAATGATCAGTGATCGATTTTAAGACATTATAGCGATGTCCGTCCGTCCGTCCGTCTGCCCGTCCGTCTATCCGTCTGTCCGTCCGTCCGTTCGTCTGTCCGTCCGTCTGTAGTTAACACGATGCAGTCCAACATAAAAGAGCTAGACTTATAACATTTGGCACAAATATGTCTTATGTTCCTAGGCAGTTTAAGTTCGTAAATGAGCAAAATCGGATCAGGGGGAAAAAAGTTCCCCCTTGAAGAACTAAACCAACCTCTAAAAAAATACCACTTTTTAACATGATTTGTTGTGGTTTTTTCAACAAATGCAACATTTTTATGCTACAAGAAGTTCAAAGTCCTGCATTTGGATCCTGAGAATTAGAAAATGTTGTTTTTTTCTGTCCGCCCCCCCCTTTTATGGGCGTGGAATAATTTTTTTTTTAATAATTATAAACTTGTATTTCTTTAGTGCAAAAAGCATAAGAATGAACTTTTAAACACATATTCGAGAGGAAATTTGCCCCCCTAAAAAACCACTACCGACCTCCCCCAAAAAAAAAGAAAACGCCCCTGCATTTTTATTTTTTAGCATGTTGGAGGGTATAAAAAATTAGGCACAGTCGAATTTAACACACTTACTTGTTTTAATTAACATTTTAATTGTTTTTTTAATTTAATATCAATTAAATATTTAATTAATATAATTAATTGTTTAATTAAATTTTTAGCTTTAGTTTTTTTTGTTTTGTTTTGTTTTCCGTGTGTGTGAGTATGTGTTTTTCTCTTGTATTGTTTTACTTACAGAAGTAGGTATAAACAGTTTTCTGAAAGTTTTTTATTTCTCATATAGATTTTTGAAGTTTCATGTGTATGTATACCCAGCAAAAAAAGTGCGGAGTACTTCTATTTGGAGTGCTTTAAAACTATAACAAATGTAATGAAATACAACAAAAATAACAAAAAACACAAGAAAAAAAACACACAAACAGTTTTTTCTACTCCATAAAAAGTTGTTATTCAGCACTTAACTCATTACCTTCCGCGACACTCCCATGCAAAAGTAAGTAGATATTCAGTAGATAAGAAGTACTCCGAGCTTTCAAACAACTTCCAACTACTTCCCTGGAGTAGTTCATATCTACTGAATATCTACTTACATTTGTATGGGAGTGTCGCGGAAGGTAATGAGTTAAGAGCTGAATATCTATGTATTCTGGAGTAGAAAAAACTGTTTGTGTGTTTTTGTCTTGTGTTTTTTGTTATTTTTGTTGTATTTCATTACATTTGTTATAGTTTTAAAGCACGCCACTGAGAAGTGGTAATGACTTTTTTTGCAGGGATATAAAAGGTTTATACCTAACTTTATAAAATTTATCTCACTGACTATGTTTTTACGGCATAAATGTATTTGGTAAAGTTTGAAAAAATATTTTTTTTAACCATTTTATTAAAAAAAAAAAAAAAATTTAAATTATTTATTTAAATTTTAAAAATTAATTTTTTTTTTTATTTATACAATTAAAATATTATTTTTTTTTTAATTTATACAATTAAAATATTAATTTTTTTCCAATTAATTAAATTTTAAATTTATATAATTAAAATTTAAATTTTTTTAATTTTAATTAAATTTTTTAATTTATAGTTTTTAATTTTTAATCAGCTAAATATCAATTTATTTTTAATTAACGCCATACAAATATTTTTAATTTATATGCGCATTTTAGTGATTGGTCCGGATTTAATTAATTTTTTAATTAAATGTACGAAATTTTTAATTAATTTATTTTTTATTTTTTTCTGTGTAAAGACACCTGATTTCAATGCATCTTAAGAGCGCTTTTTCGGTGTATCCAACTAGCGCTCTAAAGTGTGACTTCGCCTTAGAGAATCATGCATGAATTCAACAGGTTTGGTTGCGTTCCTTGACTCGAGTTTCTTTTCCAAAAGCTGCAGCCAGTTCAGCAAAATTTCTGCTGGGTATGTTTAATTTCAATATTTCCCCAATTTAATTTTCAATAATTCCCAGACAATTAAGTTTCCACCCTAATGTATGTGTCTCCTTGCAACATTGATAAATGTTATGTTTGCAATGAAATCGTAAATATTATAAAATAGTTTACATGTGGCCACCGTCAGTAAAACAAAAAAAAATACAGAGTTGAACCATTTATACAGTAGTTCCTTTTGGAAGTCTTTGCTTCCATGTTCAAAGAATCTTTATTGTAATGTTTTTTTTTTTGTTTTCTTTTCTTAAGTTTAGCATGAACTCACGTGATCTTGTATGCATTCGTTATTGGATTTTTTTTTTTTTCTTTTTTGTTGGCTTATAAAAAATTGATATCATAAAATTTTAATTAAATACATGTTCGCAGCATGCTGCCAAAGATTCAACATATAGTATTTCAGGGAAGCATAAAATAAAACCTTTCAAATATCTAACAATAAAAAATATGCAGCTTGGGGAAAAGAGGACTAGATTTAAGATATTTTTTTTATGAATTTATTGAAAAAAGTTATATGATATGATATTATAATGATAAAGATTAGATGAATATTATCTCGTTATGCTAATTAGAAATGGCGGATTAAAAAGATTTTTTTTTTTTAAATCGAAGTTGTATACTAAATTTTGATTATGGAAGGTGGAATGTGACCAATAGGGTGAAGCAATTTTTAGTTTATCTTTTATTTTAATAAGCTTCGTGATCGTAATTGTTCCCTATTCAATATTAATAAAACAAGTGCACTCAAAATATTTTTAGGCAAAAACAAATGAAAAACAAGTTAGAGTGTTAAATTCGTCTGTGCCGAATCTTTTATACCATCCAACACGTTAATAAAAAACAGGGTCGTACTTTTTTTAGCAGGGGGGGGGCTCGGCGATGGGAGACAACCTTTCTGGATCAAACTGCAGGACTTTTCACTTTTTCTGACAAAAAAATTTTTCGTTTACTAAGCAAAAGTACAAAAAACATATAAAAATGTCATTTATTTAGAGGTAGGTTTAGTTCTTGACGGGGAAACTTTTTTCCCCCTGATCCGATTTTGCTCATGTTCGAACTTAACCAGCCCAATATCATAAGACATATTCGTACCAAACTTCAGGGTCTAGCTCCGTTATTTTGGACTGTATCGTGTCTTCCACAGACGGACGGACGGACATCGCTAGAATATCTTAGAATCGACCACTGATCAATAATATATATATACTTTATGGGTATTTCGATATTTCGATACGTTACACACGGAATGACAAAGTGAGTATACCTAGGGTGACCATTTTTTTCTGAACTCAAATCAGTACGCCCAAGTTTTTTTTTTTTTTTTAAATAACTCTCTAAAAATGTTTTCCTATAGGTGGGTAAGTTGCTCGGTTTTCACGTAAAAATCTGCCAAACTCCATATAAAAAAAACATAAATTTCACACTAGCTTTACAAAAGCGTAAAAATTTTGCTGAAGAGGTATTCTGTTCACTGGTGAAAAACCGGCAAAATAACCCGGTATATGTTGCATCAATACGCAACAACACTATAAGCAACATTTTTTTAAATTGTACAGACCATTTAAAAAGCGGTGAAATTTAACATTCAGAAATAGAATGAAGTAATTATAAGTGTTTGGCACTGTAAACATTAATTATATCACATAAATAGACAAAAATTATCAACAAAATTTTAATTGAAAGTATTTTATGTATGCTGATGCGCAAAACATAACCAAACATATGACTGTCAAATTTTCACTACAAATTAATTGATGTTTCGAAACATTTTTTTTCAATAAATGGCAACTCTATTGTTCAAGATAGACGTGTTTTTTTTTAACGCTAAAAAATTATTTATAATAAATCGATTTAAGTGATAATAAATAATAGAAAATAACACAAAAACAATCAGCGAATTGGACGCTTTATAATTTGAAATAAATTAAAGTGAAAAAGATAAAAAAACAAAGATTTTTTCTAAAGAAAAGCAAAGTGAAGTTTTTTTTTTTCTTCCCCCGTTTTTGCTTCGTTTGCTTTGTTTGTTTTGCTTAATTTTGTTTGTAACAAATATTCTGTGTATGAGTGAGAACACCCCTCCACCCGAAAATAGAAGATTGAGCTGTAATGGCCGAAACGCGTACATTACAATGAGTGCTAAAAAAGATAATAGTGTTTTAAATAAAAATTATTTTACGATAAAATCAAATAATTGCAGTGTGTGTTTCCCTCTTTCTGCAAGTGAAAAAAATGCACCTAAGAATGTGTGTAGTTGTTTCCCAATGAGTTCTAATATAAACAAACAATCAGCTGTTAATATTGCATCAAATTCTGTCAGTGATGGCATACTCAAACAAAATTTGGTACTAAATGAAAAAAATCCTAATTTAACCCCGAATGTGCCATATGGTACTAGTGACCCACAATTACCCCTTGATATGCCTTCGTGTAGCAAAAGCGCTGTTTTTACCCCCAACCGGCCATTTGTGAATAATAATGGCAATTTTTCTCCAAAAACGCCAACTGAAAAAAGTGCATATCAAACTCAGAAAGGTACCGTCCAGACCGGGATTGACATGTACATGACTGTCCTTAAGAGAAAACGAAGCCCTAGATCTTCGAAGTCCGTGAAACCTGCAAAGCAGGTCAGAGAACAGGAAGCAGGCAATGAAGCAGGTAATCGGTTTGCGATCTTAGATTCTGACTCAAATGAACCCGAACCGACAGGTAAGTCGTTTAAACCACCCCCTATTTATCTTAGAGAGCAAAGTTCTAGCGATCTTGTAAATAGCCTCGTTACCGTTCTCGGTGAAAAATCTTTTTACATTATTCCTATTAGAAAAGGTAATATTCACGAGACTAAGATTCAAATATATAGTGAACAAGATTATCGGAAGCTAGTTTCCCATTTCGAATCCCAGGAAAAAAGTTATTATACTTACCAATTGAAAAGCAGCAAAGGACTGCAAGTAGTTATTAAGGGAGTTGACTCCAGCGTTGATCCTACTGAGATAAAAGATGCGCTTACTATAGAGGGCTTTAAAGTTAAAACTGTTGTCAATATTAGAAATAGGGGAAAAATACCCCAACCTTTATTTCGTATTGAATTTGAACCCAATGACATCAAACTAAAGCGAAACGAAGTTCACCCAATTTATAAATTAAAATATTTACTTTATCGTAAGATAACAGTTGAAGAACCCCACAAAAGAAATGGACCCGTACAATGTAATAATTGCCAAGAGTTTGGCCACACGAAGGCATATTGTAAACACCCTACCGTTTGCGTCATTTGCGGCGATCTGCATAATTCGAAAGACTGCAATAAATCCAAAACTGACTCCGGAGTTAAAAAGTGTAGCAATTGTGGTGAAAATCACACTGCTAACTATAGAGGTTGCCCTGCGTATACCATGGAAAAGCGCTTCCACAATAGTCGGCCAAAAGTTACCCACATGGACGCTCAAAATGCCCGAGAATTCAGCTCTCAGCAACAACCCCCGTTAAGCGTTCAGAATCACGGACAAAATACTCAATCCTTTGTTCGAGAAGTCTGTACCCAACAACAACCCCCGGTAAATGTTCCGAATCTCGTACAAAATACACAATCCTTTGCATCTGTTTTGAGAAGCCGACCCACAGCTCCCAACCCAAGAATCGGTAACCCGACTCCCAATTATCAATCAGGATTATATAGAGAGAATCCTCAAACTCGACCATCCGGCCAGAATCAAGATTTTATTAGACTTGAAAAATCTATTGATACGCTTGTCCAGGCAATTTCAAATTTTACGGATAGAATGGGTTATATGTTGCAGGAGATGCTGAGTATGCAGTCGATGTTGCTGCAGACTCTGCTAAACAAACCATGAACGGTCTGAAAATATGTTTCTGGAACGCAAACGGCTTACGCCAACACAAGGACGAACTCGAATATTTTCTTAGAAACAAGCAGATAGATATAATGCTTGTTTCTGAGACTCATTTAACACACCGTAGCTTATTTTCAATCCGAGGTTACACATTATATGATACTAAAGACCCCAGAGGTAGGGCATGTGGAGGATCAGGCATTCTAATTAAAACTCGACTGAGACACTATCTCATGTGTGATCTTTGCGAAGATTTTCTTCAAGCAACTACAATATGTGTAGAGGAATTTGGTATGAACCTAGTAATTTCGTCTATTTATGCTCCCCCCAGATTTAGGATCACTGAGAATCAGTTCAGAACATTTTACGAATCACTAGGTTCACGCTTTCTGGCAGCTGGCGACTATAATGCCAAGCATACATTCTGGGGGTCACGCCTCATTACCCCGAGAGGACGTGTGTTGTATGATACAGTTTGTAAAATGGGTATGGATGTGATTTCAAGCGGAGAACCGACATACTGGCCTTCGGACCAAAATAAGATTCCAGACCTTATAGATTTTGGATTGTCTAAGAATATTTCGAAAAACGTATTATCTGTTGAATCTTCTTTGGAGCTCTCTTCAGATCACACACCCACTATTGTTACCCTTTCAAACCCCAGAGAAATTGTATCCCCTTCTGGTGGCTTAGCACTGACAGGCAAAGGAACAAATTGGCTAAAGTATAAAAAATTTCTCAGTACTCATTGCTCGGAAAACATTTTGCTAAGCAACCCAGATCAAATTGACCTCTCGCTTAAGAATTTCGAATCTAATCTCAAACTAGCTGCTCTAATTGCTACTAAACCCCAGCGACAATCTAGACAAAACCCAGTTTTTTCTGTTGATGTCGAACGACTCTTAAATGAAAAAAGGAGAGCTCGTAGAGAGTGGCAACTGCACAGATCTCCACAACTCAAATCACGATTAAAGGTATGCACAAACAACTTGCGAAGATTGCTAGAATCACAGAGAGCTGACTCGTTAAATAGATTTCTTGAAAATTTGGAGCCTACATCAAAAACGGATTATTCGTTATGGCGTGCTACTAAAAACATGAAAAGACCTGTCATATGTAAGCCTCCTTTGCGAAAACAAAATGGAGGTTGGGCTAGAAATGATACTGAAAAAGGAAATCTGTTTGTTGAGCACTTGAAAAATGTATTCACTCCAAATGAATCAAGTGTTATAGTAGAGTTGCCACCAATTTTACCCCAGCGCAGAGCAGTACCCATCCGGTTTGAGATGCGAGAGGTCGAAAAGGCAGTTTTTGATTTAAACCCCAAAAAAGCATTTGGTATTGATAAGATCAGTAATAAAATGCTTTTGGAGTTACCCCGGATAGCATTAAGAATAATTCTTTTTATTTTTAATGCTATATTACGCCTTCAACATTTTCCCCCAGAATGGAAAATTTCTCTTGTTAAAATGATACCCAAGCCAGGTAAAGATCACACAAAAGTGGAATCGTATAGGCCTATCAGTCTGTTATCCAATTTATCCAAACTTTTTGAAAAACTGTTAGTGAACAGATTAACAACTTATGTCACTCAAAACAACTCTATCCCCGATCACCAGATTGGATTCAGAAAAAAACACGGCACAATTGAGCAAGTTCATAGACTGGTAGATGAAATTAGAAGAGCCTATGAGGAAAAGAAATATTGTTCTGCACTTTTTATTGATGTCTCGCAGGCGTTCGATAAGGTTTGGCACGAGGGTTTACTCTATAAGATAAAGAATATGTTACCACCAGATACACATAAGTTACTCGAAAATTACATTACAGATCGTAAGTTTACAGTAAAGGAAAACGATTTTGTTAGTACCCCACAAATCATACAAGCTGGAGTTCCACAAGGTAGTATTTTGGGACCGCTTTTGTATATTTTGTACACCTCTGATATGCCAACTAATCGAAATACGCATACTTCCACATTTGCAGATGATACAGCTATTTTGAGCTCTCATAATAACCCACTTGAAGCAACTCGTATTTTGCAAAGTCACATTCTTGAATTAGAAGACTGGTTGAAAAAGTGGAAGATTAAAGTTAATGAGCAGAAATGCATCCACATAACTTTCACGTTGAGACGAGAAACATGTCCCCAAATTCAGATTAATAATCACATCGTACCTCAACACACAACAGTTAAGTACCTCGGAATTCATCTGGATCGTCGTCTTACGTGGAAAAACCATATAGATGCAAAATTAACCCAGATAAAATTAAAAACTATTGCAGTAAATTGGCTAATTGGGAGAAACTCGAAACTTATGTTAGACTGTAAACTATTGATCTACAGCTCTATTATAAAACCTATATGGTGCTATGGTATTCAGTTATGGGGCACTGCCTCTGCGTCTAATGTGGAAAGAATACAGAGAAAACAGAACAACATTTTAAGAATGATTACTGATGCCCCTTGGTACGTTAGAAACTCAAACATACACAGAGATCTAAATGTATCATTTGTTAAAGATGAAATTGTGAGACATACCCAGAACTACCTACGGAGACTAGAATCACATCCAAACAATTTAGCGCGTAATCTTCTAAATAATAGTGGTCACCAACGCCTAAGAAGGAGGGCCACTACTGACCTGGTACTATAAAATGAAAGATGATGCTTTTGAAAACATTGGATAATTTATGAGCAAGTGAAATTTTGTCTGGCACTGGCCGGACTTAATATTAAGCTATTTATATTAGTTTTAAGATTTGAAAACTTATTGTTAGTTCACATAGTTTTAGTGAAGATTCAATAAAAAATTAATGAGAAAAAAAAAAAAAAAAAAAAAAAAAATTTTCACTAC
Source organism: Pegoplata infirma (assembly GCA_963921195.1). Lineage (NCBI taxonomy): Eukaryota > Metazoa > Arthropoda > Insecta > Diptera > Anthomyiidae > Pegoplata > Pegoplata infirma. The sequence goes on from OY992537.1 coordinate 124,752,885, forward strand.
AAATTAATTGATGTTTCGAAACATTTTTTTTTCACCGCTGAACAACTTACTTAGCTTATGGGAAAACACTGAAGAAATTTTTCAACACTCAAAAAATTTCGGTTAAAATAACAAACTTGGGGTGAATTAGTATCTAAGTAAAAACAACTGTTAAAAACAACATCCATAAACGGTTTTCGTCTTTTTGCAGAAAATTAAGTTGACTTCAAACAACTTCATTTGAATTTTTTACCAACAAAATCGTTCAGAGTTGTTGGTATAAAAATCTGGCATCACGTTTGCTACTTTCTTTAATGCAATTTGGTGCACTTTTGTTCAACCTTGCGTTGTACTTCAGACATTCCTTTTTACTTCCTACTTCTTATATACCTTTTAATAAAACGTTCTCATTATACATATTGTTCCGAATCAACCGGCTTTTATTTAAAACATCACAACAAGAGTAGAAAAAATATGAAAACCCCGCAGGTTTATAGAATTAAAAATTTTCTCAAATTCTGAGACTATCTCTATCTTTTTCTAAAAAATGCTGATGACATTACCTTATGAAATATCCCAGAATCATTGGATTCTTGCAATTACATTATATTTCCAAAAATTCTCTAAACTTGTCGTTATGAAAAAACCTTAAAGATTCTGTGCTCAGATTCATTTTGCTTAAAGGGACCTCTTGGATTCGTGAGCTCTAGCTCCTTGGAATTAATTCAATAGAAATTATATCATTGTCAGACTTAAGTTATTGAAAACTACTCGACGACTTATTGAAATTAAAGTTTTTGTATAGACTTTTCGAATAAAATATTTTTTTATGTTCAAATGTTCAAAAATCAGTACAATCAGTACATATTTCAAAAAATCAGTACAAATCAGTACATCGTTTTTTGATCAGTACATGTGACCAAAAATCAGTACATGTACTGATCAAATCAGTACGTTTGGTCAGCCTAAGTATACCCCCATACTGTGGTTGGAGGGTACACTCAAAAAAAAAAGTTTGTAAAATGATATAAAATCCCCGTGATTTTACGGGGCAGGTTTTGTAAAATATGTACTAGCAAGAATCCCCGTAATGTTACGGGGATAATTTGTAAATTGATTTAACAAAAAAATTACGTGGAGAAAGTGTAAATTTACAATTTTTTTTGTAAAATATTATTGTAGACTTACAAAAAAAGTTGTAAATTTACGAAATAAAGTAGAAAATCAAAAAATAAAATTGTAAATTTACAAATTGTTTGGTTTAACTACAGTTTTTTATGGCAAAAAACTTGTATATTTACAGTTAAAAGTGGTAAATTTACAATTTTTATTGTAAATATACCATTTTTTCTTATTTTTTTTGCCGTAAAAACAGTAGTTTAACCAAATAATTTGTAAATTTACAATATTGTTTTTGTAATTTTTACTTCATTTTTGTAAAATTACAACTTTTTCTGTAAGTATACAATTTTGTTTTCTAAACTTTCATATTTGTTTTGTAAATTTACAAAAAATTTGGTATATTTACATATTGGTTTTGCAAATTTAAAGGTTTTTTCCATTGGTGCATCTTATTTTTCCTTCTTCGGCAGCTGGAGTAGCACTTTAACAACCTGAAATGATTTTTTTTTTTCACTTGAACACTTTTAACAAACTTTTTAGAGTATAACACTGCACTTTTTTATTTTTTTTCGGAATTTCGTTTCTTTTAAGTAGAACATATGAGAATTGCGAAGGAGGCTACACAAGAAATTTCTTATATTTTCAAGAAAAACTAGTCAAAAAAATTACCTTTTTTTTCGAATTTTTAATTATTTTAGCAAGTATTTTTAAAAAATTATAAAAAACTTATATTGATATTGTAGATTGGACGTTTAAGTACCTGATAAAATAAGAAAGAACTTAATTTTTCATAATTGACAGCTTTTGATTGACATTTTAGTGCCAGATTTAAAAAAAAAGTACCAAAAAAATATGGTAAAATTACTAAAAATGGTAAAAATACAAACAAAAAAACTAGAACAATAATATAGTAAAAACATATAAAAATTGTGGTATTTTACTTAAAGCAAGTTACCAAAAAATTGTCTTAATATTCTATTTCTTTGATAAAGCTTACAACTAATTGAAAAATGTTTGTATCCGGAACTTAAAAAATTTTCAAAATTTTTTTATGAAATTTTTTATTTATAAAAATTAATTTTTAACAAAATATGGACTTAGAAAATTTTTGCGTCTCCTATTGTTGCATAATTATTTTTCAATACAAATTTTTGTTTAATTACATTTTTCTGTGTCAAAATACTGAAAACCTTGTAAACTAAAAAATCTTGAAAAAAAATTGTTTGTAATAAAATATTTTTTGGTAGAAAGACTAAATACTATCAAATAAAATGTTGTTGTACAATTACAATTTTCTTGTGTAAAACAACTAAACACCTTGTAATTTTTTTTTAATTTGTAAAATAATTATTTTTTTTGTTAATTTACCTAAAAAAATTGTTAAATAAATTTACCAACATATTATAGTAAAATTACAAAGCGCACGGTGGTTTTTGTTTTATTAAAAATACAAGAATTTTTGCAAACAGACAAAAATATTAGTAAAATAGAATTACAAGACCTTTTGCTTGTAATTTTACAAACTTTTTTTTTTTGAGTGTATAACAATTAAAAACCATCTCAGTAATTATTCATATGTTTTAACATATATCAACATTTATTATTTACTGTTAATAAAATGTTCTAAAATAAAAAAAAAACATTGAAAATTAAAAAATAACGTCACTTTCATTTTTTTTACCAATAAATTTGAAAAAAAACCTACGAAAACATTAAAAATTAATGATTGTTGTGTTATTTTTACCAACGAATTCAAAAAAAAAATACCTACGAAAACATTAAAAATTAATTATTTCGTATTTTATTTTTTACAATGTTTCTATTCAATTATTTTTTAAAAAAAATTTTAATAAAATTTTGGAGAATCCATCCCGCAATCAACTACATTCTGGCTTGACACTCTACCCATCGCACATTGGGTTGAACACTATCAAAACTGAGGATTAATTCAAAATTTGAAGTTGGTATGTTGTAATATTTTTTATGGGTTTAAAGAGGATAAAATTCTCCATCAAAAGCTGTCAAAATTAATGTTCTAAGTTGTTTACTTTTTTTGCTATGCTCTCTCAAAATTTAATAATTTTAATTAATTTAGTGTACAGTGGTAAAAAGTAAAAAACGAGATATTTCAAGTGATTTTTTTTTGTTTTCAACTAAAAATAAAAATTTTTGTGAAATGGATTCACAAGCTACAGGTATTTAACTATATTATTGACAAGCGGTTGTTAAGATAAAAGTTGAAAAAATAGTTTTAATCATTTTTTAAAAAATATCCTAAAAATAGGGTATTTTTTACATATATGTTGAGTTTTGGTTGCTACTCTGATGAGCTCGGGCGAATCTGAGAACATAGTGATAAAATATAGGATTTTTGCTTTAAAATCCATGAAAGAACCAATGCCAAGACTTGCCAATACGAAAAATATAAGAGAATCTTTTAAAACATCTCCAGTGTAAAAAAATTATATGCTTGAAATCTTCGATTGTCTTTATGTTGTTTACCGTTTTTGTTTATTGCTATTTATTGTTAATGTGTAATATAATTATAATAACAACCAAATTTAATGATCATATATATTAGAGTGGGGTGTAAAGTTACTTTTTATCGAAATTGGTAATGTTTTTGCTTAAAATACTAAAAAGTACATATCCCATACAGTTTTTGAAAAAAAATTCGCGAAATTGTTTTAATGTTTAAATTACATTCGGTATCAAATTTTGTTCATATTTCTCAGCCAGCAACCAAATTAAAGCATTTAGTATTTTTAGGTTATGTGGAATGTACCAAAATTTTCGAGGTGTCCTTATATTTTCGTTCATAACTTTTAAACCGCAACACCGATATCACTCAAATGCAATACCAAACTGCTAAGGATAACTAGAAGTAAAAATGTTAAGTTTCAGTGATATCAAGTTAATATTTTTGCCATGATCGCGGTATAAAAAACAGCATTTTTATATTACAAATTGAGCATTAAAAGTTTTTAAAGTGCAAAACGCACTCTATTGTATATACTCAATTAGAAATACACTGCAACCTCGCTTAATGCAACTAATAGATTAAAGCTGCTGCAAAAACCCAGATTATTGTGAAAATATAGCGGAATTTTTGAGCTTCGGAAATTCGTTCGTTGTTGAGAAAAATAGGAGCAGTGTTGTAACACCGAGGAAATATATACTGAAGTATGCCGCAGAAAATGGTCGTGGGTGGGACACACTCTTCGTAAAGATGTAGCGGCTATTGCTCGTAAAAGTTTTAAGTGGAACCCACAAGGAAACAGCAGTAGGGGCCGCCCAAAGCTCACATGGCGAAGATCAATTGATGATGAATGTAATAGGATGAGGGTGACGTGGCCACAAGTAAAGCTATTGGCACAAAACAGGCAGAGTTGGCGTGTATTCGTAAATAACCTTTGTGTTGCTAGAAGCTCCACTATGGAGTAGTATTTTAATTTTCATATTTTAATAAATATATTGTTAATTAAAATATTAACTAATAAAAAAAAAAGTAATCGATTTTAATTTTAAAGTTACGACAAAATTTATGAATCAATATTTTTTATCGAAAATTTTAATTTTTTTGCATTAGTTTTGATTTTCAAATAAAAAAATATTGTATTTAAAATATGTGAATCAAGTTTTGTTTTGAAAATGTTGAATTTTTTGTATTTATATGATTTTTAAATTAAAAAAATTGTGCTTCCTTTTTTTGAAGAAAATTTTAAATTTTTTTAATTTTATGAACCACAAAAATAAAATTTTATAAAAAAAAATATTCTTATAATAATACGTATTTATTATGTTTTTTTTTTAATATAATAAAAACGCAGTAAATATTCTTTAATTTGCAATTTGATTCATTAATTTATCGCCTTTGCTTCCAAAGTTACAGCAAAAATTGTGACTCAAGATAAGTTTGTCCAAAAATCGAAAAAGTGCCTAGCAGGTTAAAAATTTATTTTTCCATATTTTCTTTTTGTCAAAATAGTAGTTTTTTGTTGATTAATAAGTATTCATCAATAAAAAATTAAAATATTTCAAAATTATGGCATCCCTGAATTAATCCCCATTTTGCCTATCGTTCAACCCACTGTGCATCGTGCCAAAGTCATTTGATACAAATATGTTTTTATATTTCTATTGATATTTTTTTTTGAATTTTTTTCTTCTAAAAAATAACCCACCCAAGTAGGTAAAAAAAACATGTCATATTTCCTTAAAAAATGCCAACAATTTAAAAAAAAAAATAACTTACACAAATCATTATTTTTACTTACAAAAAAAATAAATGACTTTAAAAATTTAATAATAATGAAAGTCTTTATTTTTTCTGTTGTTATTTTTGAAACAAAAAACAGAAATAGTCATTTAAAAAACTTAACGTAAAACAAATGTTTTTTCTTTTAAAAACGACAAAACGTAATTTTTTTTAAACAAACTAAAAACTGTTATTGACATAATTTTTTGAGAGTGTTAAATTTAGCTGTGCCGAATCTTTTATACCCTCATCTAAAAAATTGAAAACAAATTTTGACAGGGGCATTTTGGGGGCGTTGAGTTGGAGTACTCCTTGCCCCTCACGGTATATTATATTTATATTATTAATTTTTTATCCACGCCCTTAAAAGGGCAAAAAAAGGAGGAAAAATTATTTTTAATTTGTTTGTGCGGAAAAGATAACGTAATATTTGATGATTATTGTTAAGAAGTAATTGTTAATTATTTCATTTGCAATTTAAAAAATAAACAAAAAAAATATTTAAAATTTTTTAGTGACCAAAAAATTTATTCGATTATCATAAAAACTATTTTTTCCCCCTCATTTGAAGTTTCTGAACTTTTATTATAATAATAATTGCTTGGAAACTGTTTAAGGCGTATGATTAATTTTGTAATTGCATTTAAATAACAATCATACGCAATGGTGAACAGTGGATTATTTTTAATAATTTGGCTATTCAGTAAGTAGCAGTGATGGAAAAGTAAGTGCGTTAGTACTTTTTTCTTTTACTTTTTCACTTTCAAATATACTGTAGTACCCCGCGACTGATTTAGTACCTTTTCTATACCAGATGGGTTAATACATTTATTCAACCAAGTCTACATGTATTTTGTTATTTAAAAAAAATACATGCAAAATTTTTCGCAGACAAATTACGTTTGTCGTACAGTAACTGGGCATTAACGACTCCAATTAATTTTGCCTCCCGAACACTTTTTCCTAAGCCCTATCTCCACTTCCTACACTCTGAGAAAAAGCTGTTTTGTATTGATGAAAATTTATATCAATATGGTGAAAGCATCATTTTTCGTCAAATATAACGTGTCATCAATGTGATGAAGAGTGTGATCAATTACATTTTTTTGTTTATTTAAAAAAAAAAAAAATTCAATTTTTTTTGTTATACATTTGTTTTTATTTAATTCAATTTTATTTATTTTTATTTACAATTGAACAGTTCATGAGAATAAAGACGAATAGACCATTTGTAGAATTTTACAGGGGACAATAAAAACGCAGGAAACGGTTAAAAAATAATATTTTTGTCAACTTTTTGGTATTGGCTTAAAGATTTAAGTCACATCTATCTATATACAAAATTTTAGTAAGGTATTCGAAAGAAAAGTTGCCAAAAATTGGACTTCAATTTTTGCTTAAATGGAAAAAGGGCGAATATCCAAAAAAATGTATTGAAATTTGAATAAAAATGTGTTATTTTGCAGCAGATTTTGACTACATTTTCATGAGGCTTGCAAAACTTGACGAAGTATGGTTGGAATTTGTTTGTAACACTTTAAGGACTTCAAGGATACACTTTTTAAGGATTGCAAGGACATGCAAAAAACATTTTTTTTGTTAATTTTTTTTTTAATATTCCTGCCATTTGATGCAGTAGTAATTCTTTATGACACTTAATACATTTTTAGGAATTATAAAATATTTCAAAAGACGGTTAAAATAGGCTTAGACCATGTATTCGTGGTTATATGATCTTAATTACGCGGTAACACTTATTATTTTTTTTCGCAAATCTGGTTAATTTGTTTGTATGTGCTGAGATTGTTTTTTTTTTGTGTAAAATTTCAAATTTTTGCTAATACCAATTTTAAACTCGCAGCTAAATAATTTTTATATAATATTTTGTTAAGGATGGATATTCGCCCTTTTTGCTGTCCACACTTTAAACTCAAGAACGGTAAATTTTTTTGCCAATACAATTCCTCGTAATGTTCTTTTAACACATTGTTACCGAAAGTAAAATTTTTGTATGTTTTTGTGTTGCATTTAATCTTAAAAGTCAAAACCTTAAAAGTCAAAATTTCCCCAAAATTTCTGCATAGGATTGTAGGGCTCTGCTAATAAAATGCATTTATGCAAAAAACGTGTTTGCGAAAAAGTGGTCTATTCGTCCTTATTCGCATGAACTGTTCAATTGTTTGATATTTTCTATTTTTAAAAATTTATATGTTTTTATCTTTCGTCGCCACCAAGATTTTAACCACCGTACCCCTTTTTTATTGGGCTTAGCCTCTAGCCACTTACCTAAGGCATATCAACAAATAATTACATTTAAAATATTTTGGCCGTTTCAAGGATTATATGCTACCTCCCCTTAATTCAACTCTTATCATGTCTCAAGCAATAAGCCTTTCCAAATTTTTCTCTATATAGGTGTTTAATTTGTTTATTTTATTATCACAATATTATTATAACCAGACAACAACAATATCGGAACACACAAAAAAATATTATTTTCTACAACTTAATGCCCAATGGTGTAAAAGCATTTTTATGTTGTAATCTTTATTAAAATTGACATAATAAAGTCAACATTTTAAGACGAGTAATAAAAAAATATGAAACCTTTTATAAAATGACATCCTCTCAAGATCATAACTACTATGTAGACAAGACTAATAAAGTTACACAAAAAAAATATTGCAGAATTTGAGATAAAAAAACTGTAAGATTTTATGTTTTCAAGAGTGTATCAAAATTTCTTCATAGGAAAATTGTTTTTGAAGCTGATAATTTTTTAAAATCTAAGAATTTCATTAACGTAGGATGTTCCAGGAACTGAGATTTTTTTTTTTACGAAAAAGTTCTCAGAATCTGAGAATTGCTTAACAATATAAAAATTAAATCAATATTTTTTAAATAGAAAAATGCATCAAAATTTAGGAAGTTTCATATAGAATAAATATTTCAGAATCTCAGATTATTTCTAATGAAAAAAACTCTCGGAATCTGAATCATTTTCGTTTAGCAAGATTCTGAATTTGAGAATTGTTCTACAAAAAATACGATCTGAGAAGTAAAATTGAATCTGATCAGGCAAATGTCTCAGAAATGGTTTACTCAAAAATATAAAACTGTAAAGTTAGCAAACTACAGATGCTACCAGACACACTACAGATGCTGCCAGACTGAGAAAAATTTTAACGAAGAAATCCATCCCCCCACTTTTGCTAAAAAGAGTTAATGGAACATGGACCGAAAGTGCAGAGGAAACTGTTGACGTACTCTTAAGGACGCACTTTCCAGGTTGCAGGGAAACATCGATTTCAGAAAATCAACATATAGGACCGTTAACTTGTCCTTTAAACTTGCTCTCGAGAGAACGTCTGGCATGGGCTATAGGCTCCTTCAAACCCTACAAATCGCCTGGACCGGATGGAATCTTACCAGCAATGTTGCAACATACTGCAAATGAGATCATCCCTCACTTAATGGACATTTTTAATGCTTGTCTTCAACTAACGTACGTTCCGCAATCATGGAGAAAATCTAAGGCGGTTTTCATACCAAAAAGTGGAAAATTGAATCACGTAATGGCAAAAGACTACAGACCGATTAGTTTATCATCTTTTATTTTGAAAACTCTGGAAAGGATTCTAGACCTTTTCATAAGAGAAAATCTAGGTTTTCACTTCCTCTCTGATTCGCAACACGCCTATCAACAGGGAAAATCTATAGAAACTGCGCTTCACTATGTAGTTAACACTATAGAAAAATCTTTGCATGATAAAGAATTTACACTGGCCGCTTTTCTGGACATTGAAGGTGCCTTCAACAATGTCAGTATGGAGGCAATAATTAACGCAATGGAGACGGCATTAATCAACCCATGTATCACAAAATGGATTGGTCGACTGCTATTATGTCGTGAGGTGACAGCAGAATGGGGACCAGCAAAGGTTACAAGATACGCGTCAAAAGGAACGCCACAGGGTGGTGTTTTGTCACCACTACTCTGGCTTTTAGTAGTGGACCCCATTTTAAAGAAGTTGAAATCGCAAGGGACAACAGTGGTAGCGTATGCAGACGACGTTGTCATTATGTCGTGTGGAAAGTTTTTGGGCACAGTATCGGAACTTTTGGAAGTGTCACTGAGGCAAACGTGGAAATGGGCTAATAATAATGGCCTAAACGTTAACCCGGAAAAAACGGAAATGGTACTTTTTACGAACAGGTACAAAATAGAGACGTTTAAGGTCGAGATAAATGGAGTTAGAATTCCGCTATCAAACCAAGCGAAATTTTTAGGAATCATTTTAGACAGTAAACTGTTATGGAAACAAAACACCGAAGAAAGGGTCAAGAAGGCATACAACGCCTTTTACGCATGCAGGAAAATGTTTGGCGCAACTTGGGGACTGGAACCAAGGATCACTTACTGGATTTATACTTCTGTAGTAAGACCAATCTTACTGTATGGTGTTATGGTCTGGTATAACGCACTGGAGCGTAATGCGACGCACTTAAAATTTCAGAGAATTCAACGTCTCATGGGTTTGTGCATCACAGGCGCTTTGAGAACAACATCAGCTGAATCTATTGACACGCTACTGCACCTGATACCAATTGACATCTTTGCTAAGGGGGAGGCTTATAAGTCCTGCCTTCGTCTCAAAGAGTCAAATTTATTCAGGCAACGCAATTTTGGACACAGTAACATGGACAATTTAAATGATATTGCCACCGATTACAGAGTGCCCAAACTTATTTTCGACCGGAAATACGACGTAGAATTTCCAACTCGAGAATTTTGGTCAAACTGGCAAAACCCCCCAATGAACGCCATTAACATATTCACAGACGGCTCCAAACAATCCATGGGAGTCGGTGCAGGTTTTTCAACGAGTTTGCGAGATTTAGAGAAGACTTTTATCCTTCCATTGAACTCTAGCATTTTCCAGGCCGAAATAGTTGCCATAAGCAGGGCGGCTTTACAGTTCGGTGATGAGACAAACAGAGAATTTAACATTTACGTTGACAGCCAAGCTGCTTTAAAAGCTCTCAAAAGCTTTTACATCAAGTCGAAAGTAGTTTTCGAATGCTTCGAGAACTTACAAAGTTGAGGGAGTACGAATAAGGTGAAACTAATATGGGTACCAGGTCACATAGGTATTCAAGGAAACGAGAGAGCGGACGAGCTCGCGAAACAAGGTGCTGATGGTATTGGTATTTCTGCACAGAGAAAAATAAATTTCCAACTGAATTTTTCAGTTGTATTAACTCCAAATTCGGTTGATGCTACTACATTTTGATGTGTCTAACGAATTTTATAGTTGTTTCAATTAAAAAACCGTTGTGATAACAAAATTTTGTTGTAACTACCGATATTTAGTTGCTTTAACATTAATTCAAATGCATCCACCGATTTTTTGTTGCAACAACTGAATTTCAGTTGGAAATTAGCAAATTTGTTTTCTGTGTGTGTACATATTGATCCACCAATCCAGCACTTTAGATCGCTACGCGACATTCAAAACACTGCAATGGCTAATAGAAAGTGGAGAGAGCTAACGACAAGTGCGATCAGTAGACGATTGTGGACATGCTACAATCTAAGAAAAACTGAATACTTACTCTCACTCACTAGATGGAACTGCCGTGTACTTGCTGGAGTAATCACCGGGCACTGCCTAATAGGTTATCATAGAAAGAAGATGGGACTTATTTCTGATGCAAGCTGTAGAAGGTGTGATGAACCTAACACTGAAGAAACGGTCGAACATATTCTTTGCCAATGTCCTGCTTTGGCCAGATCCCGACTGCACATTTTAGGCAGACATGACTTCGAGAGCTTGGAAACCGTTTCGAATGTTGACCTAAGGCAAATAGTACAATTCGCGATGAGGACAAACGCGTTCTATCAGCGTCGCTGAGGAATTATTGTGGTTTCGCTATGGACCATCCGGTCTATGTGAGGAGTCTTTGACTCCGCCACCTCTAACCTAACCTAACCTAAAGTTAGCAAAAAATTTAGTTAAATTTAACTAAAAAAACACCTGATTTTGAACCTACTAAATTTCTAGTTAATTTAACTAAAAATATTTAGTTAACTTTTCGCAGAATGAATGTAGCAAAATAAACGTAACTTTAACTAAAAATTCAGATAGTTTTAACCAACTCTACTCAGTATTATTTTTATTTTCTGTGAAAATTACATAAAAAAATATGATTCAATTAAACTTTCTACTAAAACATTTAACTGTTACAATATTTTTTAATTAACCCTTTATAAAAAAGTTCAAGACTCATATTAACAAAATAATATATTTATTATTTTAAACATTTAATGACCACATTAAATATTTGGAGAAGAAAATGTTGCAAATAAATAAGATGCTGTTAAATACTTTTTTAAACTAAAAAAACTTTTTAATACCACGATGGTGGTCAAAACTTATCACATTTTGCTAAAAGCTAAACTATTATCTGACTTTTTTTTATAACATTTAAAGCAGCAGCAAATTTTAAAACAATACAAAAAAAAAATAACAAATTAATACCCTACACTAGAGCGTTAGTTTTTTCAACATTTTGAGAACATACTATTTGAGACTTGGACTAAATTAAACCGTGGTACCCGGCGATCAAAACTTTGGATTTTTGAAAGTTAACAAAAAAAATTAAAAAAGTGTGTCTTGCACTTTTTTTAAATTAATGCAAAAAAAAAATTAAAACTAAAAACAAATCTCAAAATTTCTTTTCCTTGGCCCTTTCATAAGCTTGAGACGAAATTTCGTATAAACCCAGTTAAAACCAAATCCGGAATTTTAATTTAGATATTTTTTTTTTTTTTTTTGGAAAATGCAAAACATTGATCGGCTCTACGGGTTAAAATTATCTAATTTTGTTTAAATTAAGGTTAAATTAAAGTTTGTCTCAAACTCTTAAGGAAAATATTTTGAGTTTTTTTTTTAAGTTTGCGAAGGTAAGAAAACCGCCATTTTGGAAATTTTTTGACAAATTTCAAATGGCAATATCTCGAAAACTTAACAATGCATAATAATGTTTTGCAAGATATATTTTTTTTAAATATTTAAAAATCCTAAGTTTTGGAGAAAATTAAAAAAAATATATAAATCTTTGATCGAAGGGCGCCCGGGTTGAGATGATCGGATTTGGATCAAATAAAGTTTGAATTAAAGTAAAAAATTCAAATGTTTTTATTAATTTCAGTTTTTATTTTATTTTTAATTTTCCGATATTTTAGTCATGTTCTTTGATAATAACACTGTGCTACAAAAAAAACACAAAATCGAATATACTTTTGAAATGAGGTAGTTAAGGTTGTAGGTCTCGTCGAAAAGATCACAAAAATGCCCATCAAACTTGCCAGACACCCTCAAATTTTAAAGTTATTGTCAAAAAACGTTTTTTTGTTACTTTTCTCACTAAACCACGTGTAACTTAAAAAGTTTTCCACCGATTTTCAATTTTTTAACTGTTTTGGAAAGAAGAAGTATGGGCCTTTTTAGGTGTGTGAATTGGTCTATACATTTAAGAAAGATATGACAGAGTTGTGATAATTTTTCTAAAAAATAAAATTAAGATTTGGCATGAAATTGCCGTTCGGACAACCCAGGCAAAAAAAATAAAAAAACAAACGAACATACTGAAAGGTCGCGTATCATCATTTTAAAGGTTTTTGGCCTCCTGAATTCGAATTTGGCCTTGAAATTGCGCTATCTTATTAAGTTTTTGATATATCAATTTATGTTTAATATCTCAAAAACCTGACGCAATAGAGCAATTTAAAGGCCAGATTCGGATTCAGCGCGCCAAAAACCTTTAAAAATATTGTACATGACCTCTTATGGTAAATTAATTTTTTTTTTTGTCTGAACGGCGATTTCCTGAAAAATCTTAATTTTCTTTTTTAGAAAAATTATCACCACTCTGTCAATTCTTATCTGCTTTTTACAGGATAAAGCTCATCAAATTCAGAACTAAATTTTCCTTAAAAATATGTTTATAAATATAAAGGTTGTTAAACGAACTATAGCGGAAAAAAATCGATAAACTCGAAAAATTTTCAAAAAATAGCAAAAAAAATTGATATTATAGAAAAAATCAATAGATATCTTTCTTATATGTGTAGACCAATTCACATACATGGAAAGCCCTATTCTTATTCTATCCAAAACAGTTAAAAATTTTAAAATCGGTTGAAAATTTTCTGAATTACAAAAGATTAGTGAAAAAAGTCCCAAAAAACCGTTTTTTGACAATAACTCTAAAATTTGAGGGTGTCTGGCAAGTTTAATGGTTCTTTTTGTGATCTACTCGACAAGACCAACAACCTATACTATGTCACATCAGAAGTATTTTTTCACTGTAGCACAGTGTAATTTGCAATATTTAAAAAATAAAAAACAAACAAATATTCCGTCTCCACTGTTTTATGTTTAAGATCTTGTCCTTAATTAACGTAAAATATTCTTTAATACATTACATTCAATTCAATACAATTGAATGATTTTTTCAGGAAATTTAACTGAAATTTAACTGGTAAAACCAGCATTTTTTACCATAAATTTTTTTTTGTCAAATTTATTTATTTGAGAAAAAATTTTTTTTCAAAATTTTTTGTTTACAAATATTTTTATTTTAAATTTTCTTTGTTTTTAAAACATTTTTTTTGCCTTACAACTTTTTTGTAGACAAGATTTTTGTTTTGTCAAATTTTTTTATTTGAGAAATTTTTTTTTTTTTTTTAAATTTTTTGTTAACAAATTTTTTTTTTAATTTTCTTTTTTTTACACATTTTTTTAGCCTTACAATTTTTTTTTTTTTTTTACAAGAATTTTTTTTGACAAAATTTTTTCTCTACGAGCTTTAATACACCCCAAAAACCAACGGATTCGCATATGGCTCAAAGTTTGTGTATTAACAAAAAAAAAAAACGTTGTGTCAAACCAAAAAAAAAATCTCATTGTACAACAATTATTATATCTCAGAAATAATTTAATATGGACTCAAATCGAACTAAATAAAAATTCAGTTAATTCAATAAATTGTAAAAAAATTGTCAAAAAAAAAAATTGACAAAAATATTTCTCTTTTTTTTGAGTAGGTTTTTTTCTAGTTCGAGATCATTATTACCTTTACTAATAAAAACAATATTCTTAAAGAATAATTTTTCTGGTTTAAATTTATTTATGTTGGTCATTTTTGCAAGACTTAAACGACACGTGTTTCGGAATTCGTCAGATTCCATTGTCAAGACTATTTAGCAAATATAAAAGCTCTTAGAAAAGGGAATTTAAATGACAAATCGCAAATGTTTAAACAAATATATTAATACATATGAGGCATTCCACACCAAACGTCCCGCTACAGAAAAACATCCGTGCCATGAATGTCTGAATAGGTGGTATGGATAGCTCCATATGGAACTAAGAAAATTGGGTTTTTTGTTTTCAAATTTTTTTAAATCTAGGTAAAGGAGCTGTAATAAAATATTGGAAAAATATTCAATTTGTAATTCTCAATTTTAACAAACCACAATTTCAAAAATTTACATGGGCTATAGATTATTTTTTTTTTTTAATTTGCAGAATCTATTCTGAAATTTTCATATATTAAAAAAGTCAATTTATCAAAAATCCGGCAACATTTTTTTATTTATTTAAATTTATTTTTTAAGTTTAGATGTTTGTCTATCCACACAAAAAAAAACAGGAGGTTTTTTTTTCATATTTTTTGAGAAATCGCATTTAAATAGATTTCATAAAAATTCTGTAATACTTTTGTATTTTATTGTGTCAACACCGCGTATGAGTAACGAATATTTGCGAAACCAAGGAGTTCTCGTTACTCATACGCTTGACACAATAAAATGCATGAGAATCAAAAAACTTTTATGAAATTCAATATTCAAATGCAATTTTCTCGAAAAATACGAATAATGACATTCTGAATTTTTTTGTGTGGATAGACAAACACCTTAACTTAAAAAAAAATAAAAAAACAATGCGGCCGGATTCTTGATTAATTGATTATTTAAAAAATGAAAAATTTCAAAACGGGGTCTGAAAACTTCCAAATATAAAATACTTTAATCAATAGTCCATAAAAAAATATACAAGAATGTAAATTTTTTAAATAGTGCTGTATTCCGTTATAATTTGATTAATATTTAATCAAGGGAACTCGACACAAATTCGAAAATTTTTTCCAATATTGAACCACACCTCCTTTGCCCAGATTTTTAAAAATTTAAAAACCAAAAGCGCAATTTTCTTAATTCCATATAGTCCTTTCCATACCACCAATTCAGACATTCATGGCACAGATGTTTTTCTGTAGCGGGACATTTGGTGTAGAATGCCTCATTTTATTAATATTTTTGTTTGAACATTTGTGATTTGTCGTTTAAACTTCCTTTGCTACTGGTAGTATAGAGCTTTTATAGTTGCCAAATAGTCTTGACAATGGAATCTGGCAAATGCCAAAACACGTACGATTAAGTCTTGCAAAAATTTTTAAAAATTTGCACTTGTTTTAAATAAATTCAATTTTTAAAAAATTAAAATTTCAGAACGGTTTAAAAATTTCAAAAAATACAAAATTTTAATCGATAGCCCATAATAAATATACAAGAATGTAAATTTTAGAGATAGTATTTCATTTCGTTTTAATTTCATAAATATTTAATCAAGGGAACTCGACACAAATTTGACCATTTTTTTTCAATATTTAACTACGCCCAGTTTTTGAAAAATTTAAAAAAACAAAAACGCAATTTTGTTAGTTCCACATAGGGCTATCCTACTAAGACATTAATCGAACATTCCAGTCGGCAAAAAAATTCCCCCCTAACATACTGCTGACTCTCCCTTTATTAAATTGCTGACATCTTCATACAATTTTTCAAAATGTCATCAATGACATGTCAGCAGTTGGTCAGCGGTTGTTTAAACGAATTGTTGGTGGCCACCGATACTGGTGGATACTACTGACCACCTGCTGACATGTCATTGGGGACATTTTGAAATATTGTATGAAGATTTCAGCGATTTCATAAAGGGAGAGTCAGCAGTATGTCAGATGTTATTTTGTTTTGCCAGCTGGGATGCCTCATGTTAATTAAGGGGTAACTAATTTTCATATTTTCGATTTTCAAAAATCGGTGCACAGCTTTGTGTGACCTTGCGATAAAAAAAATTGACAAAAATTGATGTGTTGCACATGGTTAAAATTTGCAAAAAAAAGTGGAGGTTTTTCTACAAGGATTAAGAATTTTTAAAAACAAATATCAAATAGCGATATCTCGGAAACCGTTTTAACGATTTTATTTTTTTTAAATCGTCAAAATGAATTAATATGATGAATAACAAGACTTTTTTTTAATTTTTCCCAATTTCGTTCTCAAAAACAAACATAATGTAATAATATTTTTAAAAAAAAAATTTTTAAACCGAAAAATTTTTATTTTGAAACAGATGAGTTTTCAATTTTCCCATACATTGGGAAAAATAAAATATTATATTACGCAAAATAAAATATTTTAAAGGTCGAGAAAATAACTTTTTTTCGAAATTTGTCGATCGCTGGGAAAATTATGGTTCGTATTATTCTAAGAACTCTATGTTTAAATTTTACCCAAATCGGACAAAATTTACCCATGCCTTTAGGGGGTTAAAGTTTTGCACTAAAAAAATGTTTACCCATACAAACCATTGAATTTTGGTTAAATAAACTCTTCTGAATAAAAATTGACTTCGAAAAAAACAGGGCCGTTTGGGCCCTACTCTAAAATTTATTCTTCATGATTGTGAGAATATCAGTAATTTTTCGAAAAAATAGAGCCGTTGCACAGTGGATCGAAAATCAAAAGTCCGGGTCAAAGGGTAAAAATAATCATCCGAACTCCTTGAAATTTGTGTCCATTATGGATATAGGGCCGCTGAATTCATATGTGCTCTTTAAATTTTGAAATTTGTAATGGTTTCTGAGATATTGGGATGCAAACTTTTTTATTTTTGGATTTTTTCAGTTTTATATATAATTTTTCATAAAAGATGTGTAATTTATTTTTATTTTTTATGGTAATATGGCAATAGGGATTTGTTTAAAAACATTGCATGCTTGATTTGCGTGGAAAGCAAAATTCACAAAACGCGATATAACGCGAAAAATGGAAATGAAAGGTAATAATGCTTTATATAATTTATAAATATCATCTGTCATAATAATTTGACTAAAACTTTTTTCAAATTCTGCAAATAATACACTTAGAAAAATTATTCTGAGATTTTAACCGTAAAATATTTTGGCGGGGTTGAAGATAATGGGTATAAAACCATCATGGCACTTAAAGAGGACATAAACCACTTTAGCTTTCTGTTCATACTTTTTTGAAATAAAGGTAGAAACAGAACAAGCACGGCTCGGGGGACGGTTGCCGTTGCCGGAGAATATAGGCCCAAAACAATGACGGGGGACGGCGACGGCAAAAAATGTCATTTGTTTGTTCAGTGGTGCTAACTTTTAATAAAATAAGCGTAATTTTACGGGAAAAAATCGCTGACCACATAGTCAATGCGGTTAAGTTGGCACTACTGTACGTTCATTACACCATTGTGAATGAAAAGATAAAAATTTGGTGTGAAAATGCGGCAACCCTGGAGTGTGAGAGGAAGGGAGAATTAGAGAACCCGGAGAACAAATAAAATAAGTTTTAATTTTTTGCCGTGCCGGTCACGGTTTTTAACTGTCAAATCGCATGGAAAAAGTCGTGCCGGGCTTGTTCTGTTCCTACCATTACTTGTATGTTTTAGTGGCCTCCTTCAGAGGCCACTAAAACATATAAAAAGTCTTTATTATTATAAAAATACAGCGAAAAAAATTACCGGATACTTACTCTACACGATCCAGTGTGCGTTGGGTAGCCATATTGAAAATATTTGTTTTTGTTTTGACAAGTAAGGACTGTAGTTGAGGTGTTGTTTTTAATGATAAGTATTCAGAAAAAATATTATTCCTACCTGTGAAATCTTTATCGTGTTGTAAAATGTATCAAAAAAAGCCAAAAATGCGCTTTTCTTAATCTTTTTCAAAATTTTATGTATTTTAAGTTAAAATTTTTAACAGAAAAATAATATTTTTTAATATTATTTTTAAAATCTATGGCCTTTACCACAAGAAAACAAAAAGTCTATTTTAACAAAAGTTTTATTTTAAATTTAAAATTTTCAATACATTTTTTGAAAGTCGATTTTAAAAACAAAAACAATTTGTATGGAAATAAAATTAAAACCTCATTTTAAATTTATTTTATTTTCTTGTGGTAAAGCTGTATATTTTTAAAATCTATTTCTTGAAAATTATTCTATGAGAATATCATAGTTTTAATTAGTAAAGGAAAAAATGACCATGAGCTAGAATATACCCACTCTAAATATAATATGTTAAAGGTCGAATAAAACTTTTTTAATTTTTTAATAAAAAATAATCAGAATTTGAAAAATCGTTCTCGCGTAAAAAAATTGGCACTAAAAAACATTTTTAAAATCCAAGAAAAAAAAGAAACATACCAAAAAAATTGTATATTTAAAAAAAAAGTTTTTACTTAAAATAAAATTTTTAAAGTCAAAATTTTTATAAATTTGTTTAAGTTAAAAAAAAATATTTCCACCCATATGGGTTTTTGCACTCAAATGTTGTTCTATTCATATTTTGGGCATTATGGAGGGCATTCGCATATTCGGCCAAGTCGAATTTACCTAATTTACTTGTTTTTTTAATGTCTTTTCTTCAATCTACTGCCACAGTTTAGTGAAATTCTCTATGCTCAACAAAATTTAGTTAAGGGGGCTGTATTTAGTGGTATGTTCAATGTATTGTTGTATGTAGTTTAATGATAAACAGACAGACAACTGCAATATAATAAAATTAATGACACATCATTACGTTAATATTGTGGTACGCGATCATGTTGCAAGTAGCACTAAATAACAACTTTGATGGCAAGCAGCAAGCACAAGCAACAACAACAGCAACAAACAAATAGCCAAGTTTAAACAGCAGCAGCTTCAACAACAGATTTCTTTCTTTTATTTTAAGATGAGATGTAGTTTTAGTTTATTTAGTTTTTGGCCAAGGCTCATTGGGTCAAAGAACAGCTATAGAGCACAGAAACTAAAAAATAATGATAAAGTAGTTACTTACAAAAAAAAAAAAACATTAAAGAAAACGATTAGGGATTAAAAAAAATTTAAATTTTTCATAAACAATGGCTCTTTAAATTATGATAACTGTAGGCTATTTTAGCAAGTGTGTGGCAAAAAAAACATCACTATTCTATTATTAGGTTAGAGGAAGAAATATCTTAAAATAGGATTGTGTATTGGAGTAAACTCTAAGCAAAAAAAAAATTTGGCGTAGTTTTTTTTTCTTTATTTTCCCTGCTTCAAAACATGGATTTGACTCAACATTTCTGCGGAGCAAAAACTTCTTAATTTATTGCAAATTTTATATCACCATTCTATAGCAAAAAATACACAGTGATATTAAATCGAACTTTCCGAATCGGAATAGGATAAAACCAAAAGCAAATGAAAGCTGTCATTTTACATAACATAATCCCAGTTGGAAAATGTGTCACTGAGGAAATTTACATAGAGATTCCTTAAGGCAATGCCTTTAGGTTCTGACAAAAGGATTAGCTACTTGATGACATGTCCTAACATTGTCATCAATGAATGTTTGTTTTAAGAGTGTGGATAAATCCTCTAAGACATCTATAAGGAAATGTCTTCACAATAGCAGAACATTAAATTAATATTTAAAATCTGGGAAACCCTTCAATTTCCAAGAAAAACAAGGCAACTTTATAGATTTATTTAAAATATAATCGAACTCTTACAAGTTGTATGAAAGTAATAAATAGATATACAGTTTTGTAAATAAAGTTTGGATGAAGTATTTAGGTTTTGGACTTATAAACTGAAGGTTCCAAGTTCAAATCCAGTTGGGACTAAAAATGGTGAAAAGTTTTTTCTTAATATGATTGAGATAAATTATAAAGGAAAATGGATAAAAATAACACTAAAAGAAATACGATGATTTTTTATATTTTCATATCACCTACACTGATAGAAAAACGCTTCATATCACTAATGAATGGAATTCATTTACGTTGTTTCATTACAACAATGAAATATTTCATATGCTGAATAAAATTTCATACATATAGTGCAAGATTTTCGTTGTGATTCATTAGATTTCGTAGTTTCATTAAAAAATTTCATTAAGTTTTGTTTACAAAATTTGCTGTTTTTTGACACCTGTCGTGTCACGTCTGTTTAGTCTGTTAGTTTACGCGCGCAAAAACAGCTGATAAGAGCGTGATTTTTTTTAGAATTTTTATACGAAAATTAAAATGAAATGTTGTTGATTAATTATAGGTACCTATTTATTAAACTCGCGCTGTTTTATATTATTTCGTGGTTTTACTTATGTATTAAAAGTAAATGCTATAGTAAAATTTTGTGTGAGAAAACTGAGTGAAATCTATAGATAAAATAAAAAATATGTAAAAGTGTTTTTTTAACTTGGTTATTTTGTTTTTTTTTATTTTGTTATTTTGTTTTATTTTATAAAATTTAAAAAAAAATTAAATTATTCATTTTATATTTACCCAGTTGGAAAATGTGTCACTGAGGAAATTTCCACAGTGATTCCTTGAGGAAATGTCTTCAGGTTCTGACAAATCATAGCCAATCCTTGATGACATGTCCTAACATTGTCAGCACTGATTGTTTGCTTTAAGAGTGTGGACAATTCCTCTAAGACGTCTAAAAGGAAATGTCTTCAGAATAGCAGTATATTAAATTAGAATTTTAAATCTGGGCAACTCTTCAATTTCCAAGAAAAAGATAGCAATATTATCGACTTAATTAAAATAAAATCAAAATCTAACAAGTAGAATAAAAGTAATAAATAGACAAACAATTTTTAAAATAAAGTTTGGAACAAGTGGTTAGGTGTGGGACTAATAAACTGGAGGTTCCAGGTTCAAATCCAGTTGGGACTAAAAAAGGCGAAAAGTTTTTTCTAAATATGAGAAAGATAATTTATAAAGGAAAATGGATAAAAGTAAAAACTAAAGGAAATACGAAAATTTTTTGTATTTTCGCATGACCTATGTCAGACATTTCCCCAAAGAAGTCTTAGGTGACATGTCCCCAGAAGGTCAGCCCTGACTACTGCTGACTTTGAGTGAGGACATTTTGAAAATTTGTATGAAACTGTCCTCAACCCAGTACATAGAGATGTCTTGTGGATGTCAGGTGTGACTCTGACATGTCATCGCCCCGTCACTGAGGATGGCTCGAGGACGTTGCCAACTGGGTACTAAATTCGTGCTGTTTTATATTAGTTCGTGGTTTTAATTACGTATTACAATTTAAGGTTGGAGTAAAATTTTGTGCGAGAAAACAAGGTAAAAACCATTTTTATAATTTTTAATTTTATAAAAAGATCTTTACAATTTCATAAATATATTTCATTTTAAAAATAAAAGTAGCATTTATTAAATGAAGTACTTCATTTCAAAAATAAAAAGTAAAATTAATTCAATGAAAGTATTTTATAAGAATTGAATACTTTTTTCAATAAAGTAATGCAAAATTTTCATAATATACAATTTATATTTTGTATGAACAATTTTCATTAATTTAATAAAACTTGTTCTTGCAATTACATTTTATGATACCTATTTCATTAATTCAATGAAACCCTACATAGGATCCTTTTTAACGTCATTTTTCATAACATTAATGTAGATTTTCATTATTCTCACGTACAAATTTCTATCAGTGTATGTCAGACATTTCCCCCAAAAATGTCTTAGGTGACTTGTCCCCAGAAAGTCAGCATGTTCGGAGTACTGCTGACTTTAAGTGAGAACATTTTATAAATTTATATGAAACTGTCCTCAACCAGTACCTACACTGATAGAAATTTGTACATAACAATAATGAAAATCTACATTAATATTATGGAAAATGACGTTTAAAAGGAACCTATGTAGGGTTTCATTGAATTAATGAAATAGGTATCATAAAATTTTATTGCAAAAACAAGTTTCATTAAATTAATGAAAATTTTTCATACAAAATATAAATTGTATTTGATAAAAATTTTTCATTACTTTAATGAAAAAAGTATTTAGTTCTAATGAAATATTTTCATTGAATAAGTCCTACTTTTTATTTTTGAAATAAAATACTTTTATTTAATAAATGCTACTTTTATTTTTAAAATGAAATATATGTATGAAATTATAAAGATTATAAATGGCTTTCACTTAGTTTTCTCGCACAAAACCTTACTCCAACCTTAAATTGTAATACATAATTAAAACCACGAATCAATACAAAACAGCACGAATTTATTAAATATAAAATTAATAATTTACTTTTTATTTCAAATTTTATAAAAAGGTCTGAAAAAATCACAAAATAACCAAGTTAAAAAAACACTTTCACATATTTTTTATTTTATCTATAGATTTCACTCAGTTTTCTCACACAAAATTTTACTATAAAATTTTCATTTAATGTATAAGTAAAACCACGAAATAATATAAAACAACGCGATTTTCATAAATACTAATAATTAATCATTTTAATTTCATTTTAAATTTCGTATAAAAATTCTGAAAAAAATCACTCTCTGATCAGCTGTTTTTTGCGCGCGTAAACTAACAGACTAAACAGACGCGACACGTCAGGTGTCAAAAAAAAAAAACAGCAAATTTTGCAAACAAAACTTAATGAAATTTTTTAATGAAACTACGAAATCTAATGAATCAAAATTAATGAAAATCTTGCACAATATGAATGAAATTTCATTTAACACATGAAATAATTCATTGTTGTAAAGAAACATCGTTAATGAATTCCATTCTTTAGTGATATGAAGCGTTTTTCTATCAGTGTACACACAAAAAAAAAAATCAGTTTCAATAAAAAAAATCCCGAATTCAATAAATAAATTAACTAAAAAAGCCGTGGTTAGAGTATTCAAAACCGAAACCGAAAACCGGTTAACCGGTTTTTTTAATTTTTAGAAACTCGACCGGTTTCGAATAGTTTTGAATTTCGAATATTCGAGAAACCGGTTTTTCTGTGTCGGTTAACCGGTTTTTATAAAAAGTTATAATATAATGGATTAAAATATGTATTGACTTTACACAGTTTTTTAGAAACACTAACATAACTTAGCGGTACTACCATAATCAGTTTGTCGATATGTTGGTATGTCAATATCAATGTATCACCGAGTTCCGGATGTCCATCTCTTCCTTTAATATTGAAATCAATATCTTTTTTTTTAAATTTGGCACTTTGGAGTGCTATGGTAAACCATTTTTTTAAGTAACTTTTTGAAATTGTTGAAATCGGAATTGGCTTAATCAGCACAAATGAATATGTTAGGACAGATGCCTGAATTTATTAGTAATTGTACTCTTTAAACAATTCAATAAAAACAAATTTTGAAATAAAATCTCTACGGATTTCATCTCTCAATTGCAAAGAATTTAAATTTATTTGTTACTTCCAATAATCCAAACAATATCGTTGAAATATCGAAGCAATATTACCTAAAGTCACATATTATACAAAAACGGTAGTTTTTTATTTTAAAGTGTACCATGAAAACATGATATCGTTTTCGCTATCAAAAATCCTGTCATAACGATAGTAATACCACCTTATTTCAAGTTTTATGGAAATACCATCGTTATTTCTATCGTTTCGGTAGGAAATTACGAAATCATTTTCGCTGTCGAAGTTTCCAGCGAAATTGGGCGACAGTAAAATCACTAAAACTTTGGAGTGGTATCAAAATTTTATTGAATGTGATATCGTAAACGGTGTCATACAGATGATACTATCGATTTTGCGTTTATTGGGCTATGATTTTTTTGTAAAAATATTATTTAGTTCACTTTATTTTTAACCTGAAGAATAAAAACCGAAAAACCAGTTTAACCGGTTTTTTTGCTAAAACCGAAACCGGAAACCGGTTTTTCGAAAATTAGCTTTTTCGAATAAACCGAAAACCGGTTTTTTGAATACACTTGCCGTGGTGAAGATTTTCACAAATTTAATAAATGCATTTGTAAGTTGTTTGCTGAATATAATTTCAATGAAGGAATTTCAAGATTCAATAAAAAAGTTCATTGATTTATATTATTTTTTTAATATTTTTGAACTAAAGAAAAAAAATATTTTTTATTTGTTTTTTTTTTTATATTTTATTATTTAATTGTTTTCTTTATTCATACTTTTTGTTAATTGTCATTGTTTCCAACAAGCTTTGAACAGGAAACCTCCTGCTTAGAGTGCTTGTCGTCTTACCAACCGAGCTACAGCATGTCAACAAGTTACTACTTAACAAGTTTTGTTCTTGATTGTTAGCACTTAAACGAATTTAACCGATAAAACTATAACATTGTTTTGGCGTTGTGCGCTAAGCGGTTTGTAAACTTATTACTATTTTTTTGTCATTGGTTCGAATCCCCATCAGTCCCAACATTTTTTTAATATTTCATGGATTTTTTTTAAGTTATTTCTTTATTAAAAATTACTATGTGTGAAAAAAAGAAACACAGCAAAACTTGCTGACGGAATGAGTTTAAATTTTTTTTTTAATTTCAATAAATTTTTTTATTGATACAATAAAAAATTTTATTCAAAATATTTTTATTTTTAATAAATGTGAGGATGGCTCGAGGACGTTGCCAACTGGGATCCCAATAAAAAATTGTTATAATTCCCAGAAACTATGAAATCACCAATACAGGGACTTTGTCTACAATGCTTGTTGGCCATAATTAAAAAAACGAATGAACTATTTTTTTCTGTTTTAAAAGTATCTGTTTCACTTTCTTTTTGTGCAGGCGGCCTTTGGCCGGACTTGGAAATTACAAACTCCATCTCTTAAACCCATCCGGACCTACAGTTGTGTTCAAAATAATAGGAGAAAAATAGGAGTGCGTATAGAACATTAAAATTCATAAAGGTATATCTTTGAAACGAAAACGAATATTTTTAGTAGATAAAAAGTGCATCGTAGAAAATGTCGCAAGCTTTAATTTAAAATTATTCCCATCCAGATTGGGTAAAAAATAAATGAGATACATGGGTCGAACTGCAAAATAAAATTTTTGGAATACTTTTTTTGAATTTTTTTTTTTAAATACTTACGAGTCGATTTATTTCAAATACACAATTTTGGATTTTTAGCATTAGCCTTATAGTTAATTTTTAGTAATCAAATAATTTTTCTACCTACCAGGAAAAAAATCCAAGACCTTCCCGTATTGTAAAAAAACACGTATTTTTGGACATCCAGTTTTTTGTAAAAAAAGTAGATATTAATTTCCCAATATGGCTGGAATTAATTTTAATTAAAGTTTAAGCAATTATCTACAACGCATTATTTGCTTAAAATACTCGTTTTATTTTCAAAGATATACCTTTCTGAATTTTTACGAGGATACTCCTATTTTTCTCCTATTTTTCTGAACACATGTGTATACGCGTTAATTTTTTTTGTATGTGAAAACACAATATTAATAGCTATTATGACCGATCCTATTTCGGTCGTAATCTCCTTAAAACACTGTCATAATCCCCAAGGGTTTATGACCATTTGGAAAGTGGTCATATTTCCTCCTCGGTCACAATCCCTATTTCCGTTATGGGGGTAATGTCTGTTGGAGCTATAACCCTAAATTCCATTGTCTCAAAAAATATGCAAGTTAGAGCGAAACGGACAAAAATTTTGGATCAAAAATCTATGGTGACCTTTAAAGCCCATTTTTGCAATTAAGTAATGTAGGCCGAAAATAAAGTTTTAATATGATAATGTTTTTAGGCTGGTGTCTAATTTAAAAAATGTTGCAGGACTTAGATAATAATTCACCTCGTGGTAAATAAAGCCGTTTTTCACCAGCTGGTGAATAAAAAGTAACATAATTCTTTTTCAAATTTTTGTTTTTCATCAATTTTTTTTTTTTTTCATATTTTTTTTTATATTTTTTTTTTTCAAAAACTTTTTTATCAAAATTATTTTTCACCAAAAATTTTGTTTTCATTAAATTTTTTATAAAGCACCAAAGAGAGTTAGAAGTAGTCCTTAATGAAGAGAAGATTGATGTTTGCTTAATTGCCGAAACACATTTTACAAATCAAACATTTATAAAATTTAAAAACTACGAAATATATCATACTAGTCACCCAAATAACACAGCAAGAGGAGGTAGTGCTGTAATTGTTAGAAAAAATATTAAACATAATGAAGAACAAAAACTGCAAACGCACGAATTTCAAGCAACAACTATAAGACTGTCTACAAAAAATCAAAATCTAATGATAACATCTGTGTACAGTCCACCCCGTCATAATATAAAATGTGATAAATACAAACAACTAATTGAAATGCACAACGAAAGATCTTTAATCGGAGGCGACTTTAACGCAAAAAATATTCAATGGGGTTCACGCCTTACAACTACCAAAGGAAGGGAATTATTTAAAGCAACAAGGGAAACAGGAAGTGAGGTAATTACTACTGGGAGCCCAACTTATTGGCCTACAGATCCAACAAAACAACCTGATCTTATAGATTTTTTTATTATAAAAAATATATCGAAGTCTCTTATAAAATTAGAAAATGGATTTGATCTAAATTCGGATCATTCAGCTATTTTCTTAACTTTGTTTGAAAATGTTCTTACAAAAGAAGATCCTCCATTCTTAACCAACAAATTCACAGACTGGGAGTATTTCCAAAATATCCTTTCTAACTCCAACCCAGAAATATCAGAAATAGGTTCAATTGACCAACTAGAATTTGAAGTTGAAGAATTTACAAAACTTATTCAATCATCTGCATGGAAAAGTACACCTAATACTCCAAAACGCTCTATGGTACATCGTTATCCAGAAGACATAAAGGAAATGATTAAAATCAAACGTAAAATTCGTAAAAAATGGCAGCAAACCAGATCACCAAGTGATTAAACCCGTCTCAACAGAATCACGCATGAACTTAGTGCTAAAATAAAGAAGTTCAAAAACGAAGTATTTAATAACCATCTGAGAGAATTAACCAATGATAAAACCACTCATTACTCTTTATGGAAATCAACAAAAAATTTAAATCGGCCACAGGTCCGAAATTCCCCAATCAGAATAGATGGAGGGGAGTGGGCAAAAACTGACAGCCAAAAAGTAGAATTATTTTCAAATTATCTTTCAAATATATTTTCTGATACCAATCAGGAACTTACTAATGTTGTTTCACATCGTAATGGTGATATCCAACAGGATTTAGTTTTTAATGCAGTTACGCCATATGAAGTACAAACAGAAATAAACAACTTAAAGCAAAAAAAAGTCCAGGCTTTGATTTAATAACAGCCCGATTAAAAATTTTTATATGATGCAATATATTATGATATGTAACACAATATATATTTATACGCAATTTGATCAGAATAATGGTGGATGTTTTTACATTTAAAAAGATCAACTTGTATAAAATACCAAAAACTAAGGACGATTTTCGTCCAATAGCTATTCTCCCATATTTGTCGAAAATACTTGAACGTATAATGCACTCCCAAATAAGTAAATTTATACATGATAATAACATGCTTACTGCTAGGCAGTCCGGTTTCCGTCCTCAGCATAGTTGTGTCTCCGCACTAATTGATGTAACCGAGGAAATTAGGTCAAAAATTGATACTAATCAAATAACTTTTTTAATTCTTCTTGATCACTCGAAGGCATTCGATTCCGTTAATACTGAAATTCTTACATTTAAATTAAGAAATAGCTTCCAATTTTCCTCCTCGGCAACGAAATTAAAGCGATCGTATCTGACTGGTATATCTCAATCTGTTTTTTATGGGAATTTGATTTCGAATAAAATTGAGTTAACTAGAGGTGTACCGCAAGGTTCCATCTTAGGTCCTTTGTTGTACTCAATGTACTCAAACGATCTTCCAGAACAACTAGAATATTGCAATGTACATATGTATGCTGACGATGTTCAACTATACATTAGTTGCAAAGCAACGGAAATTGACGATTGCACCCGCAAAATAAATATTGATCTAAAGCGAATATATGACTGGGCTACAACTAACGGTTTATGTCTTAATCCGAAAAAGTCGAAATGTCTACTTATTACCAAGAAGACTCAGAATAATGTTTGTTTTCCTGATTTGGTCCTGGGAGACTCAAAAATTACCGTAGTCGAATCGGTTAAAAACCTTGGTATTACTTTTAACAATCATCTTGATTGGAGTGATCATATTAATGTAATTACGGGAAGGTTGTATGCGATGTTAAGAAATTTATGGTGTACGCAATGGTTCATACCACAGAATATTCGAATGCTGCTTGCGAAAACATATTTAATTCCGACTCTGCTATATGGATGCGAGCTTTTTATAAATTGTGATTCTACCAGTTTGAGAAAACTCAAAGTAGCCTACAATAACATAGCCAGATACGTATTTGGCTTAAGACGATTCGATAGAATATCTTTTTATACACAGCAAATATTTGATGTATCTTTTGAGAATCTTTTGAAATGTAAATTGTTATTGTACTTACACAAGATTATATATTTGCAAAGTCCGCAATATCTTTTTAACAAAATCACTTTTCTTAGATCAAATAGAGGAAACCGTATTAAGCAACTTAGACACAGAACTCATATATCTGATCAACATTTCTATATAAATGCCATTAAAATTTGGAATAAATTACCCTTTCGTTTGCAAAAAATAAACAATGCAACGCAATTCAAAACTGAAATATTTAAACATTTTAGGCAAGTGTAAAATATTTTAAATAACAAAATTCTTTTATTTATAACTTTGTTATTTTAAGTCATTTTTAATGTATTTTATTTTTTATATTTTTATATTTTTTTTAAAAGTTTTTCAAAGTTTTATATTTAACTCAAAAATTTTATTTTTTTTATAAATTTAATTTTTTTTTATAGTTTTATACTTTTTTATGTGTAACCACTTTTTGTATACCCAGTATATTATCCAGTACTTAATATAAGATTTAATCTTTGTATTGGATTGTAAAACTTAAAATTAAATAAATAAATAAAAATAAAAAAAAAAAAAAATATGATTTGATTTCACCCGAGTTTTGACCAGACATTGCTATATATTGGTGGATCTAATTAGATCTAATTGCATAAAAACATATAAAATCCTGGTGTTTTTTGGTTTGGGTTGAGATACACCACAGGTCAACGATACATTCACCAAACATATAATTTTCTAAAACAAAAAAATGTTTGGGTACGCTTCGAACCAGATAGGTGAAATACATAACCCTAATAAGGAAATGTTTAGGAACATTTTAAAAAGTTTCTTATACTTTGCCTAAAAACTTAGAAAATTTTTGGTTAATTGGAAACATATAAAGTTTTATATGGAACAGAATAAGCTATTTGATGCTATAATTTGATGTTAAATTATACAGAAAAACAGATTTTGTGTTGACCCTTATATTATTTTATTTAATTATATCAACCGTGCACCTTTTAATCCGAATCATGATTAAATTATATATTACTACATATGACTGCATTAAAAAAATTTAGAAAATATCTCACGGATGTATAATCATATATAATTTATTATGTTTGTATCAAGTTATATATTGTAATATATGTTTATTTTTACTCGGGAGCTGAGGTACTCAGACGTCTTCCTTTAAATTGTATAAATAGAATAACCAAGATATTTACTGCATGTTTTCAACTACAATATGTCCCAAATTTATGGAAAGTAGCAGATGTACTCATGATACCAAAACCAGGAAAACCTGAGACAGAAATAACCTCATATAGAACCATTTCACTTCTTCCAATTTTGTCTAAGTTATTTGAAAAAATGTTATTAAATCGACTTAAGCCAATAATTGAACAAAATTGCCTTATTCCAATTCACCAATTTGGTTTCAGACATTCTCACTCTACCATTGATCAAGTTCATCGTATAACTAATATTATAGAAAAAGCTCTGGAAGAAAAGAAAATATGCTCTACAATTTTCCTGGATGTGTCACAAGCGTTCGACAAAGTATGGCACGCTGGTCTAATAACTAAACTTAGAGACATGCTACCCACTTTGTATGTTAATATTGTAAAATCGTATCTCGAGGATAGATTTTTTCGTGTAAAAAAAGAAGAAGCACTTTCTAGATTAAAAGAAATAAAAACCGGAGTTCCTCAAGGGAGCATACTAGGACCCATATTATATCTTTTGTATACGCGAGATATACCTGAACCACCAAACACAATAATAGCAACATTTGCAGATGACGCTGCTATTCTTTCAGTAGCGGAATCCGAAGATGTAGCCCACACAAACTTACAAAACGCTATGAACCAACTATTAAATTGGACTAATGCTTGGCGAATAAAGTTAAACAATAACAAATCTGTACAAACTAATTTTACAAACAAAACCATATCAAATCTTCCTATCTACATGGATAATTTACAAATTCCATATTCGAATAATGCGAAGTATCTAGGCATGACACTTGATGCTAAATTACGCTGGAATGAACATGTTAAAAAAAAATGTTGTGAACTTAATATTAAATGGTCTAAACTTAAATGGCTCATTGGTAAAAAAGTGTTTTATCAATAGAAAATAAACTTCTTATATGTATATAACCAGCAACTTAAACCAAAATGGCTTTATGGAATTCAACTTTGGGGTTGTACCAACAAGAAAAACATTGATAAAGTTCAAAAGTTCCAAAATAAAGTTCTAAGGAGTATAGTAAATGCTCCGTGGTATATCCGGAACTCGGATCTTCATCGTGATCTCGGAATCAAAACAGTCGCTGAAGAAATACAAAACGTGGCGACAAAACATGATGCTAGGCTCAGAGAGCATGTTAATAGCGAAGCTTCAAATCTCAACGATACATCTGGTCTACAGCGAAGATTAAAACGTACTAAGCCGTGCGACCTTCTTAGAAATTTATAAAATTGTTTTATGAGTAAGTTAACTACTCGCATCACATAATCATCCCTGGAAATAAATTGCTTGTTAGTTTAAGAATTTAAAACTAGTTGCAGTAACTAAAAATAAATAAACTTAAAAAAAAAAAAAATTTCTACAATAATTTAATTACTAATAAAATTTCGGGGATCTAGCTCTTTTGATTTGGCCAACATTTATGTTAAAAAAATTCATAGAAAATTAACGATTATTATTTTTTCAAGTAAATTTGTTTGTTTTTTTAAATCTGTATATTGATAGGGTACTCTATCCGATATCTATCGAATGAAGATTAGTGTAATCTTATAAAGTATTTTGCAAAGTATTTCTCCCTACTTCCGGTAACCCTACACCCACTACATTGAAAAGTTTTCGCTTACCTGAACTAGTCAACGGTCCAAAATACAAACATATCATCGAATCTTCAACATAAATAGGTTTCATTATAGCGTAGCAAGATTTTTAATGTATGATCATTGGCATTTTAAAATTCCATTGTGACTGTTTTATGTGTGTTGTCAAAACATTTACTCATCTTCCTTTTCACAAAAATCTTGTGATTCTCTATAGAAGAACAAAAACTAAAAAAAATAAAAAATCCCAACCTAGTGATCAGTACAAAAAACTATGTATAAAATAGAATTCATATGGACGAACATCACACATTCCACAACAAAAAAAAATCCAATTGATCGACCGCATGAAAACGAACATACGCATGTGCGCGCGCGCCTGCGAATTTGTTCGCATAGAAAGAGAGATCTCAAAAATCATAATGGAAAACACAACCCAAACCATTGTCGTATTGTGTTGAAGTCAAAATAGTATCTTAAGTATACTGCTGTGATCCCTTATTCTAAATTCTTTCTTTTTTTGTACGATTTTTATATTCTTTTTTTTTTTCTTTTTTCTTCATAATGCAAACGCATAAAAACGTATTCGTGGCAAATAACCATAAATCGTACAATCTGCCATTTAGTTTAGGTCTTCTTAAACAAAATTTAAAAAAATAAAGTTTTTTTTTACATTTTGTATTGAAAAAATATGTTCAAATATTTATTTTAACTTTATTGATATTCTATTCTAGTATAAATTATTTTGAAGTACACTTTGTATTTGTAATGCGTACTTGGGCTGTTATTACTACGAGTATAATGAAGATGGTATTTCCCTTTATGAAAATGGGCAAACGTATTAAATCATGTGATCGAAAAGTATTTCAAAATTCTGAATATGGAGGTTAGATAATAGGCTTGTTACTTGCAGACGGATTTTTTTTATATATTTTTTTTCTGAAATTACATACAATTAGTAAATATAAACAAAAATCAAAAAAGCTTTGTCCAAAATGTAAAAAATGAAAAATAAATCTAGTTAAATCCTAGGATTAACTTAGATTTATTTATACCTTTATTGTAAGGAGTCATTTTAGTCCTTTTTTTTTAGTTGTCATAGTCGCTACAACAAATTTCAAAAATCTGCGTTAATTTTTTCTATGGCGATCCTGCAAATATTTATTAACGTTTGATTCTTGATTTATTTGGAGAAAAAACTAATATAATTAACAAATATTTACTGTTTTTTAATTTAAATAATCCTCTGAATATCCCAATACTTTTTGAGCAAGATACATACAACATAGTATTGTACTTTTGTGATGATCAATTGTTGATTATTTTTTACCATGTAGCAGTTGTTACTATTGCTATTTCTACACTTTACTTGCATTATCTTGTTTATTAAGTCCAAGTACCCATGTTAGTTCATCATTAAGGTTCAATCGAAAATTATAGTTTTAGGCTCAAATTGTCGTTTTTTCCGCAAAATTTATTGTTCATTAGCAACAATGTAGTGTAAAAACATATGTGGTAGTATACAATTATAAATTATAAAGGATATGCTGCAGTTATGCATAAAAGTCTATACTGGGTTCTAGAATAAACTTTATTTAATTTAAATGTCTTTAAATTTTAACAAGTACATATTAATAAATTGTTTATAATTTCGTAGTCACAGATTATTTTGAATCTAACTGATGATGATGGGAATACCTAAAATTATATGTCATATAATTTGTCTACTCTATAACAATGTTAAATTTTGTTGTAGGAAAACATATGATTTTTTTAGATATTGAGGATCCGAACGAGTGCAATTTCTTTTTCAGATCGAATTTTTTCTAGTTTTGGATTTTACATCCTTAATTAATTGGACTTTAAGAATTTAAGTATGTACTTTGAAAATCAAAGAGTTGTTTTTGAATCTCAATATGGTGTTTCATATTTTGAAAAGGCAGCAAAAATATTTTTTTACCCTGCTTTTGTTGTTAGTAATAGAGGATATGGACAATTGTCATTAACTTTTAACGCTTGTGATATTTTACTAATTTCGCAATAACTTTTTTATTTGTGAACTAGGTGGTACCTGTGAATGTAGATTTGTTAAGGGAACCATAATGAGTAATTCTGCAAAGGCACAGCGCAAATAGTCTCATTATCTCATGGTAAGGAACGTGCAAATTTGTAAAATGTAAAAAAATCGCTTGATACTCTCATGAAATTTTTTGTTCAAAGTTCCATATTGTTGGGTGCGTTAAAGCTATTGCTCCAAATTTAATACAGTTTAATCAGTAGACTTTGGCAATTATTTTTTAAATTTCAACTCAGTGAAACTGAAATAAATGTTTAAAAAACCGACAGTTTTTGGAATTCAGAAAAACTGTAAAAACAGTTGTGTAAACAAGACCTTGAACCATCACTGAGCAATGTTAAAGGATTACCCCACTTTATCCGTAAAAGTTACAGAGGGTTAAAGTTGAAAAATCGATAAAAATGGCTTGAAATAATCCATAGTTTTTAACTTCTTTCGATTTTTTTTAAGTTCTCCTTATATTTCAATCTTTTTCGGCATAACACAAAGTCACACTCAGAAAATTATGTAAGTTACTACATGTTAGTTGTTTGTATATTTTACAGTAAATAGTTATTTTCAACTACAAAGTCAGTTGTTTTTGTATGAAAAATATCAAACAACTATTTCTGTTTGTTATTTTAAGTACTTTTTTTGAATAACTAACAAAAAAGTACTGTGATGTAGTAACAGTTATTTAAAGTAGTTAATTTTATTTTTTTATATCTGAAAAATTTTCAAAGTTTTTTTCCAAAAAATAAAAATAAATTTTCGTTTTTTTATTTTTCACAACTTTAAAAAAAAAAAAATTTGGTCTTCAATTTTTTATCTGAAAAATTTTTTGAAAAAAAAAAAATTATTTATAGATTTTTTTTTATTTTTACTACATTTTAGTTGTTTTGACTACAAATGTAAGTTGTTTTTTGTCAGTTAAAATAACTAACATTGTTAGTTGATTTAACTGAAAAAGTAGTTGACCCCAAAACAACTTACAAAGTAGTTATTTTAACTGACATTTTCAGTTGATTTTACTAACATAATTTTTTGAGTGCAGTACATATAAGCGTCCAACCTGAATCAAATTACGTCGCGTAAGGCGTAACGCCCAATAATTTTTCGTTTCTAATATTTTAATGTGAGTTACCTAAATCAAACGGACGTAAAAATTTCAAATTTGATGTGTTTGTTTTTGTTTTTTTTTACGTCTTGCGCTACGCATTTGATTCTGGTTCGACCCTAAGAGATTATTTTAATGTTGGTTTGATAAATGCTTCATCGCTTGGTAAGAAGTTATAAGACGGTTGAGTTTTGAAACCAAAAATTAAGAGTTTTTAAATTTTCGATTTTTTTTGATCAGGGATTTCGGCCCCCTCTATAAAATGGAAAAAGTTGAACTAGAATTGGTAGCTGTTGTAATTCTTAACATTTTGGAAATAATCCCGTTAATGTGCCACGAATAGTTCAGGAGTTTCAGGAGATCAAAGTTCGAAAGAAAAAACGTGATTTTTTTTAAAATACCAGTTTTTCGCGAGGCACATTCGCGGTTTCATTCGAAATTTGGTGGACTCTTGCGTAAACCGAGCTTTTTGTGAGTTTACATAAAAAAATCACTGGCGGATTTATAAAAAATAAATTTGCAAAAATTTTATGTCATTTTTGAAAATTGTGCGAAATTTGCAAATCGGTTTCCTATTTTTTTTAGTAGCAATTAATGCATCATGTTCATTTTAATACACCAAAAGACGTGCCTTAATGAGTAGAACTGATTTGCTTTTTGACTTTTTACTTTAAGCCATTGTGAGCGGAAGCGCGACGATTTTATCTAAACCTGTTTTGATCTGCCAATGTAACATGGGTTTGTAACTTGGATAATAATTCACCTCGTGGGGAATAAAACAAATATTCACCAGCTGGTGAATAAAACGGAACATAATTATTTTGCATCAATATTTTCTTTTTCATCAATATTTATATTTTTTCATCCATATTTTTTTTTCATCCATATTTTTTTTTCATCAATATTTTTTTTTTCATCAATATTTTTTTTTTTCATCAACATTTTTTTTTTGTCATCAAAAAAATTTTTTTTTTCATAAAATTATTTTTTTCATTAATTTTTCTTTTTTCATCAATATTTTTATTTTTATCAATATTTTTTTTCATCATTATTTCTTTTTCATCAATATTTGTTTTTTTTCATCAATATTTTTTTTCATCATTATTTTTTCTCATCAATACTTTTTTTCATCAATATTTTTTTTTTTTCATAATATTTTTTTTCTTCACATTGTTTTTGTTTCATCAATATTTTTTTTTCATCAATATTTTTTTTCATCAATATTTTTTTTTCATCAATATTTTTTTTCATCACTACTTTTTTTTCATCACTACTTTTTTTTCATCAATATTTTTTTTTTTCATCAATTATTTTTTTCATCGAATTGTTTTGTTCATCAATATTTTTTTATTTTTTTCATAAATTTTTTGGCAAAAGTGCACTTTACGGAGCACAAAAGTTTTTTGGGGGAACCACGAAATTAAAATTTAAGGGGATGGGCCCCGGACCCGCCGGGAGCCAAAAGAGCCTTTAGGTTTGTTTGGATACTTAAGGTAATTGAAAAGGAAACAAAATATAAGAGGGCTAGTCCCAGGGGCCTTCTTGGTCCATAAAACCGCCCTGATGGTATTATTTAAAAAAAAAATATAAAAATTTTCTAAATTATTAGAAAGAACGTCCAGCCGGTCTTTCGGCCGGGCTCAGGGACTACAAAACTCATAAATTAATTTAGTGGCATCGCAGAAAGATACTAAAATGGATCAAGGGGGAACAATATTGTTAAAATACATACAAAACATACATATCGTCACCTAAAATGCAAAAGGCCCCAACTAACATTTTATTAATTTTACACGAGAAGCAAAAAACAGTATTGAATGATATATTAAATTTGTTAATAACTTTGTTATTTTTTAATGAATTTTGCTAAAACTTTGTGAGGACGTTCTTTTAATAAATATAAATCAAAATCAGTCAAAAAATATTAAAAAAGTTTTTTGTTTAGCTACGTCCATTGGCGATTGCCCAAATCACATGTTTTTTACTTTTGGCTATAAAATCGCATATTTTTAATATGCAGCCCTAATTTTTTGTGGAGACGCGTATGTTGATAAAATAATCCAGAACCAATAAAAAAACTGATTTTGATTTTTTTGTTAGTTAGGGCCTTTTGCATTTTAGGTGACGATATTTGCAATCGTAAGCAAATTACCTTTCATTTGAATACCCATACATACATGTTGGTGGGTGGGGCTGTTGTTTTGCTCCAGGGGGTCATCCGGTGCCCCGTCCCCTTAAATTTTAATCGTGGCATATTTTTGTTTTCTAAAATATTCGTGTCCCGTAAAGTGCACCTTAGACAATTTTTTTTTCATCAAATATTTTTTTATCAATAATCTTTTTTCTTTAAAAACTTTTTTTTCATAAAAAAGTTTTTTTATCGACAAACAGATTAATGGATATTACTAAAATGTCT
Organism: Pegoplata infirma; assembly: GCA_963921195.1. Lineage (NCBI taxonomy): Eukaryota > Metazoa > Arthropoda > Insecta > Diptera > Anthomyiidae > Pegoplata > Pegoplata infirma. The sequence goes on from OY992537.1 coordinate 124,790,299, forward strand.
TAGAAACCTTTACGGATCAATAATATATAAACATAATGGGGCCCTCGAACGATATTTCGATGTTATACAGCAAAACATTATCATGATTAAATGGTTTGGGCAAGAGTACAAACTTCGCAGATATTTTTTTTAAATCGTTTGGTCATTAAAGGGTTAAATTTATATCATATATTTTAGAAGAAATGATATATCCAAGCATGTTTTAATAACGCATGCAACGAATGTGTAGAAAAAAAGTCTTTAAAATATTTTTAAGATTTTTAAAACCGCTAAATCTTTAAACCGCCATAACTTTTGACCCCCTTGCGCGATTTAATTGACGTGAACGAATTTCTTATTCTTAAATAGCTTCTAATATTTATGCCAACTTTCATCGATGTGCCATCAAAACAAAAATCATATCTTTTTTACCTCAAAATTTAACTCTTAGACGGAACTCCTCATACACAAACATATTTTTTTACAAAAACAATTTTTCGGGGATTTTATTTCACCAATTTAAAAAAAAAAATTACATTGTGGAGGTTATTAATACATCCGAAAATGCCGAATTTAACTTCTTCATTTGTTTATTATCTTCTTCAACTTTCAAATTATTTTATTCATATAAAATAAAATAGTAAATCTCTGGGTTTGGTTGTCGGTCTTACATTTTAACCCTATAGGAGCAACTATGAGGTAATTTTTGAGGATTTAATCTCCTCACTTTTGCTTCGATAAAAAGCCATTTGCCCCATAATTTCCCCTGAGTTGCTTTTAAAGGTTAAAATGTAAGACCAACTCCCATTAATTTTTACTTTCCAACATTTTATACCTGCATACCTACATCTTATCTCTCCTTCATATGAGAGATCCCGTATAAAATTTATTTTTTAAAAAATTTTCTCCCATGCTTTAATTGTATGACCGACTACCAAAATTACGAGCAAACCACATTGTTTTCAAATCCGAACGGAATTGAGTCTTTGACATGCCCCATTATACATGAAATTTGCATGGATCCAAAAAAGGTGCCAAAAAATCGTAAATGGGAAAGATCGGACCAGGGCGAAAAACGTTTCCCGTTAAAGAACTAAACCAACCTCTAAAAAAACGGCATTTTTTACATGTTTTTTAGTATTTTATTCAGCAAATGAAACATTTTTATATTAGAAGAAGTTCAAAGTACTGCGGTTGGGCCTAGGAGATAATATTGTGCCCTTTTTTTCGTCCCGCCCCCTTTTGTGAATAATTAATTATAATTAATTATAAATAATTATAAAATATTATAAAATAATTATAAAATTGTTGTTTTCTAAGTGCAAAAAGCATAAACAATGCTTATTTATCGCGAGGGAAAAACGTTCAAGCAATTTTTCTTTTTTACATGTTGGAGTCAATCTATGAAATCGGAATTAAATTTAAAAGTTGTCCAATTAATTTTTTGTGTGCATCTCAAGTTTCATTTTCGTGCCCTTGCTCGTTCCTCAACGTCTTTGAGTATTTAACCATTTCTTATTGATAAACAATGTGCTTGAGTACATTTGTTTGTTTACCTCCTTCCTTTTTCAAAAATACTTCTAGTATGGAACACTACAGTCCTACATTTGCGTGTTTTACAAACATATTTTGTACTAATTAAGTATGTAATTTAGTTGCTTTTAACCATTTAATTTGTAAAGCCTAAACACAAATCACACATTGGTTTTAATGTTGTTGTATTCTTTAGATAAAAACTCAAATGAAATTGATTTATGTAGAGCAATAAAGTTTGAATTAATTTCGAAAGATAAATAAGTTTTACTATAACTTCATCTGGTCGTGTGGAAATACAGATTAATAAAATAAAAAAAAAGATGTTTATTAAGAAAGAAGAGGAATTATAAGAGTGAAATAAAAAAAACTTTTTAACATAAATTTTTCATATAGAATTTTTATGGGCACTGATAAATTTTAAAGGAAAAGTTATACGCCCGTAACCGTAGAATAACATAGCGTAAATATGTTTTTGTTATATGAAAACACTAGCATGTCAGCCCGATAATACGTTACCGGTAATATTAGAATTAGAGTCCACAGTTCTAAAGTTCCTGCCCAACGAAATTTCTATTTTATTTAATGGTTGACTTCTAAGTCTTTTTAAAAACTGTTCAAAATAGATTAAACAATAAAATGAATATTACCCTGTTTAGCACGGAATCAAGTTAGTTCCGGTAAAGCAATTTCTTGAAAATATTCTAGCCCTTATATCGTAATCAAGAAATCAGGAAATTTTGAATAAAATTATATTGAAAAAATTGAGTGGAAAATAATTTTAATAAAAATACAATTCCAGTAAAAAACAAGTAGAAAAGTTAAATTCGACTTGGCCGAATCTATGAATACCCTCCACAATGCCCTTTTTAAGTGATAGTAAATTTTCTAACGTGAAAAAAATAACATTTTTGGTTAGAAATAATTTATTTTCTGTAAAAAAACTTTTTTTGTATTCATTAAAAAAAAAAAAAAAAAATTACTAATTTTTTTTGAGTGTAAAATTTTTTTTTTTTTAGTGGAAAAATATTTTTGTGTGACAAAAATACCTTGTAAAATATTTTTCTGACTTACAAATGTTTTTAAAACATGTTTAACGGGGTTTTAACACGTGAATTTAAGGTGAAACTAATCTGAAATTTACGGTTTTGCTAATAACTTTTGAACCACTGGACCAATTTGGCTGAAATTTAAAACGAACCGGACCAGAAGAACGATAAATATATATGCCACACTTCAGTACCCTCAGAATTTCCGTTCGAAAGTTACCATGTGTTTTATCTCGTAAATTCCAGAAAAACCCTTGCCGAAATTCACTCATTTGCTTATAACTTTTGAACCACTGGACCGATTTCGCTGGATTGCAATACCAACCTGACCAGGTAAATGTACAACATATATGCCAAACTTCAGGAGCCTCCGTAAAGTCTTTCAAAAGTTAGCGTGTTTTCAACAGACAAACAGACGGACAGACGGACGGACGGACATCGCTAGATCGTCTTAAAATCGATCGAGGATCATGAATATATATACTTTATGGGGTCCTAGACCCATATTTCGAGGTGTTACAAACGGAATGACAAACTTATATATACCCTCTATCACTAGAGTGGAGGGTATAAAAACTAAGTTTGATTGAAAAAAATTAACAAAAACTACTTTAAAAAAATTCATTCCACTTCGTTCCCTGTTCTACTCCACACTGTTCTACTCCTGATTTTTTTTTTTATTTTTTAATTATTTTACACAAAAACACAAAGACTTAGAAAATTGTCATATTCGTAATCGCTTAAGGGGGTTTTACATTGTTATACTTTGTGTGTTGTATTGTATTACTCAAACCGAAATAAATTTAAAATTGTATAATTACTAAGTATTATCCATTGCCATTTTTAATTTAAAATTTTGCAAAATACACAAAAACATAAATTTTCTTTGCTCAATTTATTTTATTTTTATTTTAATTATAAACACGACAAAATAAAAAGTCGAAAGCAAAATATTATACATATTTTGAAAAATTTCAAAAATTTTCTTTTACGTTATACATTTCAAAAAAAGTTAATTATACAAAATACATTATACAAAGTATGAAAATAAAAAACCTGCTTTAGATGTTGTTGATGTACAGTATTTTTTGTTTGCCTACGTTTGCTAGAACCGTGGGCACACGTATAAATGTCGTTATCATTTAGATTTTGGCCAATACAGTATTTTTGTAAAACGGATGTTTTGCAAACGTTTGTTGTCCCGCTTTCAACGCTTTGCCAATATAGGTCCCACCGTATTTTTCTGCCTAGGTTTCCTTCATTCCAAAAATCAAGTTGTATGACATTTATTCCAAAAGATCGAAAAAGTACCAGAGCACTTTCTAACTTTTCGGTAAATGCTGGAATGATCTGGAACCATTACACCGTCCGACAGCCAATATTAAAGTAGAGATTAAATGGAGTAAAACTGCATTTACATTTTTTCATTTCGTGATCCTGTTTCCTTATAAAATGAAAATGTTGAAGTCCATTTAAGAAAAAATAGGATCACGAAAAGAAAAATACTGTCAATATACTGTAATAGAATAAAGAAAGTGCTAAATATATTGCTGCTAAAAACGATTTAAAACTGTACGTGTGAATAGGGTACACTAAGAGAAAAATGCTTCATATCACTTATGAATGAATTCATTAAAGTTGTTTCATTACAACAATGAAACATTTCATATGATGAATGAAATTTCATACATATATTGCACAATATTCATACAATATTGTGCGAGATTTTCATTAATTTTGATTAAAAAATTTTATTAAGTGTTTTTTAACTTGGTTATTATGTGATTTTTTCAGACTTTTTTTATAAAATTTCAAATAAAAAGTAAATTATTAATTTTATATTTTATATTAGTTCGTGGTTTTAGTTATGTATTACAATTTAAGGTTGGAGTAAACTTGTGTGCGAGAAAGTATTTCATAAGAATTAAATATTTTTTTCATTAAAGAAATGAAAAGTTTTCAGAAAATACAATTTATATTTTGTATGAACAATTTTCATTAACTTAATGAAACTTGTTCTTGCAATTACATTTTTTGATACCTATTTCATTAATTCAATGAAACCCTACAAAGGTTCCTTTTTAACGTCATTTTTCATAACATTAATGTAGATTTTCATTATTGTCATGTACAAATTTCTATCAGTGTATTAGTCTCTAGTTTCAAACGAATATTGTCCAGTTCGAGTTTAACGACTTTTTTTATTTTTGTCGGACGGTGTAATATCCGGAGAGAGAGAAAAGGTAACATTTTAACCCATTATAATCGGAATTCCTAAGAGGTATCTTTTTAATTTTTTTGGTGAAGTTTTCTGCACAAGGGGAATATTAATTCAACTAATATTTTAGAATAATAATGTTAATTATATTTAAATTGTTAAAGTCATGCAGCTAAAAAACAAGTAAGAATATTATAGTCGTCCAAGACCGTAAATATAATTCTCTACACCAGTGTTTTCCGAAAAATGGGTTGCAAGTCCAACAGGGACGGATCCAGCTCTTGAGTATGGTGTAAGGGGGTTGAATATTATTTTGATCTGAAGAACTATTTTTTGTAGAACCACTCTTGAAGATCGGGTTACAGATCTGTTTCATAATTAAAATGTAAGAACCTGATAAAACTGATATAAAACTAGTCTCAGAACTAATTTAAGAAATGTTTGTTGAAATTTGAGAAAAGTTCTTAGATTTCCAAAAAAAATCTTTGGAAAAATTCTCAGATTCTGTTATATTATATCCGAAAAAAATCTTCTATTTAAATGAAAGCTTTTTAAAAGAATCATTGACATTTTCGGTATAGATAAATTCTTAAATTCAAAAAAATTTTCTTCAAGAAAAGATTCCAGGTTCTCAGACAAATATCAGAACATTTTTTGGATTCTGAAAAAATGTTCTCACTGTAAATCAGGTTTCTTTCTTCTGTTTTTATACCCTCCACTCTAGTGATAGAGGGTATATATAAGTTTGTCATTCCGTTTGTAACACATCGAAATATTGGTCTAGGACCCCATAAAGTATATATATTCATGATCCTTGATCGATTTTAAGTCGATCTAGCGATGTCCGTCCGTCCGTCCGTCCGTCTGTCCGTTGAAAACACGCTAACTTTTGAAAGACTTAACGGAGGCTCTTGAAGTTTGACATATATGTTGACCATTTACCGGGTCAGGTTGGTATTGCAATCCAGCGAAATCGGTCCAGTAGAGTAAATTTCGGCAAGAGTATTTCGCGAATTTTCGAGATTAAAACCACATTTACTTTCGAAAGACAATTCTGAGGGTGCTGAAGCTTAGCATATATATTTGTTGTTCCCAAAGTCTGTTTAGTTTTGAATTTCAGCTAAATCGGTTCAGTGGTTCAAAAGTTATAAGCAACGCTCTGAATTGTAGATTGGTTTCACCTTAAACTGTTGAAAACTCGTTAAACAAGTTTTAAAAGCATGGTGAAATACCAGTTTTTTTAAAACTTGTTGTTGTTTGTTTTCCTGCCGTGGCGTGTAGTTTAGTTTTTAGACATGCAAATATTTGTTATTGTTTTGTTATTGTTTTTGTAACTGTATGTAACGGTGTATAGTAAGTATTTTTGGAAATAAATGGGATTAATATGATTGAATGTTAGTTTTTTTTTTGTTTTTAAAGAAGAGGATGGTAAAATAAAATGAGAGAAATATGTGCAATAGTTTTTTTTGTATTACATATATGTTACATAGGTATAAAACAACAATAATTTTTTACAAAGTAATTTTGTTACTCAAAAAAATTGTACACTGAAAAAAATAATTACACTCAAAAAAAAATGTGCACATTAATTTTTTTTTTTAATGAAATGTCTCACTCAAAAAAATGTTGACAGTCAAAAAAATTTTACACTCAAAAAAATTTGATTGATTAAAAAAAAGTTTTACTAAAAAAAATATATTTTTAATAAAAAATTTGTAATGCAATTTTTTTACAAAATTACTATCAGATAACATTGTGGAGGGTATTCATAGATTCGACTAAGTCGAATTTACTTTTTCTACTTGTTCTTGCTTTTTCTTTCTTCTTTTCCTTTCTTGAATTTTTTGTCTTCCATTCTTCGTTAATTTTTTCCTTCTTGTTTTGTTTTTCGAAATCGGGTTGGGAGGTAGGGAAATATTCCCCCAGGGTCTGCCCATGAAGTCCAAGCATTAACAGATTGTATATAAATTGTTTAGATCTTTAATTAGTGTAGAAAAAATATTCAAACCAAATTCGAATCAAATATATTATTTTTGTTGACAATACCCCTATAGGATCGGGCGAAATTTTATTATGGAAACTAACAAGGAAGGTCTATTACAGGGCACGCACCGATTTTCGTGAAACTTGAGTATGGGAATGAGGGGGAAAAAATAAGAGTTACCTGTTTTTTAGCCGCCCAATTTCAAATTTAAAAAAAGGGTTGCCACCTTATGAAAAAATAAGGGCTTTCAGGAAAATCCGAATAAAAGCCAAACTAGCAGGGATCTCGCCAGACGAAAAAATACGGGTCAGCTTACTTTTGATAGAGATTATTATATATGATTTTGGTGTGACGTATATACATCTCCATATAAACTACCCCAACGATTACACATTTTTGACAATAACGAACATAATAAAGCCGAATTTGGACACGACCTATACACCATTGGATAGGTCTTCAACAAAAACCTTTCGACCTGTATAAAATGTTCATACAGTTTATTTTAAAGAAATGGGAAATATCCTCAACAAATGAAAAAATTCCACCCCCCCCCGCTGACCCTCTTAATGTGAGATTGGACAGCAATAAAAAGCAAAAATTTCCTATCTTCATGAATTTTTAGATATTTACGGGAATATCGGGAGAGTGGGACTTCAAGTAGGACAGGTCCCAATTAATCAAAATTTAATGAAGAATACACAATTTGTTAACTAGTAAAATTTTAAAAAATTTCCTAATAATATGCAGTTGTTAAATACATTTGAGCCAAATTTTAAGGGGACGTTTGTATGGGGGCTGGGTTTATACATGGACCAATTTTTTCCAATAGGCTTTGTACATGAGTCAAGAGAAGTACACTTAAAATAATAACTCTGTTAAATTACAGAAAAACTCTGCTAATTTAACAGAGTACACCATACTTTTCCAGCTAACAACATTTCTTGGTAATTTTACTAAAAAACTCTGTAAAATGATTTTGACAGAAAAAACTTTTAATTTACAGAGTTTATAGTAAAATATTGGCTAAATATGAAAGCTTTTTATAGAGAAAACTCTGTAATTTTACTTTCAAACTCTGTAAAAAAAATATGGACAAAAAAACTGTTAATTTACAGAGTTTCTAGTAAACTATTGGTTAAATAAAACATCTTTTAGCAAAGAAAACTATGTAAATTTACATATATTTGTAAAATGCATTTGATGCAAAAAAAAATTACAGAAAAAACTCTGTAAATTTAGAGAGCTTACATGTTATTTTGTAAAATTTTTAAAAGATTTCTGAAAAAAAAAATTTTTAACTTGTTTTGCTACTTTTTCAACTTTTTCTCAAAAAAAAAATATACAGATAAAATTTTGATGTTTGGTAACAAAAACAAAAACTACTCAAAACAGAAAACTTTTTTGGTTAGAAAAAAATACGAAGTATTTTGCTTAGATCTGTATGCAGAAAACTCTGTTAATTATCTGTAAAATTAAGATTACAAAGTAAAAAGTAATATAACTAACAGAGGAAACTTTGGTTTTTTCTCACAACAAAAAAACAAAGTATTTTCTTTAAATCTGTATTTTGAGAGAAAACTCTGTCAAATATCTGTTGAATTGAGATTACAGTCATTTTACAGAGTATTTTACAGAGTTATTATTTTGAGTGTATAATTTTCAATTTTCAGACAAATCGATAAAAAAGAAAAAAAAACCTGTATCGTGAGCACAACGTTTACATGAATAATCTGACAGACGCACAGTGATTCGTTTCATTGGCAAAAATCAAAAAAATAAGTATGTCTTCAATGTTGATGATTTTTTGTATTTTTACAGTTTAATAGTAAACTAAAAGAAATATGTGCTTTTCTGATTTTTAAGAAGTCATATGTTGCCACAAGAGGGCGCTGAAGTATGGAAATTTAACGCTATTGTGTGTAAACGAAAAAATGGATTTTTATAGGTTTACTAAAATAATTATGAAAAATCGAATTTTAAAGAAATCAACGAACTTTTTTTTGCAAAAGTTACTTAAATATATTTGCTAAAAGTTTTATTTGCAATTTTTTAGAATTAATCTTAAAATGCATTTTTGCATTGCTCTGAAATCTATATTTTTTTTACCGAATCCCCAAAAATTGACAAATTTTGATGGAATGTATAAAAAAAGTTCGTGAGTCAAAAATTATTTTTTTCGCTTTTTCGATAGCTCGGACTATGGTTTATTATATTTAAAAAAAGGATATATTAACAGCTTTTTTGTTACCGCAAGCAACTCAACGAAATTTGGCATACTTATTAACGCTATTTGATCTAATCTATATTAAAAATTTGATAGCAATTGAAAGATTTTTAAAATAGTTACAGCGATTTTAAGAAAAAGGATATTTGGCAGCCACGCGAGTCCTTGCTCAGATTAAAATACAAATGTTGTACGTCGATAATTATCTAAATTTCTAAGACAATAACTAAGTTAAGTAATTTTATATCAAGTTTTGTGGCTAAAACTCCACTTTTAAATTTCAGGATATTCGACAGGTACAAATGTCCTTCGACCGATTTCCTCAAAATTTTTATTTTTTTTCTATTAATTAATTTTGTGTTTGCGTACCAAATTTGGAAAATCATTGACAACTCTTTCTATTCTATTTTTGTGATTAAACTATATTAACACTTTATTGCAGTTTTTAAAAAGGATATATAAATAACTTTTGTTTTACTGAACCGATTTCAGCAAAATTTGGCACACACATTGACATCACTTATTTAAATTTTTACAAAAAATTTCAAAGGTATCGAGTAATTTTTGAGCGATTTACAATATTTTTAAGAAAAAGGATATATGGCAGCCACACGAGTCCTTGCTTCAATCTAGAAAAAAATTTAAACATAAAATACTACATCAAAATTGGTAACATTGACAAAGTTTGGGAATTTTGTCACCAATTTTGTAGTTTTAATCACATATTTAAATTTCAGGATATATGGGGGGTAGGCGTGTCCTTGCTCCGATTTTTCCAAAAACTCGGTTTTTTCTTGATTAGATAACTTAATGCTTGTGTACCAAATTTCAGAAATCTGCGACCAATATTCTATTTTTGCCCACTCGATATATGGGAAGGAATCACTGTGAGACCGATGGACATCGGTACATCGACTCAAAAACCGATACTTATTGTTAGTCAATCGGTATGCTTGAACAAGGATCTGCCACCAATACCACAGAAAGGTGTAGGGTATAAAAATTAAATACATGCATAATTATTTTACATTATAACAAAAATATAATAATGACGTTATTATTACCATTACAAATTCACAAATCATCAAGTTATTTGAATAAATAATTTGCGTTTCTAACTGTTTATATCAGACAATTCGATGACTGATTTGATCGACAGACAGTCAGACAAGTTAGAAAACTAAACAAATAATACATCAATGATTGGTAGGAATGATGCCACCACTATCAAAGCGGATATAACGGCTATAACTTTAATTGCATCGATGTAAGTAATAAAAGTGCTGAGTAATTGTGGGAATCAAATCATTTTAACTAAAAATAACAATGGTCTCAATAGATAAATAAATTTATGAAATTAACAAATCAGTTAAACGATGAAGTAATTATCTGAGCGCGAAAAATGTTTATTTAGCTGAAAGCAAAATGTGTAAAAGGCACATTAGAATTTATGAAAAAAATTTAAGAAATATTCGGAACATCCGAATTTAAAACTCTTACTTTTCGTTTTCAAACTGTTACAGATCTGAGTAATTTTGTCAGTTTCTGACACAATTTTTCAAATGTCAGTTTCTGACACAATTTTCTAAGCGTCAGTTTCTGACAAAATTTTCCAAGTATCAGATTTTGTCAAAAATTTCCTTTTCAAAAAGTATCTGGTTCTAATTCTCCTAAGATTATTATCTTTTAAATATTTACTAAGGTTTGCAAATCTCTATTTATACATTGATGAAGAATAACTTTATCCCATTTTGGCTTTAAAAAAAAAGTGTTTAAAATTCTTTAAATAAATACATCTTAATCATGATCTTATATGTTCTAAAAATAGTTTATGAAGGATTCATTTTTCTTGTATATTTTGATCTATTGACTGTCATTTATGGTGATGTGTAATTCATTTTGTCTCTCTGACTGTCTGTCCAAATGTGCGACAGACAATAATAGCACCACATAAAGATTAGGTTGGAACTTATGTTTACATTTTGAAATATCACAGATTAAAAGATAATCAGTTTCTTTAGTTCTCTTTGTCCAGAAAATTAATATTAAGTTCCAAAATTAATAAATCTTTCTACACTCAAAAAAAAAAGTTTGTAAAATGACATAAAATCCCCGTGATTTTACGGGGCAGGTTTTGTAAAATATGTACTAGCAAGAATCCCCGTAAAGTTACGGGGATAATTTGTAAATTGATTTAACAAAAGAAAATGTAAATTTACAATTTTTTTTGTAAAATATCATCTTCGTGGTGAACATTTTTTTTGTAAATTTGCAAAAAATTTGGTAAATTTCAAAACAAAATTGTAAACTTACAGAAAAAGGTTGTTATTTCACAAAGAAAAATAGAAAATTAACAAATTTAATTGTAGATTTACAAATTATTTGGTTAAACTACTGTTTTTTATGCAAAAAACTTGTATATCTATACTATATTATAAAACGCACTTTTCGCGAAAATTTTCTTTGTCACCGGTGTTTGAAGAAACTACTGAACCGATTTTGATCAGATAAAAACCATAATAAAGCTTTCATTCCAACTAAGATTATAGGCTATAGAATGTTTTGATATCGGCTAAGAGGGTTTTCCAAAAATGTGAAAATATGAAAAAAAAATCAGTTTTTCCGCTTTTAAAAAGACACAATAACTCAGATTTTAATGTGAATAGCACCATTGGAAAGCTCTTTTTTTAACAAACAACTTAGCCTTTTCAGTTTTTTAGATTAGTCCATTAACACGCCTTGGCCATTCAATTTTATCACTGTTCGGGGTTCTGTACCTCATCTATACTATATTATAAAACGCACTTTTCGCGAAAATTTTCTTTGTCACCGGTGTTTGAAGAAACTACTGAACCGATTTTGATCAGATAAAAACCATAATAAAGCTTTCATTTCAACTTAGATTATAGGCTATAGAATGTTTTAATATCGGTTAAGGAGGACTTTCAAAAATGTGAAAATATGAAAAAAAAATCAGTTTTTCCGCTTTTAAAAAGACACAATAACTCAGATTTTAATGTGAATAGCACCATTGGAAAGCTCTTTTTTTTACAAACAACTTAGCCTTTTCAGTTTTTTTAAATAAGTCCATTAACACGCTTTGGACATGCAATGTTACCACTGTTCGGGGATCTGTACCTCATCTATATCTATACTATATTATAAAACGCACTTTTCGCGAAAATTTTCTTTGTCACCGGTGTTTGAAGGAACTACTGAACCGATTTTGATCAGATAAGAACCATAATAAAGCTTTAATTCTAACTTAGATTATAGGCTATAGAATGTTTTGATATCGGTTAAGGGGGACTTTCAAAAATGTGAAAATATGAAGAAAAAAAAAACGTTTTTCCGCTTTTAAAAAGACACAATAACTCAGATTTTAATGTGAATAGCACGATTGGAAAGCTCTTTTTTAAAAAACAACTTAGCCCTTTCAGTTTTTTAAATAAGTCCATTAACACGCCTTGGCCAATCAATTTTACCACTGTTCGGGGATCTGTACCTTATCTATACTATCTATATCTATACTATATTATAAAACGCACTTTTCGCGAAAATTTTCTTTGTCACCGGTGTTTGAAGAAACTACTGAACCGATTTTGATCAGATAAAAACCATAATAAAGCTTTCATTTCAACTTAGATTATAGGCTATAGAATGTTTTAATATCGGTTAAGGAGGACTTTCAAAAATGTGAAAATATGAAAAAAAAATCAGTTTTTCCGCTTTTAAAAAGACACAATAACTCAGATTTTAATGTGAATAGCACCATTGGAAAGCTCTTTTTTTTACAAACAACTTAGCCTTTTCAGTTTTTTTAAATAAGTCCATTAACACGCTTTGGACATGCAATGTTACCACTGTTCGGGGATCTGTACCTCATCTATATCTATACTATATTATAAAACGCACTTTTCGCGAAAATTTTCTTTGTCACCGGTGTTTGAAGGAACTACTGAACCGATTTTGATCAGATAAGAACCATAATAAAGCTTTAATTCTAACTTAGATTATAGGCTATAGAATGTTTTGATATCGGTTAAGGGGGACTTTCAAAAATGTGAAAATATGAAAAAAAAAAAAAGTTTTTCCGCTTTTAAAAAGACACAATAACTCAGATTTTAATGTGAATAGCACGATTGGAAAGCTCTTTTTTAAAAAACAACTTAGCCCTTTCAGTTTTTTAAATAAGTCCATTAACACGCCTTGGCCAATCAATTTTACCACTGTTCGGGGATCTGTACCTTATCTATACTATCTATATCTATACTATATTATAAAACGCACTTTTCGCGAAAATTTTCTTTGTCACCGGTGTTTGAAGAAACTACTAAACCGATTTTGATCAGATAAAAACCATAATAAAGCTTTCATTTCAACTTAGATTATAGGCTATAGAATGTTTTAATATCGGTTAAGGAGGACTTTCAAAAATGTGAAAATATGAAAAAAAAAAATCAGTTTTTCCGCTTTTAAAAAGACACAATAACTCAGATTTTAATGTGAATAGCACCATTGGAAAGCTCTTTTTTTTACAAACAACTTAGCCTTTTCAGTTTTTTTAAATAAGTCCATTAACACGCTTTGGACATGCAATGTTACCACTGTTCGGGGATCTGTACCTCATCTATATCTATACTATATTATAAAACGCACTTTTCGCGAAAATTTTCTTTGTCACCGGTGTTTGAAGGAACTACTGAACCGATTTTGATCAGATAAGAACCATAATAAAGCTTTAATTCTAACTTAGATTATAGGCTATAGAATGTTTTGATATCGGTTAAGGGGGACTTTCAAAAATGTGAAAATATGAAAAAAAAAAAACGTTTTTCCGCTTTTAAAAAGACACAATAACTCAGATTTTAATGTGAATAGCACGATTGGAAAGCTCTTTTTTTTAAAAAAAACTTAGCCTTTTCAGTTTTTTTATATAAGTCCATTAACACGCTTTGGACATGCAATGTTACCACTGTTCGGGGATCTGTACCTCATCTATATCTATACTATATTATAAAACGCACTTTTCGCGAAAATTTTCTTTGTCACCGGTGTTTGAAGAAACTACTGAACCGATTTTGATCAGATAAAAACCATAATAAAGCTTTCATTTCAACTTAGATTATAGGCTATAGAATGTTTTAATATCGGTTAAGGAGGACTTTCAAAAATGTGAAAATATGAAAAAAAAATCAGTTTTTCCGCTTTTAAAAAGACACAATAACTCAGATTTTAATGTGAATAGCACCATTGGAAAGCTCTTTTTTTTACAAACAACTTAGCCTTTTCAGTTTTTTTAAATAAGTCCATTAACACGCTTTGGACATGCAATGTTACCACTGTTCGGGGATCTGTACCTCATCTATATCTATACTATATTATAAAACGCACTTTTCGCGAAAATTTTCTTTGTCACCGGTGTTTGAAGGAACTACTGAACCGATTTTGATCAGATAAGAACCATAATAAAGCTTTAATTCTAACTTAGATTATAGGCTATAGAATGTTTTGATATCGGTTAAGGGGGACTTTCAAAAATGTGAAAATATGAAAAAAAAAAAACGTTTTTCCGCTTTTAAAAAGACACAATAACTCAGATTTTAATGTGAATAGCACGATTGGAAAGCTCTTTTTTTAAAAAACAACTTAGCCCTTTCAGTTTTTTAAATAAGTCCATTAACACGCCTTGGCCAATCAATTTTACCACTGTTCGGGGATCTGTACCTTATCTATACTATCTATACTATATTATAAAACGCACTTTTCGCGAAAATTTTCTTTGTCACCGGTGTTTGAAGAAACTACTAAACCGATTTTGATCAGATAAAAACCATAATAAAGCTTTCATTTCAACTTAGATTATAGGCTATAGAATGTTTTAATATCGGTTAAGGAGGACTTTCAAAAATGTGAAAATATGAAAAAAAAATCAGTTTTTCCGCTTTTAAAAAGACACAATAACTCAGATTTTAATGTGAATAGCACCATTGGAAAGCTCTTTTTTTTACAAACAACTTAGCCTTTTCAGTTTTTTTAAATAAGTCCATTAACACGCTTTGGACATGCAATGTTACCACTGTTCGGGGATCTGTACCTCATCTATATCTATACTATATTATAAAACGCACTTTTCGCGAAAATTTTCTTTGTCACCGGTGTTTGAAGGAACTACTGAACCGATTTTGATCAGATAAGAACCATAATAAAGCTTTAATTCTAACTTAGATTATAGGCTATAGAATGTTTTGATATCGGTTAAGGGGGACTTTCAAAAATGTGAAAATATGAAAAAAAAAAAACGTTTTTCCGCTTTTAAAAAGACACAATAACTCAGATTTTAATGTGAATAGCACGATTGGAAAGCTCTTTTTTTAAAAAACAACTTAGCCCTTTCAGTTTTTTAAATAAGTCCATTAACACGCCTTGGCCAATCAATTTTACCACTGTTCGGGGATCTGTACCTTATCTATACTATCTATACTATATTATAAAACGCACTTTTCGCGAAAATTTTCTTTGTCACCGGTGTTTGAAGAAACTACTGAACCGATTTTGATCAGATAAAAACCATAATAAAGCTTTCATTTCAACTTAGATTATAGGCTATAGAATGTTTTAATATCGGTTAAGGAGGACTTTCAAAAATGTGAAAATATGAAAAAAAAATCAGTTTTTCCGCTTTTAAAAAGACACAATAACTCAGATTTTAATGTGAATAGCACCATTGGAAAGCTCTTTTTTTTACAAACAACTTAGCCTTTTCAGTTTTTTTAAATAAGTCCATTAACACGCTTTGGACATGCAATGTTACCACTGTTCGGGGATCTGTACCTCATCTATATCTATACTATATTATAAAACGCACTTTTCGCGAAAATTTTCTTTGTCACCGGTGTTTGAAGGAACTACTGAACCGATTTTGATCAGATAAGAACCATAATAAAGCTTTAATTCTAACTTAGATTATAGGCTATAGAATGTTTTGATATCGGTTAAGGGGGACTTTCAAAAATGTGAAAATATGAAAAAAAAAAAACGTTTTTCCGCTTTTAAAAAGACACAATAACTCAGATTTTAATGTGAATAGCACGATTGGAAAGCTCTTTTTTTAAAAAACAACTTAGCCCTTTCAGTTTTTTAAATAAGTCCATTAACACGCCTTGGCCAATCAATTTTACCACTGTTCGGGGATCTGTACCTTATCTATACTATCTATACTATATTATAAAACGCACTTTTCGCGAAAATTTTCTTTGTCACCGGTGTTTGAAGAAACTACTGAACCGATTTTGATCAGATAAAAACCATAATAAAGCTTTCATTTCAACTTAGATTATAGGCTATAGAATGTTTTAATATCGGTTAAGGAGGACTTTCAAAAATGTGAAAATATGAAAAAAAAATCAGTTTTTCCGCTTTTAAAAAGACACAATAACTCAGATTTTAATGTGAATAGCACCATTGGAAAGCTCTTTTTTTTACAAACAACTTAGCCTTTTCAGTTTTTTTAAATAAGTCCATTAACACGCTTTGGACATGCAATGTTACCACTGTTCGGGGATCTGTACCTCATCTATATCTATACTATATTATAAAACGCACTTTTCGCGAAAATTTTCTTTGTCACCGGTGTTTGAAGGAACTACTGAACCGATTTTGATCAGATAAGAACCATAATAAAGCTTTAATTCTAACTTAGATTATAGGCTATAGAATGTTTTGATATCGGTTAAGGGGGACTTTCAAAAATGTGAAAATATGAAAAAAAAAAAACGTTTTTCCGCTTTTAAAAAGACACAATAACTCAGATTTTAATGTGAATAGCACGATTGGAAAGCTCTTTTTTTAAAAAACAACTTAGCCCTTTCAGTTTTTTAAATAAGTCCATTAACACGCCTTGGCCAATCAATTTTACCACTGTTCGGGGATCTGTACCTTATCTATACTATATACTATAAAACTCACGGTTCGATATTTCAAATTTCAAATAAAAAACACTATGCAAAAGAATTCATTTACGTCTTAAACATTTTAAATAAACCGAATGTTAGGGACAACTTTTTGAAAGAACATTTAGAATTAACAGTAAATTGATGTTTTGGCAGCCAAAAGTTTTGAGTAAAAAAGTTTTCAGGTTAAAACCAGTTATCGAATTCAATTTTGACTACCGATTTTAGGTGTCAAACTATCGATAGTACTATTGATAATATCGATAGTATTGATAGTTTTGTGACTACCGATTGTGGTTTTTTGTACTCATTTAACATTGAAAAACAATCGATAGTTTTTAGCCACTATGGATAGTAAATGATCAACCACTGATTTTATGCGTAGTACGAATTTATTTAATTTTTGTTTAATTTTGTTATTTATTAAATAAGGAATTAAAGTTATGTTAGGTTTTGTCTTACCATTACGTATTTAATGCACATAAATATGTTCTCACTATGTATTAAACTTTGTAAATATCACGATAGTATCTTCAAAAATATAAACTATCGATAGTTTTTGTGTCTATACTATATTATAAAACGCACTTTTCGCGAAAATTTTCTTTGTCACCGGTGTTTGAAGGAACTACTGAACCGATTTTGATCAGATAAGAACCATAATAAAGCTTTAATTCTAACTTAGATTATAGGCTATAGAATGTTTTGATATCGGTTAAGGGGGACTTTCAAAAATGTGAAAATATGAAAAAAAAAAAACGTTTTTCCGCTTTTAAAAAGACACAATAACTCAGATTTTAATGTGAATAGCACGATTGGAAAGCTCTTTTTTTAAAAAACAACTTAGCCCTTTCAGTTTTTTAAATAAGTCCATTAACACGCCTTGGCCAATCAATTTTACCACTGTTCGGGGATCTGTACCTTATCTATACTATCTATACTATATTATAAAACGCACTTTTCGCGAAAATTTTCTTTGTCACCGGTGTTTGAAGAAACTACTGAACCGATTTTGATCAGATAAAAACCATAATAAAGCTTTCATTTCAACTTAGATTATAGGCTATAGAATGTTTTAATATCGGTTAAGGAGGACTTTCAAAAATGTGAAAATATGAAAAAAAAATCAGTTTTTCCGCTTTTAAAAAGACACAATAACTCAGATTTTAATGTGAATAGCACCATTGGAAAGCTCTTTTTTTTACAAACAACTTAGCCTTTTCAGTTTTTTTAAATAAGTCCATTAACACGCTTTGGACATGCAATGTTACCACTGTTCGGGGATCTGTACCTCATCTATATCTATACTATATTATAAAACGCACTTTTCGCGAAAATTTTCTTTGTCACCGGTGTTTGAAGGAACTACTGAACCGATTTTGATCAGATAAGAACCATAATAAAGCTTTAATTCTAACTTAGATTATAGGCTATAGAATGTTTTGATATCGGTTAAGGGGGACTTTCAAAAATGTGAAAATATGAAAAAAAAAAAACGTTTTTCCGCTTTTAAAAAGACACAATAACTCAGATTTTAATGTGAATAGCACGATTGGAAAGCTCTTTTTTTAAAAAACAACTTAGCCCTTTCAGTTTTTTAAATAAGTCCATTAACACGCCTTGGCCAATCAATTTTACCACTGTTCGGGGATCTGTACCTTATCTATACTATATACTATAAAACTCACGGTTCGATATTTCAAATTTCAAATAAAAAACACTATGCAAAAGAATTCATTTACGTCTTAAACATTTTAAATAAACCGAATGTTAGGGACAACTTTTTGAAAGAACATTTAGAATTAACAGTAAATTGATGTTTTGGCAGCCAAAAGTTTTGAGTAAAAAAGTTTTCAGGTTAAAACCAGTTATCGAATTCAATTTTGACTACCGATTTTAGGTGTCAAACTATCGATAGTACTATTGATAATATCGATAGTATTGATAGTTTTGTGACTACCGATTGTGGTTTTTTGTACTCATTTAACATTGAAAAACAATCGATAGTTTTTAGCCACTATGGATAGTAAATGATCAACCACTGATTTTATGCGTAGTACGAATTTATTTAATTTTTGTTTAATTTTGTTATTTATTAAATAAGGAATTAAAGTTATGTTAGGTTTTGTCTTACCATTACGTATTTAATGCACATAAATATGTTCTCACTATGTATTAAACTTTGTAAATATCACGATAGTATCTTCAAAAATATAAACTATCGATAGTTTTTGTGTTTTGATAGTTGAGAGTTGATATATCGTTTTTTTTTTTTTTTTTTAATAACAATAACTATTGATAGTGGCCCCATCGATAGTTTGACACCTCTACTACCGATTTCCATTTATGTATATTAGGGTGGCACGAACAATGACTTTTTTTGAAATTCGTCGATCGCCTGGAAAATTATGGTTCGTGTTGGTCTAAAACTCTATGTTTAAATTTTTAGCCAAACAAAACTAGCCCGTGCTTTTGGGAAGTTAAAATTTTGCCCAAAATTTTTTTTTTTTCATACAAACCAAACAAAATTTTTTTTCAATTTTTTATTTTGTTTTTAATTATTATTTTACTGGATTAGCTTATTATCGACTATAAATTTCACTTTGGTGAGATAAACGCTTCAAAACTGACTTCGAAAAAAAAAATTACGGCCCTTGCAGTTACACTCCAAAAAAAATTTTGAAAAAATTTTTTTTTAGTTTTAAGTCAAAACTTTTGACTCGAAAGAATTTTTTTCTGAGATGTTGCTTTTAATGATACATATAAACAAAAAATAATCTTATTTCTATCTACATTATCTTTATCACATACTAAAATGTAGCAAAAAATTCGCTTTTTATCTTTCTAACATTTTATGCATTATCACAAAAAATTGCATTTGCCGAATTTCGTCAAATCCAGGGCAAATTAATTATGATTTTTTGATACATTTAAGAACACGACAAAGATGTCACAGATATGAATAATTTTTTTTTTGTGGATTCATCTCAGCTAAAATTTTTTCAAGTCAAAATTAAAAAAAAAATTCTTAGAGTAATTTTTTTTTTTCGAAGCCAATTTTGAAGCGGAAGGGGTTATCCTACCAAAATGAATTTTTCAGTCATTATTAAGCTAATCAAGTAAAGTAATAATAAAAAAAAAAAATTAAGGCACAGGTTAATTTTGGCCGATTTGGCTAAAAATTTAAACATTAGATTTTTAGACCAAAAAGAACCATTATTTGCCCGGCGATCGACGAAATTTAAAAAAACCGAAATTTTTTTCAAAAACCGAGCTACAGTTTGATATTATCGAATTTGTGTTTTGTTTCCAATTTGTTTTTTGTACCATATGGTACTTTATTGCATATGGACAACTAAATATCATGGGGGATTTAATTAAAAGGCATTAACATCAAAATAATTCAGATATGAATTCATAACAATATTTTTTTTTTTTACTTTTCCCCTTCCTGATAACTTAAAGGTCTGATGGGAGAATGTTCCACATACGTAGGGTCAAGTTGAAAAGAAAACACTGGGGTCAAGTTGACAAATGTCAGTTTAACACATTCCGTGTTAAAATTTTCTTTGGTAATAATAATTGAAATATTTTAAGGATTTGCGACTTTCCCTTTGGAAAAATTATGAGACTTTTTTTACTATTAGCTGTATTTTTACTCCTTATGTTCAAAATAATAAAAACATTTTCTATTTTGAAAAATATTAACCGTGGAAATAAATTTTTATTTAAATAAAATTTCCAATCCAAATCAAAATACTATGATTGCTTTAAAAAGATTAATAAAATTTTTAACATTAGATTTTGGGGAAAATAATTTTCTTCAATGTTTCAATTTTGTTCAATAAAAATAGATTTTTTAATTTTTTTTTTTAGTTTTCTTTTTATAAAATAACGTTGTTATTAGAAAAAAAAAATTAACACAAATTTCAAAATTATTGATTAAAATTTCGAATTTTTATTCCTCGGGCAACGCCGGGTACTCTGCTAGTATATTATAAAACGCACTTTTCGCGAAAATTTTCTTTGTCACCGGTGTTTGAAGAAACTACTGAACCGATTTTGATCAGATAAAAACCATAATAAAGCTTTCATTTCAACTTAGATTATAGGCTATAGAATGTTTTAATATCGGTTAAGGAGGACTTTCAAAAATGTGAAAATATGAAAAAAAAATCAGTTTTTCCGCTTTTAAAAAGACACAATAACTCAGATTTTAATGTGAATAGCACCATTGGAAAGCTCTTTTTTTTACAAACAACTTAGCCTTTTCAGTTTTTTTAAATAAGTCCATTAACACGCTTTGGACATGCAATGTTACCACTGTTCGGGGATCTGTACCTCATCTATATCTATACTATATTATAAAACGCACTTTTCGCGAAAATTTTCTTTGTCACCGGTGTTTGAAGGAACTACTGAACCGATTTTGATCAGATAAGAACCATAATAAAGCTTTAATTCTAACTTAGATTATAGGCTATAGAATGTTTTGATATCGGTTAAGGGGGACTTTCAAAAATGTGAAAATATGAAAAAAAAAAAACGTTTTTCCGCTTTTAAAAAGACACAATAACTCAGATTTTAATGTGAATAGCACGATTGGAAAGCTCTTTTTTTAAAAAACAACTTAGCCCTTTCAGTTTTTTAAATAAGTCCATTAACACGCCTTGGCCAATCAATTTTACCACTGTTCGGGGATCTGTACCTTATCTATACTATCTATATCTATACTATATTATAAAACGCACTTTTCGCGAAAATTTTCTTTGTCACCGGTGTTTGAAGAAACTACTAAACCGATTTTGATCAGATAAAAACCATAATAAAGCTTTCATTTCAACTTAGATTATAGGCTATAGAATGTTTTAATATCGGTTAAGGAGGACTTTCAAAAATGTGAAAATATGAAAAAAAAATCAGTTTTTCCGCTTTTAAAAAGACACAATAACTCAGATTTTAATGTGAATAGCACCATTGGAAAGCTCTTTTTTTTACAAACAACTTAGCCTTTTCAGTTTTTTTAAATAAGTCCATTAACACGCTTTGGACATGCAATGTTACCACTGTTCGGGGATCTGTACCTCATCTATATCTATACTATATTATAAAACGCACTTTTCGCGAAAATTTTCTTTGTCACCGGTGTTTGAAGGAACTACTGAACCGATTTTGATCAGATAAGAACCATAATAAAGCTTTAATTCTAACTTAGATTATAGGCTATAGAATGTTTTGATATCGGTTAAGGGGGACTTTCAAAAATGTGAAAATATGAAAAAAAAAAAACGTTTTTCCGCTTTTAAAAAGACACAATAACTCAGATTTTAATGTGAATAGCACGATTGGAAAGCTCTTTTTTTAAAAAACAACTTAGCCCTTTCAGTTTTTTAAATAAGTCCATTAACACGCCTTGGCCAATCAATTTTACCACTGTTCGGGGATCTGTACCTTATCTATACTATCTATACTATATTATAAAACGCACTTTTCGCGAAAATTTTCTTTGTCACCGGTGTTTGAAGAAACTACTGAACCGATTTTGATCAGATAAAAACCATAATAAAGCTTTCATTTCAACTTAGATTATAGGCTATAGAATGTTTTAATATCGGTTAAGGAGGACTTTCAAAAATGTGAAAATATGAAAAAAAAATCAGTTTTTCCGCTTTTAAAAAGACACAATAACTCAGATTTTAATGTGAATAGCACCATTGGAAAGCTCTTTTTTTTACAAACAACTTAGCCTTTTCAGTTTTTTTAAATAAGTCCATTAACACGCTTTGGACATGCAATGTTACCACTGTTCGGGGATCTGTACCTCATCTATATCTATACTATATTATAAAACGCACTTTTCGCGAAAATTTTCTTTGTCACCGGTGTTTGAAGGAACTACTGAACCGATTTTGATCAGATAAGAACCATAATAAAGCTTTAATTCTAACTTAGATTATAGGCTATAGAATGTTTTGATATCGGTTAAGGGGGACTTTCAAAAATGTGAAAATATGAAAAAAAAAAAACGTTTTTCCGCTTTTAAAAAGACACAATAACTCAGATTTTAATGTGAATAGCACGATTGGAAAGCTCTTTTTTTAAAAAACAACTTAGCCCTTTCAGTTTTTTAAATAAGTCCATTAACACGCCTTGGCCAATCAATTTTACCACTGTTCGGGGATCTGTACCTTATCTATACTATCTATACTATATTATAAAACGCACTTTTCGCGAAAATTTTCTTTGTCACCGGTGTTTGAAGAAACTACTAAACCGATTTTGATCAGATAAAAACCATAATAAAGCTTTCATTTCAACTTAGATTATAGGCTATAGAATGTTTTAATATCGGTTAAGGAGGACTTTCAAAAATGTGAAAATATGAAAAAAAAATCAGTTTTTCCGCTTTTAAAAAGACACAATAACTCAGATTTTAATGTGAATAGCACCATTGGAAAGCTCTTTTTTTTACAAACAACTTAGCCTTTTCAGTTTTTTTAAATAAGTCCATTAACACGCTTTGGACATGCAATGTTACCACTGTTCGGGGATCTGTACCTCATCTATATCTATACTATATTATAAAACGCACTTTTCGCGAAAATTTTCTTTGTCACCGGTGTTTGAAGGAACTACTGAACCGATTTTGATCAGATAAGAACCATAATAAAGCTTTAATTCTAACTTAGATTATAGGCTATAGAATGTTTTGATATCGGTTAAGGGGGACTTTCAAAAATGTGAAAATATGAAAAAAAAAAAACGTTTTTCCGCTTTTAAAAAGACACAATAACTCAGATTTTAATGTGAATAGCACGATTGGAAAGCTCTTTTTTTAAAAAACAACTTAGCCCTTTCAGTTTTTTAAATAAGTCCATTAACACGCCTTGGCCAATCAATTTTACCACTGTTCGGGGATCTGTACCTTATCTATACTATCTATACTATATTATAAAACGCACTTTTCGCGAAAATTTTCTTTGTCACCGGTGTTTGAAGAAACTACTGAACCGATTTTGATCAGATAAAAACCATAATAAAGCTTTCATTTCAACTTAGATTATAGGCTATAGAATGTTTTAATATCGGTTAAGGAGGACTTTCAAAAATGTGAAAATATGAAAAAAAAATCAGTTTTTCCGCTTTTAAAAAGACACAATAACTCAGATTTTAATGTGAATAGCACCATTGGAAAGCTCTTTTTTTTACAAACAACTTAGCCTTTTCAGTTTTTTTAAATAAGTCCATTAACACGCTTTGGACATGCAATGTTACCACTGTTCGGGGATCTGTACCTCATCTATATCTATACTATATTATAAAACGCACTTTTCGCGAAAATTTTCTTTGTCACCGGTGTTTGAAGGAACTACTGAACCGATTTTGATCAGATAAGAACCATAATAAAGCTTTAATTCTAACTTAGATTATAGGCTATAGAATGTTTTGATATCGGTTAAGGGGGACTTTCAAAAATGTGAAAATATGAAAAAAAAAAAACGTTTTTCCGCTTTTAAAAAGACACAATAACTCAGATTTTAATGTGAATAGCACGATTGGAAAGCTCTTTTTTTAAAAAACAACTTAGCCCTTTCAGTTTTTTAAATAAGTCCATTAACACGCCTTGGCCAATCAATTTTACCACTGTTCGGGGATCTGTACCTTATCTATACTATATACTATAAAACTCACGGTTCGATATTTCAAATTTCAAATAAAAAACACTATGCAAAAGAATTCATTTACGTCTTAAACATTTTAAATAAACCGAATGTTAGGGACAACTTTTTGAAAGAACATTTAGAATTAACAGTAAATTGATGTTTTGGCAGCCAAAAGTTTTGAGTAAAAAAGTTTTCAGGTTAAAACCAGTTATCGAATTCAATTTTGACTACCGATTTTAGGTGTCAAACTATCGATAGTACTATTGATAATATCGATAGTATTGATAGTTTTGTGACTACCGATTGTGGTTTTTTGTACTCATTTAACATTGAAAAACAATCGATAGTTTTTAGCCACTATGGATAGTAAATGATCAACCACTGATTTTATGCGTAGTACGAATTTATTTAATTTTTGTTTAATTTTGTTATTTATTAAATAAGGAATTAAAGTTATGTTAGGTTTTGTCTTACCATTACGTATTTAATGCACATAAATATGTTCTCACTATGTATTAAACTTTGTAAATATCACGATAGTATCTTCAAAAATATAAACTATCGATAGTTTTTGTGTCTATACTATATTATAAAACGCACTTTTCGCGAAAATTTTCTTTGTCACCGGTGTTTGAAGGAACTACTGAACCGATTTTGATCAGATAAGAACCATAATAAAGCTTTAATTCTAACTTAGATTATAGGCTATAGAATGTTTTGATATCGGTTAAGGGGGACTTTCAAAAATGTGAAAATATGAAAAAAAAAAAACGTTTTTCCGCTTTTAAAAAGACACAATAACTCAGATTTTAATGTGAATAGCACGATTGGAAAGCTCTTTTTTTAAAAAACAACTTAGCCCTTTCAGTTTTTTAAATAAGTCCATTAACACGCCTTGGCCAATCAATTTTACCACTGTTCGGGGATCTGTACCTTATCTATACTATCTATACTATATTATAAAACGCACTTTTCGCGAAAATTTTCTTTGTCACCGGTGTTTGAAGAAACTACTGAACCGATTTTGATCAGATAAAAACCATAATAAAGCTTTCATTTCAACTTAGATTATAGGCTATAGAATGTTTTAATATCGGTTAAGGAGGACTTTCAAAAATGTGAAAATATGAAAAAAAAATCAGTTTTTCCGCTTTTAAAAAGACACAATAACTCAGATTTTAATGTGAATAGCACCATTGGAAAGCTCTTTTTTTTACAAACAACTTAGCCTTTTCAGTTTTTTTAAATAAGTCCATTAACACGCTTTGGACATGCAATGTTACCACTGTTCGGGGATCTGTACCTCATCTATATCTATACTATATTATAAAACGCACTTTTCGCGAAAATTTTCTTTGTCACCGGTGTTTGAAGGAACTACTGAACCGATTTTGATCAGATAAGAACCATAATAAAGCTTTAATTCTAACTTAGATTATAGGCTATAGAATGTTTTGATATCGGTTAAGGGGGACTTTCAAAAATGTGAAAATATGAAAAAAAAAAAACGTTTTTCCGCTTTTAAAAAGACACAATAACTCAGATTTTAATGTGAATAGCACGATTGGAAAGCTCTTTTTTTAAAAAACAACTTAGCCCTTTCAGTTTTTTAAATAAGTCCATTAACACGCCTTGGCCAATCAATTTTACCACTGTTCGGGGATCTGTACCTTATCTATACTATATACTATAAAACTCACGGTTCGATATTTCAAATTTCAAATAAAAAACACTATGCAAAAGAATTCATTTACGTCTTAAACATTTTAAATAAACCGAATGTTAGGGACAACTTTTTGAAAGAACATTTAGAATTAACAGTAAATTGATGTTTTGGCAGCCAAAAGTTTTGAGTAAAAAAGTTTTCAGGTTAAAACCAGTTATCGAATTCAATTTTGACTACCGATTTTAGGTGTCAAACTATCGATAGTACTATTGATAATATCGATAGTATTGATAGTTTTGTGACTACCGATTGTGGTTTTTTGTACTCATTTAACATTGAAAAACAATCGATAGTTTTTAGCCACTATGGATAGTAAATGATCAACCACTGATTTTATGCGTAGTACGAATTTATTTAATTTTTGTTTAATTTTGTTATTTATTAAATAAGGAATTAAAGTTATGTTAGGTTTTGTCTTACCATTACGTATTTAATGCACATAAATATGTTCTCACTATGTATTAAACTTTGTAAATATCACGATAGTATCTTCAAAAATATAAACTATCGATAGTTTTTGTGTTTTGATAGTTGAGAGTTGATATATCGTTTTTTTTTTTTTTTTTTAATAACAATAACTATTGATAGTGGCCCCATCGATAGTTTGACACCTCTACTACCGATTTCCATTTATGTATATTAGGGTGGCACGAACAATGACTTTTTTTGAAATTCGTCGATCGCCTGGAAAATTATGGTTCGTGTTGGTCTAAAACTCTATGTTTAAATTTTTAGCCAAACAAAACTAGCCCGTGCTTTTGGGAAGTTAAAATTTTGCCCAAAATTTTTTTTTTTTCATACAAACCAAACAAAATTTTTTTTCAATTTTTTATTTTGTTTTTAATTATTATTTTACTGGATTAGCTTATTATCGACTATAAATTTCACTTTGGTGAGATAAACGCTTCAAAACTGACTTCGAAAAAAAAAATTACGGCCCTTGCAGTTACACTCCAAAAAAAATTTTGAAAAAATTTTTTTTTAGTTTTAAGTCAAAACTTTTGACTCGAAAGAATTTTTTTCTGAGATGTTGCTTTTAATGATACATATAAACAAAAAATAATCTTATTTCTATCTACATTATCTTTATCACATACTAAAATGTAGCAAAAAATTCGCTTTTTATCTTTCTAACATTTTATGCATTATCACAAAAAATTGCATTTGCCGAATTTCGTCAAATCCAGGGCAAATTAATTATGATTTTTTGATACATTTAAGAACACGACAAAGATGTCACAGATATGAATAATTTTTTTTTTGTGGATTCATCTCAGCTAAAATTTTTTCAAGTCAAAATTAAAAAAAAAATTCTTAGAGTAATTTTTTTTTTTCGAAGCCAATTTTGAAGCGGAAGGGGTTATCCTACCAAAATGAATTTTTCAGTCATTATTAAGCTAATCAAGTAAAGTAATAATAAAAAAAAAAAATTAAGGCACAGGTTAATTTTGGCCGATTTGGCTAAAAATTTAAACATTAGATTTTTAGACCAAAAAGAACCATTATTTGCCCGGCGATCGACGAAATTTAAAAAAACCGAAATTTTTTTCAAAAACCGAGCTACAGTTTGATATTATCGAATTTGTGTTTTGTTTCCAATTTGTTTTTTGTACCATATGGTACTTTATTGCATATGGACAACTAAATATCATGGGGGATTTAATTAAAAGGCATTAACATCAAAATAATTCAGATATGAATTCATAACAATATTTTTTTTTTTTACTTTTCCCCTTCCTGATAACTTAAAGGTCTGATGGGAGAATGTTCCACATACGTAGGGTCAAGTTGAAAAGAAAACACTGGGGTCAAGTTGACAAATGTCAGTTTAACACATTCCGTGTTAAAATTTTCTTTGGTAATAATAATTGAAATATTTTAAGGATTTGCGACTTTCCCTTTGGAAAAATTATGAGACTTTTTTTACTATTAGCTGTATTTTTACTCCTTATGTTCAAAATAATAAAAACATTTTCTATTTTGAAAAATATTAACCGTGGAAATAAATTTTTATTTAAATAAAATTTCCAATCCAAATCAAAATACTATGATTGCTTTAAAAAGATTAATAAAATTTTTAACATTAGATTTTGGGGAAAATAATTTTCTTCAATGTTTCAATTTTGTTCAATAAAAATAGATTTTTTAATTTTTTTTTTTAGTTTTCTTTTTATACACTCAAAATAATCACTCTGTTAAATTACAGAGATACTCTGCTGAGCCAGCAGAAAATACCATAGATTTCCAACCAGCAAGATTTTTTGTTATTTTACGAAGAAAACTCTGTAAAATGATTTCGATCAAAAAAAAACTGTAAATTTACAGAATTATCTGTAAAATACTGATAAAACCAAGAAGAATTTTACCAAAAAACTCTGTAAATTAACAAAGTTTTAGTTAAATGCATTTATGAGTTCAAAATTTTACAAAAAAAAATGTAAATTTACAAAGTTTTAGTTAAATCCATTTTATGAGTAAAACTTCTCTGCTTCAAAAACATTAATTAAAATTAAATTAATTAAAAATAAAATTTTGTTAAATTTTCCCGCTTTAATGCTTCCAAATTGTAAATTTACTTTTTTATTTTTGTGAAAATTACAAGTTTTTAGCGAGTAACTCCAATTTTACAAAATTTTGTTTTTCGGTCACAAGAAAATACGAAGTATTTTCTTAAAATCTGTATTTCGACAGATGACTTTGTCAAATATCTGTCGAATTGGGATTACAGTCATTTTACAGAGTATTTAACAGAGTAATTATTTTGAGTGTAAAATAACGTTGTTATTAGAAAAAAAAAATTAACACAAATTTCAAAATTATTGATTAAAATTTCGAATTTTTATTCCTCGGGCAACGCCGGGTACTCTGCTAGTTTACAATAAAAAGTGGTAAATTTACAATTTGTATTGTATATGTACCATTTTTCCTTATTTTTTTTGCCGTAAAAACAGTAGTTTAACCATAAAATTTGTAAATTTACAATATTGTTTTTGTGTTTTCTATTTCATTTTTGTAAAATTACAACTTTTTTCGTAAATATACAATTTTGTTTTTTAAGTTTTCATATTTGTTTTGTAAATTTACAAAAAAATTAGTTTATTTACATATTGGTTTTGTAAATTTAAAGGTTTTTTCCATTGGTGCATCTTATTTTTCCTTCTTCGGCAGCTGGAGTACACTCAAAAAAAAAAGTTTGTAAAATGACATAAAATCCCCGTGATTTTACGGGGCAGGTTTTGTAAAATATGTACTAGCAAGAATCCCCGTAATGTTACGGGGATAATTTGTAAATTGATTTAACAAAAGAAAATGTAAATTTACAATTTTTTTTGTAAAATATTAACTTGGAGGTGAAATTTTTTTTTGGAAATTTACAAAAAATTTGGTAAATTTACAAAACAAAATTGTTAACTTACAGAAAAAGGTTGTTATTTTACAAAGAAAAAATAGAAAATGAAAAAAATAAATTGTAGATTATCAAATTATTTGGTTAAACTACTGTCTTTACCGCAAAAAAATATTGAAAAACACGTATATTTACAATAAAAATTGTAAATTTGCACAAAAAAAAAAAAAAATACAAAACAAATTGTAAACTTAAAAAAAAAAGTTGTAAATTTACAAACTAAAGTAGAAAATCAGAAACCAAAATTTACAAATTGCTACTGTTTTTTATGGCAAAAAACTTGTATATTTACAGTAAAAAGTGGTAAATTTGCAATTTTTATTGTAAATATACCATTTTTTTTTTATTTTTTTGTCGTAAAAACAGTAGTTTAACCAAATAATTTGTAAATTTACAGTACTGTTTTTGTATTTTCTACTTAATTTTTGTAAAATTACAACTTTTTTCGTAAGTATACAATTTTGTATTTAAAATTTTCATATTTGTTTTGTAAATTTACAAAAAATTTGGGTTATTTACATATTTGTTTTGTAAATTTAAAGGCTTTTTCCATTGGTGCATCTTATTTTTCCTTCTCCGGCAGCTGGAGTAGCACTTCAACAACCTGAAATGATTTTTTTTTTTCACTTGAACACTTTTAACAAACTTTTTAATGTATAACACTGCACTTTTTTATTTTTCGACATTTCGTTTTTCTTAAGTAGAACATATGAGAATTGCGAAGGAGGCTACACAAGAAATTTCTTATATTTTCAGGAAAAATTTGTCAAAAAATAACAATTTTTTTTTGAATTTTTAATTATTTTCACAAGTTTTTTTAAAAAAATCAGATTTTTTTTTTGATTTTGTAGATTGGATGTTTAAGTACCTGTTAAAATGAGAAAAAATTAATTTTTCATAATTGGCAGCTTTTTATTGCCATTTTAGGTGCCAAATTAAAATAAAAAATAATAAAAAAATATGGTAAAATTACCAAAAAAAAAATGGTAAAAATACAAAAAAAAAAATAGAACAATTATATAGTAGAAACACATAAAAATTTTGGTATTTTACTTAATGCAAATTACCAAAAAATGGTGTAAAAAATAAATTTTTTTGCTAAAGCTCACAATTAGTTGAAAATTTTTTGTGTCCGGAACTTAAATAATTTCCAAACTTTTTTTTCATGAAATTTTTTATTTATAAAAAAATATTTTTTACTAAATTTTTATACTCCAAAACGCAAAAAAATCTGAATTTATAAAATTTTTGGGTGTCCTATTGTTGAATAATAATTTTTTTTTTTAAACAACATTAATTCTAGTAATAAAATAAGTTTTGAAAAATTACATTGGAATTTTGTACTTTTCAATACATACATTTCAAACTGAAAACTTTGTAAACGATTTTAAAAAAATGTTTGTAATAAAACATTTTTTTGGTAGAAAGACTAAATAACATCAAGTAAAATTTTGTTGTACAATTACAGTTTTCTGGTGTAAAAAAACTAAACACCTTGTAATATTTTTTTAATTTGTAAAATAATTCACTTTTTTGTAAATTTACCTAAAAAATTTGTAAAATAAATTTACCAACATATAACAGTAAAATTACAAAGCAAACTGTAGTTTTCGTTGTATTAAATATACAATAATTTTTGTAAAAAGACAAAAATATTAGTAAAATAGAATTACAAGACCTTTTACTTGTAATTTTACAAACTTTTTTTTTTTGAGTGTAGCACTTCAACAACCTGAAAAGATTTTTTTCACTTTAGCACTTTTAACAAACTTTTTTATGTATAACACTGCACTTTTTTATTTTTTTTTCGACATTCCGTTTTTCTTAAGTAGAACATATGAGAATTGCGAAGGAGGCTACACAAGAAATTTCTTATATTTTCAGGAAAAATTAGTCAAAAAATAACAATTTTTTTTTTGAATTTTTAATTATTTTCACAAGTATTTTTAAAAAATCGGAAAAAAAAATTTTTGGATATTGTATATCGAATGTTTAAGTACCAGTTAAAATAAGAAAAATTTGATTTTTCATAATTGGCAGCTTTCTATTGACATTTTAGGTACCAAATTTAAAAAAAAAAATTACCAAAAAAATATGGTAAAATCACCAAAAAAAAATGGTAAAAATACAAAAAAAAAAAACTAGAACAATTATATAGTAGAAACACATAAAAATTGTGGTATTTTACTTAACGCAAATTACCAAAAAAATGGTGTAAAAATTATTTATAAAAAATAATTTTTAACTAAATTTTTTACTCCAAAACGCAAAAAAAATCTGAACTTAGAAAATTTTTGCGTGTCCTATTGTTGAATAATTATTTTTTTTTTTTGTAAAACAACATTAATTCTA
Source organism: Pegoplata infirma (assembly GCA_963921195.1). Lineage (NCBI taxonomy): Eukaryota > Metazoa > Arthropoda > Insecta > Diptera > Anthomyiidae > Pegoplata > Pegoplata infirma. Next base: position 124,822,389 of record OY992537.1, read on the forward strand.
GTAATAAAATAAGCTTTGTAAAATTATATTGGAATTTTGTACTTTTCAATACATACATTTCAAACTGAAAACATTGTAAACGATCTTAAAAAAAAAAAATGTTTGTAATAAAACATTTTTTTTGGTAAAAAGACTAAATAACATCAAGTAAAATTATGTTGTACAATTACAGTTTTCTTGTGTAAAAAAACTAAACACCTTGTAATATTTTTTTAATTTGTAAAATAATTCCCTTTTTTGTAAATTTACCTAAAAAATTTGTAAAATAAATTTACCAACATATAATAGTAAAATTACAAAGCAAACTGTAGTTTTCGTTTTATTAAATATACAACAATTTTTGTAAAAAGACAAAAATATTAGTAAAATAGAATTACAAGACCTTTTACTTGTAAATTTACAAACTTTTTTTTTTTGAGTGTAGATTCAAGAGCACACCGTGATAGTCTTTCTTAATATATGCACTGATATTTGTTTATAATAGTTATGAAACTGTTCGTACAAACGAAGAAAGTATATAAGATGTTTTTGTTGTTGGTTGAATACATTTTTTTCTTAAAATTTATGAATAATTTTTTAAAGAAACATTTATTTATAATAAATAACGTTATATTCATTTGTCAGTCCATACAAAACTAATTGAAATATCACTCACTAAAGGGTACTTTTCACTATCACACTTTTCCATTATACACATCAAAATTTACCAACTTCCTAAAGATTTTTGGATTCTTTTTTAATTGAAACCTAGTCATATCTAATAAATGAACAATTTCTGGCCAAATTTAAAAAAAAAATATTTCGCTAACATGGTGAAATTACGCTTGTATAACGGAAATGTGTGATAGTGAAAAGTACATTTAAACCATTAGGTTTATATGTATATTACACTACCGAACATTTTCAAAAAACCTTGATGCGACTGGAACGCGACATTACACAGTTAATTGCAATTGTTCTAATGATCACAAATTTGGCCTCCGATCTTTTTCATCACATCAGCTTTTTGAGAAAATCGAGGTTAAAGTTCAAAAAAATCGCAGTTATGGGCATTTTGACATTTTCGACAACTCATAGCGGATAAACCCGATGTGATAGCAACTTCAAAGTAAGTCGAGTGTAAAGATTAAACATCGCTCTTAAGGGTGCCGAACTCATTTGATCAGTCGCCTTAACCGTAATGGCACCAATTGTCTTTCAATAATGTCATATTTCCAAAACAATTAAAAAATAATTCCGCTTCAAATCATATGAAAAAAAAACTTTATGCGAATGGAACGCCATCTCATACACATGATTATAATTATTTTCCTGTTTACAAATCCGGTCACCAAACTATTTCTATTACATCAGGTTTTTGAGAAATTTGACATACAAAAAATCGTGTGCCGTTTTTTGAACTGTAGGACATTTTAAAAGAAAAATGACAATAAACATTTCTCAGATTTATTTCAGAAATATTTTTTAAAAATAAAAATGTTGCAATCCTCAAACATTTTCTATTTCTGATTTTTATAAAAAAAAATCTCAAATTCTGAAATATTTGTTTTGTAAAAACTTTAAAAGATTGAGTCGCATTATAAATTCATCTTATTTTAAGTTTCAGTCAACTTTTTATAGAAAAATATTAGATCCTAATTGTATGGCTTTTGTTATGTGTATTTTTCCAATTCTCAAATATAAAAAAAGTTGAAGTTAGAGACATCCAAAACTTTTATTTTTTTTTTAGTTATTTTTCTAAATAAAATAATAGTTATTTTTCTAATAAAATAATAAAATAATTTTGTCATAAAAATTTTTCGGATTTAGTCATATTTTTCCCTTATATATTTTCTTTTTGAAAAATTTTTGGATATTTTTTTTTGGAAAATTTTTCAGATTTTTTCTACACTCAAAAAAAAAAGTTTGTAAAATTACAAGTAAAAGGTCTTGTAATTCTGTTTTACTAATATTTTTGTCTTTTTACAATAATTGTTGTATATTTAATAAAACGAAAACTACAGTTTGCTTTGTAATTTTACTATTATACGTTGGTAAATTTATTTTACAATTTTTTTAGGTAAATTTACAAAAAAGTGAATTATTTTACAAATTAAAAAAATATTACGAGGTGTTTAGTTTTTTTACACAAGAAAACTGTAATTGTACAATAAAATTTTACTTGATGTTATTTAGTCTTTCTACCAAAAAAATGTTTTATTACAAACATTTTTTTTAAGATCGTTTACAAGGTTTTCAGTTTGAAATGTATGTATTGAAAAGTACAAAATTCCAATGTAATTTTACAAAACTTATTTTATTGCTAGAATTAGTGTTGTTTTACAAAAAAAAAAGTAATTATTCAACAAAAGGACACGCAAAAATTTTCTAAGTTCAGATTTTTTTTTGCGTTTTGGAGTAAAAAATTTAGTTAAAAATAATTTTTAATAAATAAAAAATTCCATGAAAAAAAAGTTTGGAAATTTTTTAAGTTCCGGACACAAAAATTTTTCAACTAATTGTAAGCTTTAGCAAACAATTTCATTTTTACACCATTTTTTGGTAATTTGCGTTAAGTAAAATACCACAATTTTTATGTGTTTCTACTACAGTCGAACCCGGTTATAACGAACTCCGAGGGACCAGTAAAAATAGTTCGTTATAAGCGAAGTTCGCTATAAGCGGGGTATACTTTATATCAACCTTGTTTTATTTCCAAAAAAAAAGTTCCAATTTTGTTTTATTTGACGTTTTTTTGAAAGTAGATTACTCGTACTCATTAAAAATGTTAAAAAAATTATCAAAATTATAATATGAACCAATAATTTCTAACCTATTGTGAGTTTGGTAAACAAAATTGCCGCAAATTTCAAAATATTTATGGGAGTTCGTTATAAAAAGGTAAATAAACATGAAATTATATTCGTGGGACCATAATAAGTAGTTCGTTTTAACCGAGGATTCGTTATAACCGAGTTCGTTATAAAAGAGGTATTTTGTGTGAAAATTGTTGCCAAAACGTCGGGACTTTAGAATTTGTTCGTTATAACCGAGAATTCGTTATAACCGAGTTCGTTATAACCGAGTTCGACTGTATATAATTGTTCTGTTTTTTTTTTTGTATTTTTACCATATTTTTTTGGTAATTTTTTTTTTTTAAATTTGGCACCTAAAATGTCAATAAAAAGCTACCAATTACGAAAAATTAAGTTTTTCTTATTTTAACAGGTACTTCAACATTGAATCTACTATATCCACATTTTTTACCCCCGATTTTTTAAAAATACTTGTGAAAATAATTAAAAATTAAAAAAAAATTGTTGTTTTTTGACTAATTTTTCCTGAAAATATGAGAAATTTCTTGTGTAGCCTCCTTCGCAATTCTCATATGTTCTACTTAAGAAAAACGAAATGTCGAAAAAAATAAAAAAGTACAGTGTTATACATTAAAAAGTATGTTAAAAGTGTTCAAGTGAAAAAAAAAAAATCATTTCAGGTTGTTGAAGTGCTACTCCAGCTGCCAAAGAAGGAAAAATAAGATGCACCAACGGAAAAAAACCTTTATATTTACAAAACAAATATGTTTTTTACAAATACAAAACCAATAATGTAAATTTACAAATTTTATGGTTAAACTACTGTTTTTACTGCAAAAAAATAGAAAAAATGGTATATATACAATAAAAATTGCAAATTTACCACTTTTTATTGTAAATATACAAGTTTTTTGCCATAAAAAACAGTAGTTTAACCAAACAATTTGTAAATTTACAATTTTGGTTTTTGATTTTCTACTTTATTTTGTAAATTTACAACTTTTTTTCTAAGTTTACAATTTTTTTTGTAAATTTTTATTTATTTTTTTTGCAAATTTACAATTTTTATTGTAAATATACGTGTTTTTCAATATTTTTTTGCGGTTAAAACAGTATAATAAATAATTTGTTAATCTACAATTTATTTTTTTCATTTTCTATTTTTTTTTGTAAAATAACAACCTTTTTCTGTAAGTTTACAATTTTGTTTTGTAAATTTACCAAATTTTTTGTAAATTTACAAAAAAAATGTTCACCTCGAAGTTAATATTTTACAAAAAAAATTGTAAATTTACATTTTCTTTTGTTAAATCAATTTACAAATTATCCCCGTAACATTACGGGGATTCTTGCTAGTACATATTTTACAAAACCTGCCCCGTAAAATCACGGGGATTTTATGTCATTTTACAAACTTTTTTTTTTGAGTGTATGATAGTTTCTTGGATTTAGATTTTTTTTTTTAATAAGAACTTCGAAATCAAAAGATATTCTATCATAAATAGTTTTTTGATTTAGTAACATTTTTTCTTAAAAAAATTTTCAAGTTTTCACTTTAAAAATTTTCAGATTTTTTTTATAAAAAATTTTTAAATTTCGGGACCTTTTTCCCTCTGGAAAATTTTTTAGAAATATTCTTTCTGCCTTCTTTTCTTCTTTTCTGTTTCCTCATTTTCTTTCTTCTTTCCTCATATTTTCCCCTTTGAAATGTTTAATAAACAAAAATTGTTAAAATCCGGTTAACTATGAAATAGTATCAAATGATTCGCGGATGTATAAAAGTACTTTTAAACATCAAAAAGTATCCAAAATAAGTATATTTGTATTAAATTGTTCATCCCTGAGTTATCACACGGAACGGATGATTAATAAATAACATACACTCAAAAAAAAAAGTTTGTAAAATGACATAAAATCCCCGTGATTTTACGGGGCAGGTTTTGTAAAATATGTACTAGCAAGAATCCCCGTAATGTTACGGGGATAATTTGTAAATTGATTTAACAAAAAAATTACGGGGAGAAAGTGTAAATTTACAATTTTTTTTGTAAAATATTATTGTAGACTTACAAAAAAAGTTGTAAATTTACGAAATAAAGTAGAAAATCAAGAAATAAAATTGTAAATTTACAAATTGTTTGGTTTAACTATAGTTTTTTATGGCAAAAAACTTGTATATTTACAGTAAAAAGTGGTAAATTTGCAATTTTTATTGTAAATATACCATTTTTTCTTATTTTTTTGTCGTAAAAACAGTAGTTTAACCAAATAATTTGTAAATTTACAATATTGTTTTTGTATTTTCTACTTCATTTTTGTAAAATTACAACTTTTTCTGTAAGTATACAATTTTGTTTTCTAAACTTTCATATTTGTTTTGTAAATTTACAAAAAATTTGGTATATTTACATATTGGTTTTGTAAATTTAAAGGTTTTTTCCATTGGTGCATCTTATTTTTCCTTCTTCGGCAGCTGGAGTAGCACTTTAACAACCTGAAATGATTTTTTTTTTCACTTGAACACTTTTAACTGCACTTTTTTATTTTTTTTTTTCGGAATTTCGTTTTTCTTAAGTAGAACATATGAGAATTGCGAAGGAGGATACACAAGAAATTTCTTATATTTTCAAGAAAAACTAGTCAAAAAAATTACCTTTTTTTCGAATTTTTAATTATTTTAGCAAGTATTTTTAAAAAATTATAAAAAAAACTTTGGATATTGTAGATTGGACGTTTAAGTACCTGATAAAATAAGAAAAAACTTAATTTTTTCATAATTGACAGCTTTTGATTGACATTTTAGTACCAGATTTTAAAAAAAAGTACCAAAAAAATATGGTAAAATTACCAAAAAATGGTAAAAATACAAACAAAAAAACTAGAACAATAATATAGTAAAAACATATAAAAATTGTGGTATTTTACTTAAAGCAAGTTACCAAAAAATTGTCTTAATATTCAATTTTTTTGATAAAGGAACTTAAAAAATTTTCAAAATTTTTTTATGAAATTTTTTATTTATAAAAAATAATTTTTAACAAAATATGGACTTAGAAAATTTTTGGGTCTCCTATTGTTGCATAATTATTTTTCAATACAAATTTTTGTTTAATTACATTTTTTGTGTCAAAATACTGAAAACCTTGTAAACTAAAAAATCTTTTTAATAAAACATTTTTTGGTAGAAAGACTTACTATCAAATAAAATGTTGTTGTACATTTACAATTTTCTTGTGTAAAACAACTAAACACCTTGTAATTTTTTATTAATTTGTAAACTAATTATTTTTTTTGTTAATTTACCTAAAAAAATTGTTAAATAAATTTACCAACATATAGTAAAATTACAAAGCGCACGGTAGTTTTTGTTTTATTAAAAATACAAGAATTTTTGTAAATAGGCAAAAATATTAGTAAAATAGAATTACAAGACCTTTTGCTTGTAATTTTACAAACTTTTTTTTTTGAGTGTACAAATATATTTAACAATAAGTATACGCACAGTTGTCCAGCAAAAATCGGAAAATATGCTGATTTCATATAACAATCTGATAATTTCAGAAAAAAGTTATGCTTATTTAAGCAGAAGTGAGTTACACTCAAAATAAAAAGATTGTAAAATGACATAAAATCCCCGTGATTTTACGTGGCAGGTTTTGTAAAATATGTATGTTAGAGTGTCCCTTATTTTGGAAATGTTCGAAATGTTGAGACGGTACCCGCTCATTTTTTTCCTTTTGACTTAAAAATAACTCAGGAAAAATTTTACGCCCCTAGGACCACGCCTTCCCTACGCGACGGGGCCTTAAAGAGCGGGGCCTTAAAAATCATTTTTCCATACAAACCAAAAAAATTTTTTTTTGATTTTTAATTTTTTTGTTATTATTTATTATATTACTTGGTTTGCTTATTCACGACAAAAAATTTGATTTTGGTGGGATAAGTCTTTCAGCGCTAAAAAATTTTTAGCAAAAAAAAATTTTGAGCCGCCGGGGTCCTACAGTAAAAAATTTTTAAAAAATATTTTTTTTTAGTTTTGACCAGCAACGGTTTTAGCTGCTATGTTGCTTTAAATGATATATATTCCAAAAAAAAAATTATTCATATCTGTGACATCTTTATCTTTTTCGAAAAAAAAATTTTGAGCCGTAGGGATCCTACGGTAAAAAATTTTTAAAAAATATTTTTTTTTAGTTTTGAAAAGTAACGGTTTTAGTTGTTATGTTGTTTTTAATGATATATATTCCAAAAAAAATATTTTTCATATTTGTGACATCTTTATCGTGTATCGAAATAAATCAACAATGCATTTTTTACCCTTTTTTAGAACACGATAAAGATGTCACAGATACAAAAAATATTTTTTTATGAATATATATCATTTAAAGCAACATAGCAGCTAAACCCGTTGCTGGTCAAAACTAAAAAAAAATATTTTTTAAAAATTTTTTACTGTAGGACCCCGGCGGCTCAAAATTTTTTTTTGCGAAAAATTTTTTAGCGCTGAAAGACATATCCCACCAATATCAAATTTTTTGTCGTGAATAAGCAAACCAAGTAATATAATAAATAATAACAAAAAAATTAAAAATCAAAAAAAATTTTTTTTTGTTTGTATGGAAAAATGATTTTTAAGGCCCCGCTCTTTAAGGCCCCGTCGCGTAGGGAAGGCGTGGTCCTAGGGGCGTAAAATTTTTCCTGAGTTATTTTTAAGTCAAAAGGAAAAAAATGAGCGGGTACCGTCTCAAGATTTCCAACATTTCCAAAATAAGGGACACTCTAATGTATGTACTAGCAAAAATCCCCGTAATGTAACGGGGATAATTTGTAAATTAATTTAACAAAAGAAAATGTAAATTTAAATTTTTTTTGTGTAAAATATTAACTTCGAGGTGAACATTTTTTTTGGAAATTTACAAAAAATTTGGTAAATTTACAAAACAAAATTGTAAACTTACAGAAAAGGTTGTTATTTTACAAAGAAAAAATAGAAAATGAAAAAAAAATTGTAGATTAACAAATCATTTGGTTAAACTACTGTTTTTACCGCAAAAAAATATTGAAAAACACGTATATTTACAATAAAAATTGTAAATTTGCAAAAAAAATAAAATTTACAAAACAAATGGTAAACTTACAAAAAAAAGTTGTAAATTTACAAAATAAAGTAGAAAATCAAAAACAAAATTGTAAATTTACAAATTGTTTGTTAAACTACTGTTTTTTATTGCAAAAAACGTGTATATTTACAATAAAAAGTGGTAAATTTACAATTTTTATTGTAAATATACCATTTTTTCTTATTTTTTTTTGCCGTAAAAACAGTAGTTTAAAAAAAAATTTGTAAATTTACAATATTGTTTTTGTATTTTCTATTTCATTTTTGTAAAATTACAACTTTTTCTGTAAGTATACAATTTTGATTTTTAAATTTTCATATCTGTTTTGTAAATTTACAAAAAATATGGTTTATTTACATACTTGTTTTGTAAATTTAAATTTTTTTTTTTTTCATTGGTGAATCTTATTTCTCCTTTTTCGGCAGCTGGAGTAGCACTTCAACAACGTAAAATGATTTTTTTTTTCACTTAAACACTTTTAACAAACTTTTTAAAGTATAACACTGCACTTTTTTATTTTTTTCGGCATTTCGTTTTTCTTAAGTAGAACATATACACTCTAAAAAAAAAGTTTGTAAAATTACAAGTAAAAGGTCTTGTAATTCTATTTTACCAATATTTTTGTCTTTTTACAAAAATTCTTGTATTTTTAATAAAACGAAAACTACAGTGGGCTTTGTAATTTTACTATTATATGTTGGTAAATTTATTTAACAATTTTTTTAGGTAAATTTACAAAAAAATTAATTATCTTACAAATTAAAAAAATATTACAAGGTGTTTAGTTTTTTTACACAAGAAAGCTGTAATTATACAACAACATTTTATTTGATGGTATTTAGTCTTTATACCAAAAAAAATGTTTTATTACAAAAAAATTTTTTTTTCAAGATTTTTTAAATAGTTTACAAGGTTTTCAGTTTTTTTAACGCAAAAAAATGTAATTAAACCAAAAAATTGTATTGAAAAGTACAAAACTCCAAGGTAATTTTACAAAACTTATTTTATTACGAGAATTTATGTTGTTTAAAAAAAATTTAATTTTGCAACAATAGGACACGCAAAAATTTTCTAAGTCCAGATTTTTTTTTTTGCGTTTTGGAGTAAAAAATTTTGTTAAAAATTATTTTTTTTTAAATAAAAAAATTGATGAAAAAAATTTTTGAAAATTTTTTAAGTTCCGGATACAAACATTTTTCAACTAGTTGTAAGCTTTAGCAAAAAAATTTAATTTTTACACCATTGCACGGTGGTCAATTCCGGCCAAAAATCAATAACTTCTTTATTTCTGCATGTAAATAGCTGAAATTTAATATTCGAATTATGAATAACATATCTGATACCTTGCCCAAATGTTGGACCTACAAATACAGTGGTTGGCCAAATAATCATGGACGTCCCAAATGTATCAAACATGTCTGCATATAAACAGCAATAATTTAAAATCCGAATTAAGAATAATATATCTGATCTCTTTTAAAAACGTTAAACATACAAATATAGTGGTTGGCCAACTAAGCATGGAGGTGTCAAATGTATCAAACTAATTAAGGTGGGGGTTGGAACTAAAAGAAACAGCCTTAGTGTTAGCATTTTTTAAAAAAAAAAAAGATACGCAACACTTTTTAATTCTGTTTTTTTATTTGAAATATTAACAATCGTAATATTTTTAAAAGTTTAAAAGACAAAGAATTGCCAGTGTTTCCAGTTAATTGTGGAATGCTATTTTTTAAAAGACAAAATGGCCGCAGTTGTACAGCAAAAACAACTAAACCGATTTTGATGATATTTTTTTTTTTTGATTTGCAGTTTATTTAATTTTCTAATACTTATCGTGACAATTTTTTTAAAATTTGACCTAATTAATATTTGAATGAAAGAAGAAATTGAAGTTTTCTATTTTTTGAGTTTACGTTAGCATATCTTCAACAAAAATTAATTTTTTTCCAAAAAAAATGGCCACGTTAAGTGCTTGAAAATTTAATTATCTACAAATCAAAAAAAAAAATATCATCAAAATCGGTTTAGTACTTTTTGCTGCAAAAATGCAGCCAATTTTTCCCTTTAAAAAAACAACACACGATTAACTGGCAACCCTGATAATTCTAGTTGACCAAATTTTGTGTTATGAAATTTTTAAAAATGCTAAAATGTGCTTTCTTTCAAATGAAAAAACAGAATTAAATAATACTACTATTATGTATTTATTTTTTTAGCTGTTTAAAAATTGCTAACATTAAGGCTGTTTTTTAGTTTTAACCCCCCTTAAACCAAATTTTTTTTATTTCGTCTTTTTTTAAGTTTTTTTCACGCAAATCTATGGGTTTTAAGTTAGTATCTATTCACATTCCCTATTTTAGTGGAGTTTGTAGGTTTAAAAAAGTCCACCATTTGTAAAAAATGAGTTCACTAAAAATGCTCTTGTTTAAAGAATCGGTAAAAGTAGGGGCTGAAATTTAAAATACTTACTTTTAATAGTTAAAAGTACAAACTGCTTTTTATAGCTAACCTCTAATAGCCTCTAATTGATTTTTATGGTCTTTCAAAATTTATTTTTTTTAGAGTTTTTTTTTAATTTTTATCTAATTTTGTTACACATCACTTTAAGACAAAAAAGCGCACAAAATCTGCAAAAACCACATGGAATGATTATTTACTATAGGAATTAAAAATTCATGTCCAAACTTTTAAAAATAATGTGAAGAAAAATGCATAGCCAACTTTTATTGAAAACTAAAATATACATTTTAAAAAAAGCTGAAATGAAAAGCAAAAAATACTCAACTTTGCACCACTATGGACAATAATATAGTGTTACAAGGCCCAAAAAAAGATTTAAGTTGTATGTTTTGAAGTATTAGCTATAATATAGCATCATAAGTTCATCAAGATTTAATAAAAAAATAAAATGATTTTTGGCCGGAATTGACCACCGTGCATTGTTTTACTATATAATTGTTCTAGTTTTTTTTTGTATTTTTATCATTTTTTGGTAATTTTACCATATATTTTTGGTATTTTTTTCTTTAGATCTAGCAACTAAATTGACAATAAAAAGCTGCTATTATAAAAAAATTAAATTTTCTTTATTTTAACATGTACTTAAACATCCAATCTACAATATCCAATTTTTTTTTTATTTTTTTGAAAATACTTTTGAAAATAATTAAAAATTAAAAAAAAAATTGTTTTTTTTTGACTAATTTTTCCTTAAAATATAAGAAATTTTTTGTGTAGCCTCCTTCGCAGTTCTCATGTGTTCTACTTAAGAAAAACGAAATGTCGAAAAAAATAAAAAAAGTGCAGTGTTATACATTAAAAATTTTGTTAAAAGTGTTCAAGTGAAAAAAAAAAAACATTTCAGGTTGTTGAAGTGCTACTCCAGCTGCCGAAGAAGGAAAAATAAGATGCACCAATGGAAAAAAACCTTTAAATTTACAAAACAAATATGTAAATAAACCAAAATTTTTGTAAATTTACAAAACAAATATGAAAATTTAAAAAACAAAATTGTATACTTACGAAAAAAGTTGTAATTTTACAAAAATGAAGTAGAAAATACAAAAACAATATTGTAAATTTACAAATTATTTGGTTAAACTACTGTTTTTACGGCAAAAAAAAAAGAAAAAATGGTATATTTACAATAAAAATTGTAAATTTACCACTTTTTATTGTAAATATACAAGTTTTTGCCATAAAAAACAGTAGTTTAACCAAACAATTTGTAAATTTACAATTTTGGTTTTTGATTTTCTACTTTATTTTGTAAATTTACAACTTTTTTTGTAAGTTTACAATTTGTTTTGTAAATGTTAATATTTTTTTTTGCAAATTTAAAATTTTTATTGTAAATATACGTGTTTTTCAATATTTTTTTGAGGTAAAACAGTAATTTAACCAAATAATTTGTTAATCTACAATTTTTTTTTTTCATTTTCTATTTTTTCTTTGTAAAATAACAACCTTTTTCTGTAAGTTTACAATTTTGTTTTGTGAATATACCAAATTTTTTGTAAATTTACAAAACAAATGTTCACCTCGAAGTTAATAGTTTACAAAAAAAATGTAAATTTACATTTTCTTTGTTAAATCAATTTACAAATCATCCCCGTAACATTACGGGGATTCTTGCTAGTACATATTTTACAAAACCTGCCCCGTAAAATCACGGGGATTTTATGTCATTTTACAAACTTTTTTTTTTGAGTGTACGAATTGCGAAGGAGGCTACACAAGAAATTTCTTATATTTTCATGAAAAATTAGTCAAAAAATACCAATTTTTTTTTGAATTTTTAATTATTTTCACAAGTATTTTTAAAAAATCGGAAATTTTTTTTTGGATATTGTAGATTGGATGTTTAAATACACTCAAAAAAAAAAGTTTGTAAATTTACAAGTAAAAGGTCTTGTAATTCTATTTTACTAATATTTTTGTCTTTTTACAAAAATTGTTGTATATTTAATAAAACGAAAACTACAGTTTGCTTTGTAATTTTACTATTATATGTTGGTAAATTTATTTTACATATTTTTTAGGTAAATTTACAAAAAAGTGAATTATTTTACAAATTAAAAAAATATTACAAGGTGTTTAGTTTTTTTACACAAGAAAACTGTAATTGTACAACATAATTTTACTTGATGTTATTTAGTCTTTTTACCAAAAAAAATGTTTTATTACAAACATTTTTTTTTTTAAGATCGTTTACAAGGTTTTCAGTTTGAAATGTATGTATTGAAAATTCCAATATAATTTTACAAAACTTATTTTATTACTAGAATTAATGTTGTTTTACAAAAAAAAAATTAATTATTCAACAATAGGACACGCAAAAATTTTCTAAGTTCAGATTTTTTTTTTTTGCGTTTTGGAGTAAAAAATTTAGTTAAAAATAATTTTTTTATAAATAATTTTTACACCATTTTTTTGGTAATTTGCGTTAAGTAAAATACCACAATTTTTATGTGTTTCTACTATATAATTGTTCTAGTTTTTTTTTTGTATTTTTACCATTTTTTTTTTTTTGTGATTTTACCATATTTTTTTGGTATTTTTTTTTTTAAATTTGGTACCTAAAATGTCAATAGAAAGCTGCCAATTATGAAAAATCAAATTTTTCTTATTTTAACTGGTACTTTAACATCCAATCTACAATATCCAAAATTTTTTTTCCGATTTTTTAAAAATACTTGTGAAAATAATTAAAAATTCAAAAAAATTGCTATTTTTTGACTGCTTTTTCCTGAAAATATAAGAAATTTCTTGTGTAGCCTCCTTCGCAATTCTCATATGGTCTACTTAAGAAAAACGAAATGTCGAAAAAAAAATAAAAAAGTGCAGTGTTATACATTAAAAAGTTTGTTAAAAGAGCTCAAGTGAAAAAAAATCTTTTCAGGTTGTTGAAGTGCTACTCCAGCTGCCTAAGAAGGAAAAATAAGATGCACCAATGGAAAAAACCTTTAAATTTACAAAACCAATATGTAAATAAACCAATTTTTTTGTAAATTTACAAAACAAATATGAAAATTTAAAAAACAAAATTGTATACTTACGAAAAAAGTTGTAATTTTACAAAAATTAAATAGAAAATACAAAAACAATATTGTAAATTTACAAATTTTATGGTTAAACTACTGTTTTTACGGCAAAATAATAAGGGAATAATGGTACATATACAATAAAAATTGTAAATTTACCACTTTTTATTGTAAATATACAAGTTTTTTGCATAAAAAACAGTAGTTTAACCAAATAATTTGTTAATCTGCAATTTATTTTTTTCATTTTCTATTTTTCCTTGTAAAATAACAACCTTTTTCTGTAAGTTTACAATTTTGTTTTGTAAATTTACCAAATTTTTTGCAAATTTACAAAAAAAAATATTCACCTCGAAGATGATATTTTACAAAAAAAAATTGTAAATTTACATTTTCTTTTGTTAAATCAATTTACAAATTATCCCCGTAACTTTACGGGGATTCTTGCTAGTACATATTTTACAAAACCTGCCCCGTAAAATCACGGGGATTTTATGTCATTTTACAAACTTTTTTTTTTGAGTGTACCTGTTAAAATAAGAAAAACTTAATTTTTCATAATTGGCACCTTTTTATTGACATTTTAGGTGCCAAATTAAAAAAAAAAAATTACCAAAAATAAAAAACTAGAACAATTAATAGAAGAAACACATAAAAATTGTTGTATTTTATTTAACGCAAATTACCAAAAAATAGTGTAAAAATTTCCAAAATTTTTTTTCATGAAATTTTTTATTTATAATAAATTATTTTTAACTAAATTTTTTACTCCAAAACGCAAAAAAAAAAAAATCTGAACTTGGAAAATTTTTTGTTTAATTAAATTTTTTTGTGTTAAAAAATGAAAACCTTTTAAACGATCTTAAAAAATAATGTTTGTAATAAAACATTTTTTGGTAGAAAGACTAAATAACATCATGTAAAATTTTGTTGTACAATTACAGTTTTCTTGTGTAAAAAAACTAAACACCTTGTAATATTTTTTTGATTTGTAAAATAATTCACTTTTTTGTAAATTTACCTAAAAAATTTGTGTAATAGTAAAATTTCAAAGCAAACTGTAGTTTTCGTTTTATTAAATATACAACAATTTTTGTAAAAAGACAAAAATATTAGTAAAATAGAATTACAAGACCTTTTACTTGTAATTTTACAAACTTTTTTTTAGTGTATAATAGGATTACGAGGCCTTTTTCAGTAATTTGACAAGGTTTTTTTTTGAGTGTTCTCATTTCAATTGTTATAAAGATCTCCTAAACTCCAAAAGAAATACTATCTCAAGAAATAAGTTGCATCCTAATAATCACGCATTATAGCATTTTTTCTCTCATATATTTTCTCATATATTGTCCTTTATGAATGACAAAGTGCTGTTGTTGAGTGCATAAATGAAAAAAAATCAAAACTGAATTGTATGATAAAAACAGAACATAATGTAGTTATTTTTAGTGCTTCGGCATCTTATATGTTACTAAAAAAGTTGCTAAAAAAATAAGAAGAGATTTGTTATAAATAACCTAGTTCAACCAGTAGAATTACTGATAAAGTCGCCTCTTAGTACACAGTGCAACACTAAAAAAAATACGGGGTTCCGACGATTTATTCTGGCAGAGGAGACCAAAATAAATATACGTGTGTCGGGGTTTTAGAAGATCACTTCGGAACTTTATATTAGAGGCGGTTAAAGTTTCCCAGCTTTGGCCTGTTCTTGCAGCATATGGGCATATAATACTATGTATTCTTTATATCCGAGGTGTAAGGTGCAGTCAGTAACTTTGTTGAAAATATGATGGCAAAAATTTTTGTGCAATAGATCAACCCTCTAACTCCCACCCATAACGGTATTTTTTGGCTCTTTTCTAACAAATCGTAAAACACACCACGGGAATTAAATGATCTACAAAAATGTTGGCCACAAAATTCTACTACACTCAAAAAAAAAAGTTTGTAAAATTACAAGCAAAAGGTCTTGTAATTCTATTTTACTAATATTTTTGTCTATTTACAAAAATTCTTGTATTTTTAATAAAACAAAAACTACCGTGCGCTTTGTAATTTTACTATAATATGTTGGTAAATTTATTTAACAATTTTTTAGGTAAATTAACAAAAAAAATAATTATTTTACAAATTAAAAAAAAATTACAAGGTGTTTAGTTGTTTTACACAAGAAAATTGTAATTGTACAACAACATTTATTTGATAGTATTTAGTCTTTCTACCAAAAAATGTTTTATTACAAACAATTTTTTTCAAGATTTTTTAGTTTACAAGGTTTTCAGTATTTTAACACAAAAAAATGTAATTAAACAAAAATTTGTAATGAAAAATAATTATGCAACAATAGGAGACGCAAAAATTTTCTAAATAAAAATAAAAAATTTCATAAAAAAATTTTGAAAATTTTTTAAGTTCCGGATACAAACATTTTTCAATTAGTTGTAAGCTTTATCAAAAAAATTGAATATCAAGACAATTTTTTGGTAACTTGCTTTAAGTAAAATACCACAATTTTTATATGTTTTTACTATATTATTGTTCTAGTTTTTTTGTTTGTATTTTTACCATTTTTTGGTAATTTTACCATATTTTTTTGGTACTTTTTTTTTAAATCTGGCACTAAAATGTCAATCAAAAGCTGTCAATTATGAAAAATTAAGTTTTTTCTTATTTTATCAGGTACTTAAACGTCCAATCTACAATATCCAAAGTTTTTTTTTATAATTTTTTAAAAATACTTGCTAAAATAATTAAAAATTCGAAAAAAAGGTAATTTTTTTGACTAGTTTTTCTTGAAAATATAAGAAATTTCTTGTGTAGCCTCCTTCGCAATTCTCATATGTTCTACTTAAGAAAAACGAAATTCCGAAAAAAAAAAAAATAAAAAAGTGCAGTGTTATACTCTAAAAAGTTTGTTAAAAGTGTTCAAGTGAAAAAAAAATCATTTCAGGTTGTTAAAGTGCTACTCCAGCTGCCGAAGAACGAAAAATAAGATGCACCAATGGAAAAAACCTTTAAATTTACAAAACCAATATGTAAATATACAAATTTTTTTGTAAATTTACAAAACAAATATGAAAGTTTAGAAAACAAAATTGTATACTTACAGAAAAGGTTGTAATTTTACAAAAATGAAGTAAAAAATACAAAAACAATATTGTAAATTTACAAATTATTTGGTTAAACTACTGTTTTTACGGCAAAAAAATAAGAAAAAATGGTATATTTACAATAAAAATTGTAAATTTACCACTTTTTACTGTAAATATACAAGTTTTTTGCCATAAAAAACTGTAGTTAAACCAAACAATTTGTAAATTTACAATTTTATTTTTTAATTTTCTACTTTATTTCGTAAATTTACAACTTTTTTTGTAAGTCTACAATAATATTTTACAAAAAAATTGTAAATTTACACTTTGTCCCCGTAATTTTTTTGTTAAATCAATTTACAAATTATCCCCGTAACATTACGGGGATTCTTGCTAGTACATATTTTACAAAACCTGCCCCGTAAAATCACGGGGATTTTGTGTCATTTTACAAACTTTTTTTTTTGAGTGTATGAATGTCGGAACAAACCAAAGCCCAAGACTTAACACCAAAAACAAGTCAAATTAAAGATTGTTTTTGTAATTTTCTGAATGGGCAATCTTGAATTTTACTGTATTTTTATGTTAACTTCTGGGCTTTGGTGTGTTCTAACATTTATAGTAAAATTTTATGGCCAACATTTTTGTAAAACATTTCATCCCTGCGATCCGCCTTTTTCGGGATGTTTTTTACGATTTGTTAGAATAGAGCCAAAAATACCGTTATGAGAGGGAGTTGGTTAATATGTTTCACAAAAATAAGTGTCATAATTTGTTAATCATACCTTACACCTCAGATGTAATGAAAACAAAGCTGGGAAACGTTAACCGCCTTTAATATAAAATTTCGATGTGATCTTTAAAATCGCCGACCCAAGTCTACTTTTTTTTGGTCTCCACTACCAGAATCAATCGTCGAAAACCCGTAATTTTGGAAAAAGTTTGAAATTGTTGTATAGTGTTATTAGTTTTTGTATGCCTGAAGTAAAACAATGTGATTTTTTTATAAACAATAGCCCGTACCAAAGAAAAATAAAAAGTCTATTTTAACAAAATTTTTATTTTAAATTTAAAATTTTCTATACATTTTTCGAAAGTCGATTTTAAAAACAATTTGTATGAAATTAAATTTATTTTTAAATTTATTTTATTTTTTTTTGTAAGGCTGAATATGTCTGTGGGATAGAATATAAAAAGATTATTCAAGGATTATTTAGGAAATTTTTAAATTTTAAAAATATTTTTTTTTTTAAACACTTTACATTTTAGGAAAAACAAGTAAAAATGTTAGATTCGGTTACACCAAGAACGCTTTTTTTATATATGGTTTTGAATTGAGAAAAGTGTGAAAGAAAAATTTTTTAATTTTTCTAAAATTTTAAGACATCCTGGTTTGTTTCTTACTAGTTTCATATTATCCAGTTATAATAATCTTCAGAAAAACTTTTAATGTCAAATTTATTTAGTTAATAGTCAATAGAACTCTATATGCGAAAATTACACAGGCACACAAAAAAAAAAGTTATTTCTAGTTTTTTGGGGTCGCTGAATCCGAATATGCCCATAAAAAATCATTTCAATTGCCAGTTTTTCCCCTACCGCCCCCCATTAACCCCCGGGAGGATTGACTTTTAACTGTCGTACAAACTTAAAATTTATGTGTACTTTTATGTTCAATTGCCAGCTAAACCCTAAAATGATAACAAAAAAATTATGTGACCCTTCCCCCAACCCCTAGCACGCCCTTACAACCCCCTGAAGGGGGATGAATTTTGAGTGTTTATACAAAATTAAGATGTATATGGATTTCTATGTTTTTTGGACCCCTAAAACCGAATATGACTACAAAAAGTGTATCATACCCCTCCCAAACTCCCTAGTACCCCTTGCTACACCTTACAGGGGATTTAATTTTGATTAAATTTGATTTAAGTTTTAATGAAAATTTCAAAATTAAATCCCCTATAGGGCGTAGTAAGGGGTGCTAGAGAGTGAGGGAGGGGAATTATAAATTTTTTGTATTCATATTCGGTTTTAGCGGTCCAAAAAACATAGAAATCCATATACATCTTAATTTTGTATAAACACTCAAAATTCATCCCACTTCAGGGGGTTGTAAGGGCGTGCTAGGGGTTGAGGGAAGGGTCACATAATTTTTTTGTTGTCATTTTAGGTTTCAGCTGCCAAAAAAACATAAAAGTACGCATTAATTTTAAGTTTCTATGAGAATTAAAAGTCAATCCTCTGGGGGGTTATAGGGGGGCGGTAGGGGGAAAACTGGCAATTGAAATGATTTTTAATGGTCATATTCGCATTCAGCGGCCCCAAAAACGTAGAAATAACTGGGTCTACCCTCTGGGTATGGCCACTTTTTTTTTTTGTGTGCTTGTGTAATTTTCGCAAATAGAGTTCTATTGACTATTAACTAAATAAATTTGACATTAAAAGTTTTTTTGAAGATTATTATAACTGAATAATATGAAACTAGTAAGAAAAAAGCCTTAAATTTTTAGAAAAATTAAAAAATTTTTCTTTCACACTTTTCTCAATTCAAAACCATATATAACAAATCAAAAAATTATAATACATAATTATAATTAGAGCCTGAGCTCGACTGTCTTTGCAGAAACAATAATTTAAAAATAACGACTATAAGTCGCCCTAAGTGGCAATAATCAGTATCTTTGGAAAAATGGCAACACCTAACATTTGTGTCTAAAATATAGACCATGTCTGGCAATGTTTGCAAAAATAAGTACTTACATGGGAAGTATCTCAACCCTTATGAACCGATTTGCCTGAAACTTAAAATATATATAAATGAGACGATTTTAAGGTAGGGGTGTCTCGGCTTTTCGGCCATATCAGTGTTTCAAAATTTCGTTGTCCCCTTATGAAACCATTTGGACCTCCGGGAAAATTTTGATAACTCGCGAACTAACAGGAATATCCTCTAGAGAAAAAATACGTGTCGACTTAAATTTAATAAAGATTATTTCGTATTCATATGGACATCGTAGTTCTATGTCTTCATATAAATACCCCCCAAAATTTTCACATTTTCATGAAAAAAGTATTTAACGAAGCCAAACTTTTACAAGGTTATGCCACAGTTTTATAGGCATTAAAAAAACCTTTCTTCTCATATGTAAACATCATATAGTTTCTTAGAAAGAAATGGCTGAAAAATCCAAAAAACGATTTTTCGCCATTTTTTGACCCATGTTTTGAACACCTTAATCCCCGATATGGCCGATAAGCCGAGACACCCCAACCTTAAAATTGTCTCTTTTATATATATTTTACGTTTCATGCAAATCGGTTCATAAGGGTTGAGATACTTCCCTTGTTAGATCAGAATTGATGAAGGAGAGGAAGAAGAATAATGATTACTAAAAATAAAAGTTTGTTTACACATAATTACAATAACAACCCTTCTGTTAGAAAAAACAACAGCAACAACCACACTCGAATTGAAAAAATCAGATTTAGTTGATACTTGCTTAACAGCCTACTTGGCGTATCGCACAGTGGGGAAAAACTGACTTTTTTGTCCAATTTTGCCTACAGGTCGCAATTCTTAACCGATTTTAGTTTTTCTTTTTTTGAAATTTAGCTAATAAAATTCCTCATCGGTCTGTCATGGTGGATTTCTAAAAATCGTTTTTGTTTTATTTGAATATTTTTTTACAGTTCAGAAAATATTAATTTTTTCAGAATTTTTGCTCTAAAAATTGTAATAGGCAGGGGACGAATAAGCTGTATGAACAAAATTAAAGGTATTTGAACCCCTATTTAAACACAATTAATATATACATATGAGGCATTCCACACCAAATGTCCCGCTACAGAAAAACATGTGTCCCGTAAATTTCTGAATAGGTTGTTTGGATAACCCTATATGGAACTAAGAAAATTGCGTTTTTGGTTTTTCTAATTTTCAAAAACTGGGCTTAGAAGGCGTGGTCAAATATTGGAAAAATGGTCAAATTTGTGGCGAGTTGCCTTGATTAAATATTTATCACATTAAAACGGAATGCACCACAATCTCAAAAATTTACATTTTTATATAGTTTTGAATGGGCTATCGAATAACATTTTTTCCTTTGGAAAATTTTCAGAACCCCTTCTGAAATTTTCCATTTTATTAAAAAAGTCAATTTATCAAAAATCCGGCCACTTTTTTTTCTTTTTTTTTTAAGTTTAGATGTTTGTCCATCCACACAAAAAAAAATCAGAAAAGCATTTTTCGTTTTTTTCGAGAAAATCGCATTTGAATTTTAAATTTCATAACAATTTTGTAATTTGCTTGTATTTTCTTGTATTAACGTTGCGAATGAGTATTATTAATTGCATGAATATTAT
The DNA here is from genome assembly GCA_963921195.1 of Pegoplata infirma. NCBI lineage: Eukaryota > Metazoa > Arthropoda > Insecta > Diptera > Anthomyiidae > Pegoplata > Pegoplata infirma. The sequence continues at coordinate 124,843,304 of OY992537.1, forward strand.
ACAATACAACCTATTCAGAATTTTACGGTACACATGTTTTTTTTCGCTGGACATTTGGTGTGAAATGCCTCATATGTGGTATCAGATTAGAGGTATTAAAAATGCATATCTCGTAGTGCTAACAATGGTCTAAAGAATTTTATATTTTTCGACTAATTAACAAAAAATGTCCTAAAATTTTGGTATTTTAATCAATATGACGAAAAGTTGTGCATGTTTGGACACTTTCTTAACACATGTAGGTAGGTTTTTCAAAGACCTGTGGTATGTAACATGACTAGGGTTCTTTGTATAATATTGATGATAAACGAAAAAAAACTTAAAATTGACATTTTCTTTCCCCCTCCTTTTCGCCCCCTAAATATGAATTTAGGCCGCTAAAAAAAATACGTGTCCCTTTATTTTTTCTGCTCTAAAAAATAAAACCAATTCCATAAAGATCCGCGGGTGACACTAGGGAGACCTCCCTTGTGAGTGCTAAAATTTGCAGATTTATCATTTGGCTCAAACTCGATTTAATTTCAGAAAAATTTTCTGCTGAAATCAGGAGATTTTTCTGCTTAAATCAGTTGAAATTTTCTCAGATTCTGAGACATTTTCTTTAAAATAATGATAAGATTTTGAGAAATTTTCTTTAATAACATTTCTTAAGTTCTGATACATTTTAACATGATAATGTTTTAAAGCTGGTGTATAATTTTAAAAATGATGCAAATCCCAGCAAAACTTTGGTAATGGGTAGTGATTATATAACACATTACCAGGTAATGCATATAACTTATTTGTAGCATTATTTTATGATGTCTTACCAAACATTCGTTCCACAACGTATTATTTTCAAGTGAAAAATAATGCATTACTAATAATTTGCTACGTAATGCATGATTATTGGAAAAAATGTATTTCATATTTGTTATTTCTAAACATTAAATCATGGATGACTTATATTTGGTTGCATTATGTATTATTTGAAAGTTTGAAATAATGTATAATAACACCGTCCAACAAATTGCAACTTTTGGCTGTACACATGAACCGGACCCGAAAATTCGGAAAGTTGGGGCAAAAATAAAATACCCGTGTCTCCGAGTTTCTCTAGATCAATTCGCGTTTTCGCGAAAAATGCAACAAAAAAAAAAGTTTTCACAATAGAAAAAAATTATGCTATTCAGTAAGTGGGGTTAAAAAAAAACACACATGTCTCTTAGGTTTTCGCGATCAATTCGCGTATTCGCGAAAAACGCTAAAAAATTTTTTTTGCACTGTTAACAAAAAAAATTGGGTTTAAATCTAAGCATTTATGTCTCAGTTATTTCATATCAATTCGCAAATTTGTAAAAAAAAAATATTTTGTTCTTTTTAGCACACTCGCAAAATTTCAAGTAGAGTTAAAAAGAAATTTTCCATGTATCAGAGTTTTTCCAGCTAATTTAATTTTAATTTAAAAAAAAATTAGGTGAATATTTTATTTTTAGTCCCACTTTTCGAATGTAGTAAATTTTTTTAAGTGTGCAAAAAAATGCATTTTCGCGAAAACTACATTGGGAGACACGAGAATTTTATTTTTAGCAATTTTTGTATAAGGACCGTAATTCTACTGTAAATCATGTATATTTATTAGAGATGGGAACATGAGCAGATTAGAGTGTGATTCACGTGAATCACGCGTGAGTGTGACTGATTTCAATTTGTGACTGAGTGTGACTGATTTCAATTTTACTCACGTGATTGTGAGTGAGTGTGAGTGGAGAAAAAAATTGCGTGAGTGAGTGCGCGTGAGTAAGATTTTTGCGTGAGTGAGTGTGCGTGAGTCGTTTTTTTTTGCGTGAGTTTGCGTGAATTATTTTCTCTTTATATTTCCTATTGTACCGAAAAACCAACAAAAAAAATTTTAAAATTTGGCTTAATTTATGATTTTGTCCCAAAAAAAGCAAAAAAAAAAAATGTAAAATTTCGCTGAACTGTAAATTTTGCTACAATCACGTGAGTAAATTTAATACAAAATTACTTTTTCACTACTGGTAACACCTTATAAATTATCTTCTGGTATGCTATATTCTTTCATTTCTCGTAACCTATAAAATATCATATATTTTACACCTTACTCGTATTCTTCGTTATAAATTTATGACTTACTGGTATTCTTTGTGATAATGTGGATGCATTACTTTGAGTCTCATCGCCTGTTAAAATCATCAATGCTGCAATGTATAAAATAAGAGATCCTATACATTATTTTATACCATATTTGGTAATATAAGTTTTGCTGGGATGACGCAACCTCAGTTTGACTATATAAACTAACGACAAATAAAAAAGAAAATAAGAATTACTGTTTTCATTTTCTTAAAACCAAAAAGGTTTGCGACTTCGATTTTTAATTTGGATAATAACTCACCTGCTGGTGAATGAAAGAGTTTTTTGCCAAATGGTGAATAAAACGTAACATAATCATTTTTCAACAAAAAAAATTTTTTCATATTTTTTTTTTTTCATCAAATTTTTTTTTTTTTTATTTTTTTTTTTTAATTTTTTTTTTTTTTTTTTTTTTTTTTTCATTAATTTTTTTTATTGAATCTTCACTAAAACTATGTGAACTAACAATAAGTTTTCAAATCTTAAAACTAATATAAATAGCTTAATATTAAGTCCGGCCAGTGCCAGACAAAATTTCACTTGCTCATAAATTATCCAATGTTTTCAAAAGCATCATCCTTCATTTTATAGTACCAGGTCAGTAGTGGCCCTCCTTCTTAGGCGTTGGTGACCACTATTATTTAGAAGATTACGCGCTAAATTGTTTGGATGTGATTCTAGTCTCCGTAGGTAGTTCTGGGTATGTCTCACAATTTCATCTTTAACAAATGATACATTTAGATCTCTGTGTATGTTTGAGTTTCTAACGTACCAGGGGGCATCAGTAATCATTCTTAAAATGTTGTTCTGTTTTCTCTGTATTCTTTCCACATTAGACGCAGAGGCAGTGCCCCATAACTGAATACCATAGCACCATATAGGTTTTATAATAGAGCTGTAGATCAATAGTTTACAGTCTAACATAAGTTTCGAGTTTCTCCCAATTAGCCAATTTACTGCAATAGTTTTTAATTTTATCTGGGTTAATTTTGCATCTATATGGTTTTTCCACGTAAGACGACGATCCAGATGAATTCCGAGGTACTTAACTGTTGTGTGTTGAGGTACGATGTGATTATTAATCTGAATTTGGGGACATGTTTCTCGTCTCAACGTGAAAGTTATGTGGATGCATTTCTGCTCATTAACTTTAATCTTCCACTTTTTCAACCAGTCTTCTAATTCAAGAATGTGACTTTGCAAAATACGAGTTGCTTCAAGTGGGTTATTATGAGAGCTCAAAATAGCTGTATCATCTGCAAATGTGGAAGTATGCGTATTTCGATTAGTTGGCATATCAGAGGTGTACAAAATATACAAAAGCGGTCCCAAAATACTACCTTGTGGAACTCCAGCTTGTATGATTTGTGGGGTACTAACAAAATCGTTTTCCTTTACTGTAAACTTACGATCTGTAATGTAATTTTCGAGTAACTTATGTGTATCTGGTGGTAACATATTCTTTATCTTATAGAGTAAACCCTCGTGCCAAACCTTATCGAACGCCTGCGAGACATCAATAAAAAGTGCAGAACAATATTTCTTTTCCTCATAGGCTCTTCTAATTTCATCTACCAGTCTATGAACTTGCTCAATTGTGCCGTGTTTTTTTCTGAATCCAAACTGGTGATCGGGGATAGAGTTGTTTTGAGTGACATAAGTTGTTAATCTGTTCACTAACAGTTTTTCAAAAAGTTTGGATAAATTGGATAACAGACTGATAGGCCTATACGATTCCACTTTTGTGTGATCTTTACCTGGCTTGGGTATCATTTTAACAAGAGAAATTTTCCATTCTGGGGGAAAATGTTGAAGGCGTAATATAGCATTAAAAATAAAAAGAATTATTCTTAATGCTATCCGGGGTAACTCCAAAAGCATTTTATTACTGATCTTATCAATACCAAATGCTTTTTTGGGGTTTAAATCAAAAACTGCCTTTTCGACCTCTCGCATCTCAAACCGGATGGGTACTGCTCTGCGCTGGGGTAAAATTGGTGGCAACTCTACTATAACACTTGATTCATTTGGAGTGAATACATTTTTCAAGTGCTCAACAAACAGATTTCCTTTTTCAGTATCATTTCTAGCCCAACCTCCATTTTGTTTTCGCAAAGGAGGCTTACATATGACAGGTCTTTTCATGTTTTTAGTAGCACGCCATAACGAATAATCCGTTTTTGATGTAGGCTCCAAATTTTCAAGAAATCTATTTAACGAGTCAGCTCTCTGTGATTCTAGCAATCTTCGCAAGTTGTTTGTGCATACCTTTAATCGTGATTTGAGTTGTGGAGATCTGTGCAGTTGCCACTCTCTACGAGCTCTCCTTTTTTCATTTAAGAGTCGTTCGACATCAACAGAAAAAACTGGGTTTTGTCTAGATTGTCGCTGGGGTTTAGTAGCAATTAGAGCAGCTAGTTTGAGATTAGATTCGAAATTCTTAAGCGAGAGGTCAATTTGATCTGGGTTGCTTAGCAAAATGTTTTCCGAGCAATGAGTACTGAGAAATTTTTTATACTTTAGCCAATTTGTTCCTTTGCCTGTCAGTGCTAAGCCACCAGAAGGGGATACAATTTCTCTGGGGTTTGAAAGGGTAACAATAGTGGGTGTGTGATCTGAAGAGAGCTCCAAAGAAGATTCAACAGATAATACGTTTTTCGAAATATTCTTAGACAATCCAAAATCTATAAGGTCTGGAATCTTATTTTGGTCCGAAGGCCAGTATGTCGGTTCTCCGCTTGAAATCACATCCATACCCATTTTACAAACTGTATCATACAACACACGTCCTCTCGGGGTAATGAGGCGTGACCCCCAGAATGTATGCTTGGCATTATAGTCGCCAGCTGCCAGAAAGCGTGAACCTAGTGATTCGTAAAATGTTCTGAACTGATTCTCAGTGATCCTAAATCTGGGGGGAGCATAAATAGACGAAATTACTAGGTTCATACCAAATTCCTCTACACATATTGTAGTTGCTTGAAGAAAATCTTCGCAAAGATCACACATGAGATAGTGTCTCAGTCGAGTTTTAATTAGAATGCCTGATCCTCCACATGCCCTACCTCTGGGGTCTTTAGTATCATATAATGTGTAACCTCGGATTGAAAATAAGCTACGGTGTGTTAAATGAGTCTCAGAAACAAGCATTATATCTATCTGCTTGTTTCTAAGAAAATATTCGAGTTCGTTCTTGTGTTGGCGTAAGCCGTTTGCGTTCCAGAAACATATTTTCAGACCGTTCATGGTTTGTTTAGCAGAGTCTGCAGCAACATCGACTGCATACTCAGCATCTCCTGCAACATATAACCCATTCTATCCGTAAAATTTGAAATTGCCTGGACAAGCGTATCAATAGATTTTTCAAGTCTAATAAAATCTTGATTCTGGCCGGATGGTCGAGTTTGAGGATTCTCTCTATTTAATCCTGATTGATAATTGGGAGTCGGGTTACCGATTCTTGGGTTGGGAGCTGTGGGTCGGCTTCTCAAAACAGATGCAAAGGATTGTGTATTTTGTACGAGATTCGGAACATTTACCGGGGGTTGTTGTTGGGTACAGAATTCTCGAACAAAGGATTGAGTATTTTGTCCGTGATTCTGAACGCTTAACGGGGGTTGTTGCTGAGAGCTGAATTCTCGGGCATTTTGAGCGTCCATGTGGGTAACTTTTGGCCGACTATTGTGGAAGCGCTTTTCCATGGTATACGCAGGGCAACCTCTATAGTTAGCAGTGTGATTTTCACCACAATTGCTACACTTTTTAACTCCGGAGTCAGTTTTGGATTTATTGCAGTCTTTCGAATTATGCAGATCTCCGCAAATGACGCAAACGGTAGGGTGTTTACAATATGCCTTCGTGTGGCCAAACTCTTGGCAATTATTACATTGTACGGGTCCATTTCTTTTGTGGGGTTCTTCAACTGTTATCTTACGATAAAGTAAATATTTTAATTTATAAATTGGGTGAACTTCGTTTCGCTTTAGTTTGATGTCATTGGGTTCAAATTCAATACGAAATAAAGGTTGGGGTATTTTTTCCCTATTTCTAATATTGACAACAGTTTTAACTTTAAAGCCCTCTATAGTAAGCGCATCTTTTATCTCAGTAGGATCAACGCTGGAGTCAACTCCCTTAATAACTGCTTGCAGTCCTTTGCTGCTTTTCAATTGGTAAGTATAATAACTTTTTTCCTGGGATTCGAAATGGGAAACTAGCTTCCGATAATCTTGTTCACTATATATTTGAATCTTAGTCTCGTGAATATTACCTTTTCTAATAGGAATAATGTAAAAAGATTTTTCACCGAGAACGGTAACGAGGCTATTTACAAGATCGCTAGAACTTTGCTCTCTAAGATAAATAGGGGGTGGTTTAAACGACTTACCTGTCGGTTCGGGTTCATTTGAGTCAGAATCTAAGATCGCAAACCGATTACCTGCTTCATTGCCTGCTTCCTGTTCTCTGACCTGCTTTGCAGGTTTCACGGACTTCGAAGATCTAGGGCTTCGTTTTCTCTTAAGGACAGTCATGTACATGTCAATCCCGGTCTGGACGGTACCTTTCTGAGTTTGATATGCACTTTTTTCAGTTGGCGTTTTCGGAGAAAAATTGCCATTATTATTCACAAATGGCCGGTTGGGGGTAAAAACAGCGCTTTTGCTACACGAAGGCATATCAAGGGGTAATTGTGGGTCACTAGTACCATATGGCACATTCGGGGTTAAATTAGGATTTTTTTCATTTAGTACCAAATTTTGTTTGAGTATGCCATCACTGACAGAATTTGATGCAATATTAACAGCTGATTGTTTGTTTATATTAGAACTCATTGGGAAACAACTACACACATTCTTAGGTGCATTTTTTTCACTTGCAGAAAGAGGGAAACACACACTGCAATTATTTGATTTTATCGTAAAATAATTTTTATTTAAAACACTATTATCTTTTTTAGCACTCATTGTAATGTACGCGTTTCGGCCATTACAGCTCAATCTTCTATTTTCGGGTGGAGGGGTGTTCTCACTCATACACAGAATATTTGTTACAAACAAAATTAAGCAAAACAAACAAAGCAAACGAAGCAAAAACGGGGGAAAAAAAACTTCACTTTGCTTTTCTTTAGAAAAAATCTTTGTTTTTTTTATCTTTTTCACTTTAATTTATTTCAAATTATAAAGCGTCCAATTCGCTGATTGTTTTTGTGTTATTTTCTATTATTTATTATCACTTAAATCGATTTATTATAAATAATTTTTTAGCGTTAAAAAAAACACGTCTATCTTGAACAATAGAGTTGCCAGATGATTTTTTTTTTTTTTTTTGTATCAATTTTTTTTTTCAAAAAATAATTTTTATTTATCAAAATTTTTTTCATCAAATTTTATTTATTTTCATCAATATTTTTTTATACCCTCCACTCTAGTGATAGAGGGTATATATAAGTTTGTCATTCCGTTTGTAACACCTCGAAATATTGGTCTAGGACCCCATAAAGTATATATATTTATGATCCTTGATCGATTTTAAGTCGATCTAGCGATGTCCGTCCGTCCGTCCGTCCGTCTGTCTGTCTGTCTGTCTGTCCGTCCGTAGAAAACACGCTAACTTTTGAAAGACTTTACAGAAGCTACTGAAGTTTGGCATATATGTTTGTCATTTACCTGGTCAGGTTGGTATTGCAATTCAGCCAAATCGGTCCAGTGGTTCAAAAGTTATGAGCAAAAGAATAAATTTCGGCAAGGGTGTTTCGCGAATTTACGAGATAAAAAACACGATAACTTTCGAATGACAATAATGAGACTACAGAAGCTTAGCATGTATCTTTACCGTTCCCCGGGTCTGTTTGGTTTTAAATTTCAGCTCAATCGGTCCAGTGGTTCAAAAGTTATAAGCAAAACCCTGAATTTAAAATTAGTTTCATCTAAAATGCCACGTGTTTTAACAAGTTTTAAAAGCATTGCTGGTAACTAAACAATGCTTTTCAAACTTGTTTAAATTTTAAGCAATGCTTTTTAAACTTGTTTAGTTTTAAAAGCATTGGTAACTTAAAAACCGCACTCGAAAAAAATTTTACACTCAAAAACAATTTTACACTCAAAAAAAAATTTTACACTCAAAAAAAAATTTTACACTCAGAAATATTTTTATATTAAAAAAAACATTACACTCGAAAAAAATTTTACACTCAAAAAAAAATAGTAATTTTTTTTTTTTTAAATGACAAAAAAAGAGTTTTTTATTCAAAATAAAATATTTCTTATCAAAATTGTTGATTTTTTCACGTTAAAAAATGTACTACCCTTTAAAAAAAATGCATTGTGGAGGGTATTCATAGATTCGGCAAAGTCGAATTTAACTTTTCTACTTGTTTTTTATTATTTTTTTTTTTTTTTCATCAAAAATTTTGTTTCGTCAAATTTTTTTTATATCAAAAATTTTTTCCCATAATTTTTGTTTCCATCAAATTTTTTTTATCAAAAAATTGTTTTTTCATGGATTTTTTTTTTATTTTATCAATTTTTAATAAAAATTTTTTTTTTTTTCATTAATTTTTTTTTTCTTCATCAAAAACTTTTTTTATCAAAAATTTTTTTTTTTCACGAAAAATTTTCTTTTCATCAAAACTTTTTTTGTTTCTAATTTTGTTTCTCATAAAAAAAAATTTCTTTTCATTTTTCAAATTTTTTTTTACCAAAACTACTTTTTCACTAACAATAAGTTTAAAATTCTGACATAAAAATGTTCCATTTGTTTTTCAAATGTACAAAAAAAAAACAAGTAATGGAGTTAAGTTCTTCCGTAATAATTTTTGCCGAATCATTTATACTCTCCAAAATGTTTTTTAACAAAAAATCTTGTACTTTGCTCAAACGAGAACAACAGTTTTATTGGTAATTTTGCAAATTTATTTACGTAATTGTATTTTGAAAGGTTATTTTACAAAAAAAAAACTGTAATTTTACAACAAAGTTTTTAGTACGAGTATTCTAGTTGATTTACAAAAAAACTGTTATTTTACAAAAATTATATTATACGAGGATTTATGCTGTTTAACAAAAAAGTTGACAAAATGTTGAAAAATTTATTACGAGGATTCTAGTTAATTTACAAAAAAAAAAAAAAAGCAGTTTTTTTATAAAAATGATTTTATTACGAGGATTTATGTTGTTTAACAAATTTTTTTTTTTGTAAATTTACCATTTTGGTTTGTAAATTTACCATTTTTTTTAAACATATTTACCATTTTTTCTTGTAAGTGTACCATTTTTTTTTTATTTTTCCGGTTTTAAAACAATACTTTTACAAATAAAATTGGTTATTTTACCAATTTTTGGCGCATTCAAAATTACGAAGAAATCCTCGTAATTTTACGAGAATTTTACCTACCTCCTAATTTACGAGAATAGCCTCGTAAAATCACGGGATTTTTTGGTAACTTAACAATGTTTTTTTTTTTTTTGAGTGTAGAGTACAAAATTCGCAGGCATTTTTCCTCAGACTCTGTAAAATTTTTTTATAGAAAAATTTGATGGTTCTAGAGGAATTTTTCAAAGAAACATGCTTAGAATTCTAGAAAAATTTAAGACTCGACGAAGTTTTACGTAAATAAAATTATCGGCATTTTTTGCAACAGGAAAATTTTTAGATTCTAAAAGATTTTTTTAACAGAAAAATTCTCTAATTCTGAAACATTTTTCCCATAGGAAGTTCTTACCCAGCAAATTTTTGCATTACTAGTAACGAGTATAGTAATTAGTAATAATTATTGGTATTATTCATTGCATGAAACACTACTTATTCTATAAAGGCCGTGAGACAAAAATAATTAGTGCCTACAAGCTTACTAGTAGGGAGATAAATAACTACTTACCTATAACGAGTAAAATAAGTAGTTACTAATAAAGAATAAAATAAATAGTTGCAAACAGAGTTTGAAATGACTATTTATCATTAGATTATTCGTTTTCGCGAAACTTTTAGCTAAAAAGGTAAAACCAATATTGTTTTTTTCTGATTGGACTTAATTTCCGAAGTGAATCTGCAAATAAGTATTTATTTTTAACATTCTCAATAACTTATTATTTATATTATTGCAAATAAGTACTTACATATTACAATATAAGCCACTAGTTGCTTTTTGGACTAAAGTAATGCAGTGGGTAATGAGTATTTGTTATAAGTAATGTAATTGGCAATCATTACTTTTCACAACACATTACATAGTTTTTGCTGGGTAGATTCCCATACGTATTTCTTAAAGAAAATTTCTCATATTCTGAATAATTAAAAATTATCAGATTCTAAAACATTTTTTCCGGTTTCTGATTGATTTTTCCAAAAGATCAGATTTTGAAATATTTTTTCATTATAAAAACTTGTTGTTTATTTCTCCCTAGCTGATTCGCGCCTGCCTACACTTAAAAATAAAACATTATCAAATTACTAGAAAAAGTCCAGTAATCCCATTTTACCAATTTTTGACAATTTTTCTTGTTTTTTAACTAAAAATTTTCTATCGAAGTTTATTTTTTTGTAATTTTACAATTTTTTCGTAAATGTTCAAATTTCCAAGGTAATTTTACAAAAAGAAAAATCTTCTTAAATAGCGAGAATTCCTTGTAAGTATAATCGCATTAAAAAGTTGTAAATTAACAATTTTATAAATAAAAAGCTTGTAAAATTACAAAAGCTCTCGTAAAATAGGTGGTAGCACAGAATATAGAAAAGTCACGAGAAGTCCTTGTAATTTATATCGCGTCAAAAACGTTGTAAATTTTCAATTTCATTGCTAAAAAGCTCGTAAATTTTTTGTAATTTTAAAAGTTTTTTGTCAATAAAATTGTAATTTTCACTAGAAATGCTCGTAAAATAAGAGGTAGCAAAAAATTTTTTTACGAGGTATTTCGGTAATTTTACAATACTTTTTCTTAGTGTACAACACAGATCTTTTCTTTTAAATATCCAAAAAAAAAAATATTTTTTTATTTTATGATTGTCTTAAAAATTTCTTTTATTTTTATGATTAAAATCTCATTAGTTTCGTTCATTCAACTTTTTACATAGCAATTTTTTTTTAAATTGAGCTTGATTCTTTAACATGAAATACTATACGAAAATTATCTAAATAATTTGCTAGAAATCACTATGATGTAATAAGAATTAAATGACCAGAAATCCTACTTCTCCAAAAAAAGCAAACCAAATATTCTTATTCTTGTTAATTCATTTATTATGAATTCATATGAGATCATGAAGATTATGGGATTTTTTTTTATATTTTGTCTTGTTTATTTCCTGTAAAATTTTAATTAGGTGCAAAATTTTGCAAAAAAAAATCTTAAAAAATAATAATAATTTACATAAATTTTATACAATAATGAAATTTAATATTTTTTGTTGGTTTTTTTTTGAATTTTAAACAACAACTTAATTTGTTAACTTCAATTTAGGTAAAACTAATTATGTGGTTGGTGTTAATTTGACTACCATATTTGGCTTATTATCTTGTCTAAAAAAAGTATAACAAGTTGTATGATTAATCTCGATTAGTTTTTTTGAGTGGCTTTATATGACGTGATACATAAGTATTTGAATTCTAATGTGTATTGTTAAACCAAAAAAAGAAGCAAGAGCGGTATTGATTAATTAACTAATTTTAATTAATTAGTGGAAAACAAATGTAAATTTTAACTTCCCCGCATAAAGCGATCGTACCATAGTAAAAAATATCCACGTTTTCCTTGTTTTCAACAAACGACGTCAAATAATTTTATTTGAAAATAATATTGGAATTTCAACAAATCATTAAAGGCAGTTTGTCAAATTATTTTTTAAACTTTCAAATAATCCGTTTGTTATTAGTGTTCAATAATTTGTAAATAAGACCGATTTTTTCAAAAATTTATGTCAATAAACGTTTTTGTCAAATAAAAGTCATATTTTCAACAATTGATATCAACAAATGAATAGTTCATGCGAATAAGGACGAATAGACCACTTTTTTGCAAACACGTTTTTTTGCATAAATGCATTTTATTAGCAGAGCCCTACAACCCTATGCAGAAATTTTGGGAAAATTTTGACTTTTAAGGCTAAAAAAATGACTTTGAAAGTGCAATAATTCGTATATTTTTATATTTTTGTTTAAATTGGGAGTGAACTAACGCACAATTTTGATTAAATACAATACAAAAACATAAAAAAATTTTACTTTCGGTAACAATGTGTTAAAAGAACACTACGAGGAACAAACCACACTTATCATATTGGCAAAAAATTTTACCGTTCTTGAGTTATAAGACTTTAAAGTGTGGAAAGCAGAAAGGGCGAATATCCATCCTTAACAAAATATTATATAAAAATTATTTAGCTGCGAGTTTAAAATTGATATTAGCTAAAATTTGAATTGTACACAAAAAAAAAACAATCTTAGCACATACAAACATTTGGTGTTAATACTGCATCCAATGTCAGGAATAAAAAACAAAATTTTTTCATGTCCTTTTATGTTACGTCGTAATATGCAGTCAAGGGTTAATATTATAATTCCTAAAAATGTATTTAGTGTCATAAAGAATTACTACTGCATCAAGTGGCAGGAATATTAAAAAAATTAACAAAAAAAATTTTTTTTACATGTCCTTGCAATCCTTAAAAAGTGTATCCTTGAAGTCTTTAAAGTGTTACAAACAAATACCAACCATAGTTCGTCAAGTTTTGCAAGTCTCATGAAAATGTAGTCAAAATCTGCTGCAAAATAACACATTTTTATTCAAATTTCAATACATTTTTTTGGATATTCGCCCTTTTTCCATTTAAGCAAAAAATTGAAGTCCAATTTTTGGCAAGTTCTCTTTCGAATACCTTACTAAAATTTTGTATATAAGTAGATGTGACTTAAATCTTTAAGCTTATACCAAAAAGTTGACAAAAATATTATTTTTTAACCGTTTCCTGCGTTTTTATTGTCCCCTGTAAAATTCTACAAATGGTCTATTCGTCTTTATTCGCATGAACTATTCAAATGCAAAGAACTTTGTCAGTCTAACAAAATCGTAAATTTTTTAACAAACGATGTCTATAAAGAAATTGGTAACGTTTTTAAAGTATAAAACAGAAACACAAACATACTCTAACGGCAACATGCTCCCTCTAGTCCTGTATTTTGTATTTTATTTGTGCTGGAAGTTCTTTTAAAAAAAGCAGACAATTAAAAAAAAAAACTATTATGAATTTAGTTTTTATTAAAATTATTTCATAGAAAATATTATTAAAAAAATGTATTTCGAAAACATATTAAACTTTTCATATAATCTTTTAGTTTTGTTAACTATTGTTTTGTTTTTGTTTTGTAATCAATTTATTTTTAATTTTTCCTATAAAACAAGTTTTATCATACACAGAAAGAATTGAAAACGAAAGTCAATCAACAAAAACGCAGATTACATTAATTTTTTAATTGAAACTCCTCCGATAAAAAAAATTGTTATATCAGTCATCAAATTGTAGGTAATTAATTTATTTTTATTTCAATTAATCATTTTTTTGATTTTGATCAAAAATTAGATAGATTTTTTATTTAAAGTCAATTAAAATAATGATTGATTCAACAAATGAATTTCACGCTTATGGAAAACTTTTGAAGAAATTCATATTGTTTGCTTTCCAATATGTTGCCGACAATAAAAAAAGTTAAACCGTAGTATAAAGTATATTTTTGAATTAATGTATTCAAATAAATTGGAGCAAAAAAAAAAATCAAAAATGTTGATCAAAACAATAATTGGCTCATTTAAATTTTGTTGAGATGTAATTGAATTTTTTTAGCCAGCAATTTTTTGTATGTATCAAGTAAATATTTTGTTGACCCTACAAAATATTTAATTGATTAAATTTGTCAATACTACTAATCCGATTAGTTGATATAACAAATTCCTTTGTTGAATTTATCAACAAATGGCCATATCAACAAATGGCGTTTGTGTGTGTTGAATTTCTTTGTTGAATACAAATTTAATATTTTATACGTTTGTCAATACAAAAAATAATTTAGGAGAACTATTACATACTTATTTATCAATTATTTTTTCAACAATTAATATTTACAAACGTTAGTTGATATTACAAATTTTTCAGTAAAAACGTTAATTGTATTCAATATAACAATTCGTTATTTTCTGTGTAGTTAGATTAGAATTAACTTTATTTCTAATATTTTTTTATATCATAATTAATAATATGAAGCGAGTTTCTTAGTTTAAAAAAAAAACTTTTAGAAAAAGTCTCGTACTTCCATTTAACCAATATTTGACCGTTATCCTGTTTTTTAACAAAAAATTGAATGATTCACTCAACTGAGCTTGTGAGTGATCTTTTGACCGCTCTTTTAGATCTTTAGATCTTTTGTCAGTAAATCATTTTTTATCTTTCTCATCTTTCACTATCTTTCATTATACCCTCCAACCACAGTATGGATGTATACTAGGGATATAACCAAAATAGGAACCTATCATAATCGTATGGGCAATTTTATATTGATAACAAAAAACGTTATCCGGGGACATTTTGGTCCAAAAACCTTCGGCACCTATTGCAATTTCTAAAACACCATAAATTTACATTTTTTTATGTTTTATGGTGGGATTCCTTCCCATCCACCGTTTTTTGGCTTTTTGTCGTTTTACAACAAAAATAAAACAATAACAAATTTATAAAATGGTTTTCGACACTAGAAATACGGGTTTTATGAATAATAAAAAAAAATATTAGCGAAAACTTCATCGCGATCGGTGCCGAACCTTTTTTAACGTTCGCGAAAAAAAGAACACACATTTCTTCTTGATTTTTCATCTACATTCTCAATATGATAGGTCCTTTTCGATATTTGCAAAAAACGCAAATGGTTATATCCCTAATGTATACTCACTTTGTCATTCCGTGTGTAACGCATCGAAATATCGGTCTAGGATCCTATAAAGTATATATATTATTGATCAGTGATCGATTCTAAGACATTCTAGCGATGTCCGTCCGTCCGTCTGTCCGTCTGTAGAAGACACGATACAGTCCAAACTAAACGAGCTAGACCTCCGAAGTTTGGCACGAATATGTCTTACATTCCTAGGCAGGTTAAGTTCGGAAATGGGCAAAATCGGACCAAGGGGAAAAAGTTCCCCCTTGGAGAACTAAACCAACCCAAAAAAAAAAACGAATTTTTTGCAGGGTTTTTTGTACTTTTGCTAAGCAAATGCAACATTCTTATCTCAGAAGAAGTAAAAATCGTAGGGGGAAAAATAAATTTAGCGGGGTAAATCTAAAATTCTCCGCTAAATTACAGAAAAAAATCCTAAAAACCGAAAAACTTGGCATTTTCGATTGACAAAAAAGAAAAATTTAAAAAAAACCTCCAAATTATTTTTTCTACGAAAATTGACTTTTCACTAAAAACGCGCAAGAAACCTCCGAAAAAAATTTAGCGGGAAAATATAAAATTCTCCCGCTAAGTTACAAAAAAAACGCTAAAATTCGACAAACTTTGCGTTTTCGATTGAAAAAAAAAGAAAAATTGGAAAAAACGTCGAAATTTTTCCCACTTAATCCAAACAAAAAGCTTATAAAATTACAAAATTATTACTTGGAGGGTATAAAGTAAAGTAAAAATAATTTACATTGTTTTTCTCAGAAGTTGCATTAAAAATAAGATTTCCTCATTAAGTTAAGTCTTTGAGATTACAGGAGTGTTCTGAAGCCAAAAATATCAGAAATTGCTTTAGGATGGATATTAGAGTTAATATTGAAAATTTGATCTGCGGATATCATAATTTTTTTGAAGGATTTAGGGGAACTAAAAAGAATGGCAGTATTTTTTTGGAAAAAAATTCGCTCCTTGGGGTGGTTCAACGCATCTGAAAACGCGAATTTTGAGCTGATTTTTCAGCAGAGCTAAAACGGCTGAATATATCGCAAATCTGATTTCATCAGTCGATTCTAGAGCAAAAAATAATACAATAGTCATTTTTCAAACTCTTAAAAAAAGTTCCAAAAACCCACCACAGAGGGCGGAAATATAAGGTTTTTCCATTTTCTTTTTAAATTAATTTTTTAAATATGCACAATTAAAGGGCATTTTCAGCTTCACAAAATGGTACTAAATTTTCCGTTCTATCACAACCCGTTAAAAAGTTATCAATTCTCAAAAATGGACAAAAACACGTTTTTTGAGAACTTTGACCTCAATTTTCTCGAAAACATGACGTGATAGAAAAATTTGAAATCTGGATTCAGAATCAGCATCGAAATGTTAATCGAAAACAGGTTTTATGATCCCAGAATATCATCCAAAAACATTCCAAAAAAAATGCTCTCAATAATGCACAAAAATGCGTATTTTGTGAACTTTGACCTCAATTATCTCAAAAACCTGACGTTACGGAACATTTTGGAAACCAGATTTGGAATCAGCATTGAGATGAAAATCGAAAACGAGTGTCCAGACCGCGGACTCATCCAAAAAATTTTCAAATTTCGGTTAGTGTTTTATAATTTTGCAATTATTAAAAAAAACACGTTTTTTGAGAACTTTGACCTCAATTTTCTCGAAAACATGACGTCATAGAAAAATTTTAAATCTGGATTCAGAATCAGCATCGAAATGTTAATCGAAAACAGGTTTTATGATCCCAGAATATCATCCAAAAACATTCAAAAAAAAATGCTCTCAATAATGCACAAAAATTTAAATTTTTTTTTTAAATAATCGATTTTTCCGCCCCCTGTTGTGGGTTATTGGAACTTTTTTTAAGAGTTCAAAAAACTGCTATTATTTTAATTTTTGGTGTAGAATCGACTGGTGCAATCAGATTTGCAATATATTCAGTCGTTTTTTCTCTGCAAAAAAATCAGTTCAAAATCCGCGTTTTCAGATGCTTTGAACCACCCCAAGGGGTGAACATTTTTCCAATAAAATACCGGCATTCTTTTTAGCTACCCTAAATCCTTTAAAAAAATTATGATATCCGATAAACAGATGAAGTGACATAGTCACCAAACGAACTCTAATGGATATAGTTGAACAGCTCGTGAATTAAAACGTTTTTCACCAACTGGTGAATAAAACGTAACATTATTATTTTTCAACAACCATTTTGTTTCAAAATTTTTTTTTGTGAAATTTTGTTTTTTTTCATTAAATTTTTTTTTTTCATAATTTTGTATTATTTTTTTTATCAGACTTTGTTTTTACATCAAAGGAATTGTTTTTAGTCAACATTTTTTTCATTTTTTTATATTTTTTTTTTTTAATTTCATTTTTTTCATCACATTTTTTTCATGAACATTTTTTTACATCAACTATTTTTTACATAATTTTTTTTTTTTTTCATCAAAATTTTTTTATATAATTTTTTTCCAACATTTTTTTCATCAAAATTTTGTTTTTCATCAAAACTGCTTTTTTTTATCAAGTTTAAACTTCTGCTATAATATTGTTCATTGGTTTAACAAATTTACAAAAAAACAAATGAGAGTGTGATATTCTCTGTGCCGAATCTTTTATACCCTATTTATCAAATTTGCAGCTCTTTTGGTTTGGACTAGAGATGGGCACATGAGCAGATTAGAGCGTGATTCACGTGTGAGTGTGACTGAGTTCAATTTTACTCACGTGATTGTGAGTGGGGAAAAAAAATTGCGTGAGTGAGTGTGCGTGAGTAAGATTTTTGCGTGAGTGAGTGTGCGTGAGTCGATTTTTTTGCGTAAGTTTGCGTGATTTATTTGCTCTTCATATTTTCTTTCGTACTAAAAAAGCAACAAAAAATTGTAAAATTTGGCTAAACTTAAGATTTCGTCTCGAAAAAAGCAAAAAAAAAGTGTTAAATTTCGCGGAACTTTAAATTTTGCTGAAAATTTTTAAAGATTTTTGAAATCCTAGTTTTTTAATTTTTTTTTTGTATAAATAAGAGTTGTGTGTGTGTGAGACAACGTGAATGTGAGTGAAATTAAATTAAAATTTTTACCTTAAAATTAAATTTACTCAAGTGATTAAGATTAAGTGTGAGTCGAAAAAATATGCTCATGAGTGAGTGTTCGTGATTCGATAATTCCTGTCGTGAGCGAGAGTGAGTCTGAGTCAAAAATCACTCACGCGCCCCTCTCTAGTTTGGACTGCATCTTGGACGGATGTAAATACCTAGAGTTTCTTAGAAATAGATCAATAATATGTAAGCCTAATAGGGTCCTTGACCGATATTTCATGCATGGAATGTCATTGCTTTGGCAAGCACACCCAAATCTTCTGCAAAACACTATCATGATTTATAGCCAAGGAAAATAAGGAGAAAAAAGGGCAATCTGCGGAAAATCGGATAGGTTCTCTAAAAATTTGCACAGACCTTAGTTTTGACAATCTAAATAAGGAAAAAAAGTTCCATGAAATCACCCCTGTCCTTGTTGAGGTATTGAGATCAAAGGTTACAAAAACAAGGTTTTTTACCATTTTTTGCTAATATCTCGCTTCATATGCGTCATACGCTGATATTTATATTTTAATAAAGTTTGAGTAAAAAATAATCGTCAAAAAAATCAGGCAAGAAAGGGGTAATATTTGTAAAATCGAAAACTGCTCCTTATATTGCTGGTTGGAGAAACAACAATAGCTCTGTTACGTACCCATACAATTTTTAAATTATCCACGCTTATTTTTAGCGTGTATACACTCAGAAAATTATTGCAGTTACTACATGACGGTCGTTTGTGTAGTAAGTAGTAGCTGTTGTTTTTAACTACAATTTCGGTCGTTTTTGTATGAAAAAATCTCAAACAACTTTTTTTGTAGTAGTTTCAAAAAATAACTACAAAAAATATACTACACTGTAGCAATAGTTGATTTATGTAGTTGTTTTTAGTTTTTTTTCTAAAACTCGTTTTTTTCTAGAAATTTTTATTGCAAACGAATGTGTCGAGCGAGTTGGTCGTGCGGGATGCGGAAGGAACTATTTTTATACCAAATAAATAATATCTAAATAAATTAAATTACAATTTATTAAATTTAATTATAACAAAAAATATGTTTTTGGAAAAATATTCTTGAGCGAAAGAAAATAAGTGGATAAATGAGATAACAAGTGTGTATAATATAGCGCTCACATAAGCGTGCGTAAAAACCAATCGGAAAAAAACAAAATAAAATGTGTGCAGTGTTTTGTTTTCTTATGAGCGCGCCATCTTTCTTTTCTTTGTATACACACAGAGCAGGTACATACTTTTTTGAAACATTGGAAATTAATTCTTTTTTTTTATAAATCAATTTTGCCAAAGCATTTCGTTTTTTTTTATTCCAGACAAATTTTGATCAGTAGCGGTGAAAATTTTAAATGAACTATTAAAAAAACAAAGGTAAATACAATCAATTTATTTTGTTTAACATTTTATTAATATAATTTTTTTCTTCTATAATTCCAGATAAATACATCAAAAAATTGTCATCATGTCGAAATTCTATACAACCAACTGAAATGTATTGCTTTTTAAATAAATAAATATGTATCAATCATTTAAACGTTTAAGAAATTTTTTAAATAAAATTTCAGGCAACTATAGAAAAAACAACTGTATTAAACAGTTTTGTAGTAGTTTTTACTACATTTTGTAGTTGAAAATCAATAGTTAAAAACAACAACATGTTCAGTTGTTTTTACCGTTTATGTAGTGGACGCCTTTTCAACGACAAAATGTAGTCAAAACAACTGTCTTTTGTAGTTGATTTTACCGACATACTTTTTTGAGTGTAATTATCGGCATAAACCTTTTTTTAGCAAACAATTTTTGCCTTAACAAATTTTGACACACAACAACAGTGATGCCAAGTACATTTTGTTAAACGTGTATGTGTTTTCGGTTAAACGGTTAATGTTAAAGTATATGCGGTTACGCGAAAATAGGGCTAATATTATTGCTGCATATAACAACTCTAAACTGTTTAAAACCACTACATACATATCTAAAGGTTTTTATATGTCTAAGGTTAAAGACTTTGCTCTTCGTTCTAAAAGCCTTAAATTCAGCATATTTTCATACCGTAATGCAGCTACTTTTTGTAAATGGACATAATTAGTCTCGTTTCTATATAAAAAAAAGCAAAACCTTATTTCAATCAGTCCTTATACGTATTGTTCAAAGAAAAATAAAAAAATACTTTACCTACTAACCCCAATATTTAGCATAAAATCCAAATTCAAGCAATTTCTACGTATTACATTGCGAAAATTGAGTTTTTTTTTCTGTATAATGGCTACTTTTTTTCGACTAAATAGTTATCAAATTCAAAATTATAGCTTATTATAGCCATTGAATTGGTTACAATGGAAAATTATCTTTTCTTTTTGTAAAATTTTGTATACCATGCATAAGACACGATTTTGAAATTTACTGAAAATATGAAATCACCACTTACAGCGAAACAACCAGCCAACCAACCAACCAACAGCATTTCAAAATCATTGTGAGAGAAAAAATATTCATTCAAAAGAATTTGATTTCATTTTGATGAGCACACAAAATGCAAACACACGATTTAGTCGCGAAATAGAAGCAAATATTTATTTATAATGATGGAATGAAAAATCAACACTGTAAATAACTGGAATTATAGCAAGATCCTACACAACAAAGTAGAACATTTTTATTCTTTGCTGTTTTGTTTGTTTTTTGAATGAGGAAAACGAATTATAAGGAAAAAGAGTTTTTATTTTTTTTTTGTACAAAACATTGACACAGAAAACTTGTGAAAAAAATTGATAATAAAAATAATTTGCATTTAATGGTGATTTTCCAAATGTGATTGCAACATCTACGGGAGTGATGTTGCAATCACAAAAAAAAAAAACAAAAGAAAACAAAAACAGACACCCAACATAAGTCACATAGAAAGATCTTAACCCATTAAGATCTTTCGAATTTTAGTTTTTTTTTTTATATTTCGTTTTTTCGGCCCAATATTTTTAAGCCCACGTTTTTTTACATTTTTAGAAAACAAACCATTTATTTTACACTCAGAAAATTATTGCAGTTACTACATGACGGTCGTTTATGTAGTAAGTAGTAACTGTTGTTTTTAACTACAATTTCGGTCGTTTTTGTATGAAAAAATCTCAAACAACTTTTTTTTGTAGTAGTTTCAAAAAATAACTACAAAAAATATACTACACTGCACACTGGGCCGAGATGGTAGTTTTTTTGGCCAAAACTACAAAAAACAAAATTATTAAATTAAAAAAAGTGAATGCACTATTGTATTTAGTATGACTTGCTGCACCTTGTCTGTAATTTTTGTAAAAATTGGTACACCCATTCTCTTGAAATGATCCATCAAAGATAAAATATGTATGTTTAAATCTCTATATGCCGTAATCAAAAAAGCTAACAAATTTATACATTATAAAGGTGGGACCTTGTTTTTTTTTTTTGGGATTAGTTTATTTGACAAAGGGAAGTACAACATGTAAATGGGTATGAACAGCTCTTTTTCCCTATTTTTTTCGATGATTTTTTGATATTTTTATGCAAATTTTGAAAAATTGTTCCATTTGAAATAGTTTTTCCAAAATGTTCCGCGACATAATCCAAAAGTTAGGATGCCAAAATGTTCGTTGGCTAACTAGCTTTCAGACTGACCTGCCCGCTTTTGCCCGTTTTTTTATCTGCGTATAAAGTAGCAATAGAAAGGGAGAAGAACAAATCCAAAGTTGTTAAAATGAGCCATTTTTAATTGAATTAAATTAATTTTATGAACAATTTTCAAATTTTTCCTAAAGTACTTACATAGTGTTTTTCTATATAAATACGGGATAAAATGAAACCCGATTACCCAAAAACCCGAATACACAAAAAAAACCGGTTACGAGAAAAATCCGGTTACACGAAAAATAGTTTTTTATCGAATTAAAATTTGTTTTCAATACATTGAAAAAAAAAAATAACTGGTTAGGCGGTCCAGACAGTTTTTTGAAAGGGTGTGGAACTTTTGATAACGATGAGTTAAAAAAAGGGTTTTCACACAATTTTTTTTATTATTTTTGAAATTTTTGGTATTTTAATTTCATTTGTGTAAACGGGCACAAGCGGGTAAGTTTTTTGTAAAATAGAGATAAAAAGGATATTTCTGGCCCAGACAGTTTTTTGAAAGGGCGTGGAACTTTTATTAAGAAAAGTTTTTAAAAGGCGGTTTTCAAAAAAAAAAATTTCCCAATTTTTTTATAAATTTTATTTCAATTCCATTTTTTAAAAGAGGCACAAGCGAGCAACTTTTATGGAAAGTGTAGATAGGAAGGATAATTCTGGCCCAAACAGTTTTTTATAAGGGCTTGGAACTTTTGATAACGATGAGTTTAAAAAGGGTGTTTTCAAAAAAAATAATAATTTTCCTTTTTTTTATAAACTCTTTTTTTTTCAATTCAATTTATTAAAACGGCCGCAAGCGGGCAACTTTTTTAGAAAGTGTTGATTAAAAGGATAATCCTGACTCAGGCAGTTTTTTGAAAGGGCGTGGAACTTTAAAATGAGTTAAGAAATGGGGGTTTTCACAAAAAAAAATATATTTTTTTTAAATTTTTAATATTTCAATTCCATTTGCGTAAACGGGCACAAGCGGGCAACTTTTTTGGAAAGTAGGGATAAAAAAAATAATTTTGGCCCAAACAGTTTTTTGAAAGGGCGTGAAACTTTTGATAACGATGAGTTTAAAAAGGGGGTTTAAATTTTTTTTTCAATTTTTTATAAACTCTTATTTCAAATAAATTTATGAAAACGGGCACAAGCGAGCAACATTTTTGGAAAGTGCAAATAAAAAGGATAATTCTGGCCCAAACAGTTTTTTGAAAAGGCGTGAAACTTTTGATCATAATAAGTTTTAAAAAAGGGGGTTTTCACAATTTTTTTTTTAATTTTTTAATTTTTGGTATTTTAATTCCATTTGTGTAAACGGGCGCAAGCTGGTAAGTTTTTTGCAAAGTGGGTTTAAAAAGGATAATTCTGGCCCAGACAGTTTTTTTTAAATGGCGTGGAACTTTTTTTGACGATAAGTTTAAAAAGGGTGTTTTCAAAAAAAAAAAAAAAAAAAATTTTTTATAAGCTCTTATTTCAATTCAATTTTTGAAAACGGGCAAAAGCGGGTAACTTTTTTGGAAAGTGCTGATAAAAAGGATAATTCTGGCCCAGACAGTTTTTTGACAGGGCGTGGAACTTTCTATAACAATGATTTTTTAAAAGGGGGGTTTTCAAAAAAAAAAAAATTTCCATTTTTTTTTTATAAATTTTATTTAAATTCCATTTTTGAAAACGGGCATAAGCGGTCCACTTTATTGGAAAGTGTGGATAGAAAGGATAATTCTGGACCAGACAGTTTTTTAAAAGGGCATGGAACTTTTGATAACGATGAGTTAAAAAAAAACTTAATTTTTTCCAATTTTTTATAAAATTTTTTTCAAATCAATTTTTGAAAACGGTATATTCACGTGATTTAAATTAAAACCATACACGCTCACGCGAGAATCACGTTGTTTTGAAACTCTTTTTTTAATTTAATTTTTGAAAAGTTTTTAATCACGTGATTCAAATGAAAATCACTCACGCTCACTCGTAAATCACGTTGTTTTTTGGAGTCACGCAAATCACGGGACCAGAGACCAATTCCGATTGAAACACATAAAGAAGTGTATCTTCATTTGTTTCATCTATAACATCTGTAAATTTTATTTAAAATGAAGTGTCCACCATGAAATAGTTTCCTTGTAGGTTCGATTCCAAAAAATTTAAAGACACTTATTTATTACCCTAATATACTCACGTGATTTAAATGAAAATCTCTCTATAATCACGTGATTTAAATGAAAATCACTCACGCTCACGCGTGAGTCACGTTGTTTTTTTTTAGTCACGCAAATCACGGGACCAGAGACCATCTCCAATTCAAATACATAAACAAAGGACAAGTGCCTCTTCATTTGTATCATCTATAACATCTGTAAATTTTATTAAAAATTAAGTGTCCAACCTGTAATAGTTTCCTTGTAGGTCCGATTCCAAAAAGTTTCAAGGCACTTATTTATTGCCCTAAAATAGGCTTATATTCTGAATTTCAAGAAAATCGGTTAACATTTACGACCTGTAGAGTCTTTTGGCCAAAAAACCTACCATCTCGGCCCAGTGTGCACTGTAGCAATAGTTGATTTATGTAGTTGTTTTTAGTTTTTTTCTAAAAACTCGTTTTTTTCTAGATTTTTTTTTTTCCAAGCGAATGTGTCGAACGAGTTGGTCGTGCGGGATGCGGAAGGAATTATTTTTATACCAAATAAAAAATATCTAAATAAATTAAATTACAATTTATTAAATTTAATTATAACAAAAAATATGTTTTTGGAAAAATATTCTTGAGCGAAAGAAAATAAGTGGATAAATGAGATAGCAAGTGTGTATAATATAGCGCTCACATAAGCGTGCGTAAAAACCAATCGGAAAAAAACAAAAAATTTCTTGTCGGCTTGGTTGCCTGCGTGCCATCTTTCTTTTCTTTGTATACACAACAGAACAGGTACATACCTTTTGAAACATTGCAAATTAATTTTTTTTTTTTATAAATCAATTCTACCAAAGCATTTCTTTTTTTTTTTTTTATTCCAGACAAATTTAGATCAGAAGCGGTGGAAATTTGAAACAAACTATTAAAAAAACAAAGGTAAATACAATCAATTTATTTTGTTTAACATTTTATTAATATATATTTTTTCTTCTATAATTCCAGATAAATACACCAAAAAATTGTCATCATGTCGAATTTCTATACAACCAACTGAATTGTAATGCTTTTTAAATAAATAAATATCAATCATTTAAAAGTTTAAGAAATTTTTTAAATAAAATTTCAGGCAATTGTTGTAAAAACAACTGTATTAAACAGTTTTGTAGTAGTTTTTACTACATTTTGTAGTTGAAAATCAATAGTTAAAAACAACAACATGTTCAGTTGTTTTTACCGTAATATGTAGTGGACGCCTTTTCAACAACAAAATGTAGTCAAAACAACTGTCTTTTGTAGTTGATTTTACCGACATACTTTTTTGAGTGTAAATTTAAGACATGAAAGGAGTCGAATAATTTTTTTTAAATAATTTGAAAATTTACGCAACTTTTCCTTAAAAATTCTCAAATATACTTAACGCGTAAAAACTCAAAACTCTGGGACAGGCACGTACGCAGGAATTTATTTTGGGGGGCTCAAACATTTTTTTTTAAATTTCGTTTTTTCGCCTCAATGTTTTTGAGCCTAATTTTTTTTTGCATTTTTAAAAAACAAATCATATATTTTAAACTTATGGTAAAAAAGGAGTGGAACCATTTTTTAAAAAAAGAATTTGAAAATTTATGCATTTTTTCTTTAAAAATTCTCAAATATACTTTACGCGTAAAAAATTAAAACTGTGGGACACATTTATATACTGTTCACATATTTTTTTTTTAAGTTTTTGGATTATAAACCATATTTATGCAGAAAACTTCTAAGAGCATTTTTGGTTTAGAAAATTCTCCGATTCTAATCGTAATAAAATCAAAGATTTTGACGTACTTTCTGATAGAATGACTCCTTACATTGTCGGAATTTTTATTTAGTTTTACAGTTTTTGAATAAAAAAAATAGAATTCCAAGATATTTTAACCATTGAAAGATTTATATTATAATTACGATTTAAAACATTTTTTGCATAGACAGTTTTTGAACGGAAAAACTCTTAAACTCTGAAAAATTTTTCGTGAAGAAAAATTCTCAGATTATAAGACATTTTTCGTATAGAAGATTTCTTAGATTCTAAGAAATTTTTCGTATAGAAAAACTCTCAGGTTCTTAGAAAATGTTGTTTGATTTTGAGACAGACATTTTGCTTATAGAAAAATTCTCAATTTCTCAAACATTTTTCTTACAGAAAAATTCTGAGTCATTTTTCGTACAGAAAAACTCTCAGATTCTAAGAAATTTATCGTATAGAAATAGTTCACAGCTTTTGAGACACTTTTTATTCAAATAATTTCAGACTCTGAAACAATTTTCGTATTGAAAAATTCTGATATTCTCTGAGACATTTTTCTTATTGAAAAATTCTCAGATTCAGAAACATTTTTCGTATTGAAATATTCTCAGATTCTGAGACATTTTTCGTATAGTGAATTTTTCTATACGAAAAATCTCAGATTTGCATAGAAACTTTCTAAGATCCTGATTTTTGCATGGAAGAATTCTCAGATCTTAACACATTTTTCGTACAGAAAAATTTCTTGCTAAGAAAAATATTTCAAATTGGTGTAGAAAAATTCACAGACTCTGATACATTTTTCGTATAGATTTTTTCGATTCTGAGTAATTTTTCGTAACGAAAAAACTCATATTAAAGACGTCTTTTGTATAGACAAATTCTTTGATTCTAAAATATTTTTTGTATAGAAAAAGTCTGAAAAAATTATTATAATCTTAAAAAATCTCGAATCCATTTATTGGATGTGAAAATTTACAGATTCTGTGACATTTTTGTAAAGAAAATTTTTAAATTCACTATATTTTTTGTCGATAAAAATATTCCAGTTTTATTTAGATATTTAAAAAGAAAAAGAAAAACTAACACTTTGATTAATTTTTTCTGTAAAAAACTTCCAGATTCAGAGAAGATGTTTCGATTTAAAAATTGCCAAATTTGGTTAAATTTGGAATTACAAAAGCTTCAAATTAGGGTAGAGGAAACAATTTTAACTTTTCCAAAAAAAAAAAATTTTCAAACCCTTTGAAAAATTTCGTTAAAAATCTCCGTTTTCACCAAAACTGTACCATTTTAAATTATATTTTTAAAGCTATCATTTGTTTATCTAAAGACATAAAATATATTTTTAAATATCAAAATTTTTCCGGAAAAACTTACAATTTTTCGATAGTAAATTTTTCTATAATAAATTTTCGATAGCAAATTTTTCGATAGAAAATTTTCTATAGAAATTTTCTATAGAAAATTTTCGATAGTAAATTTTTGTATAGAAAATTTGCGATAGTAAATTTTTCTATAGAAAATTTGCGATAGTAAATTTTTCTATAGAAAATTTGCGATAGTAAATTTTTCTATAGAAAATTTTTAATGGTAAATGTTTTTATAGAAAATTTTCGATAGTAACTTTTTCTATAGAAAATTTTCAATAGTAAATTTTTCTAAAGAAAATTATCGATAGTAAATTTTTCTAAAAAAAATTATCGATAGTAAATTTTTCTATATCACAAATCTAGTCAAATATGGCAGCGGCTTAGAAGAAGGTCGAGAGAAAAGCTAATGGAATAACATTTATGATGCATAACTTCATAAATTTCACTACCGTAAAAGTTTATGAGTTTTTTACAATTTTTTCAATCAAACATTTTTATTATAGTTTTTCAGTATTTTGAAATTTTCACAAAAAAACCCTTCGTTAGATTAGAGATAAATAAAAAAAATAATACTCAGCCAATTTTTGTTAACAAACGTATATTTTGTAGTGCGATGTTAAACGTATAGGAAAAGTTCTTAGCTTTTCCACTACGGAGGGGGGGGGGGGGGGGGTTGGGGGAAAGTTCTTAGCTTTTGAAACACTTGTCGTTAAAAAAAATTCAGACTTGTGACATTATTCGTATAGTGAATTTTTCTATACGAAAAATCTCAGATTTGTATAGAAAAATTCTGGGATCCAAACACATTTTCCGTAAAGAAGAATTCTCAGATTCTAACACATTTTTCGTACAGAAAAATTCTTGTATGAAATATTTTTTTTTTAGATTTTTCTGATTTTGAGTCACTTTTCGTAAAGAAATACTCAGATTATAACACGTTTTTATACCCTACACCACACTGTGGTACAGGGTATTATGAGTTTGTGCTGATGTTTGTAACTACCCGAAATATTGGTCCTAGACCCACTTTTAAGTATACCGATCGATTTAGAATCACTTTTTGAGTCGATTTAGCGATGTCCGTCCGTCTGTCCGTCTGTCCGTCCGTCTGTCTGTCCGTCCGTCTGTCAGTCTGTTCATGTAAACGGTGTAAACACGATACAGGTCGCAATTTTTAATCGATTGACTTGAATTGTGAAACTTAAGCCTCCTTTGGCCCAAGGACGAAGCCTATTGATATTGGAAAACACCGGTCCATATTTAGACCTAGCCCCCATACAAAGGTCCTCTTTAGTTTTGGCTCAAATGACTTTAATAGCCGCATTTTAATAGCTCGAAATTTGGCAGGTAATCATGTTTCAACCACACAAATATCGGACCAGTTCTTCTTGTAGCCCCCATACAAACCACCTTCCCGATCTTCACTTAAATCTCTCAAATTTCATTAAAATAGAAAATATTTAATTAAAATTCTGTTTGTGTATGTTAAACGCATACTTTAATAACCTTATAAAATCTGATTATCATCGGACCATTTTTGGACTTAGGTCCCATGTGAAAATTTCGCCCGATATTCAGTTGAAGCGGTTTATTGTCAACAAAAAGAAGCCTATTCCAGTCAAATTTGATTTGTGAGTGCTTTTTACACTTACTAAAGATTTGACAAAATATAGATCTAATCAGTCCATGTTTGAAATTGGGACCCGTTTTCCGGGAAACTATGGCGTAGGGTATTATATGGTCGGTCTTGACCGACTATAATTTTCTTACTTGCTTGTATTGATTCTTAAATGTTTTTCGTATTTATTAAATGAACAAATTTACAAATTCTGAAACATTTTTGTAAAGAAAAGTTCTTAAATTCAAAATATTTTTTGTCAATAAAAATATTCTAGTTTTATTTAGATCTTTTGAAAAAACTAACACTTTGATTAATTTTTTGTGTAAAAAAGTTTAAGATTCAGAGAAGGTTTTTGAATTAAAAAATTTTCAAATTTGGTTAAACTTGGAATTACAAAAGCAGATTCTAATTAGAGTAGACACAGTTTGCAATGCATATGTTCTGAAACATTAGTATTGTTTTTTGCATTGTATTAAGATTAGGATTAGGATTTTATTTAAGAAGTTGGGTCTAATCTGGCCAAGCAATTCTTTTTTTAATTTTTTCTGAATCTACATCCTACTTACAATAATAAAATAAAAACATACATAAGTAAGCTAAGGTAAAAATGTAAAGAATGAAAAATAAATTTTGTTAAATCTAGGATTGAATCGGATTTATTTTTACCAATTCAGATTTTAGACAACGCTTAACGTTTTTTTTCCTGTTTATATTACTAATATGTATGTAAATTCAAAAAAAAAAATTATAAAATAAAATCTGGACTTGATTTGACCCATTCTAATTAAATTTAATTCTTATCGGGTCTGTAAAAAACATGCCTATTATTTGCCAAAAAAAAAAATCTTAAACCCTTTGACAAATTTGGTAAAAAATCTTCGTTTTCTCCAAAACTATGCCATTTTATACAAATAGTTTTTACAAAAACAAGAATAACATTTTAAGAACTTTTTTTTTTTTTAATTATATTTTAGAAATACTTATTTGTAGGGATGAGATTTCCATGCAAATGCATGTTTTTTGTCGATAGCCTAAAAACGATATCGACCAATTATCTTTCCGAATCAAGAAATTTGCGTTAAAATGGGATCGATTTGATTTTGCATATTTTTGCATATTTTGGTGAAAATACATATTTTTGCATATCTTGATTTTAAATGCATATTTTGAGCATATTTCCAACTATTAAGTGCATATTTTTGCATATTTTGGCATAAATTAGCAAAAAACCCAAATTGAAATTTATTTTTTTCAAAAACTATTTTAAATTTTAATTTTTTTTTTTTGAAAATAAGAAAACTTATTTTTTTTTCTTTTTAATTTTTAAAAAAATCTTGCTTATATAAAGTTTTAAATGTTGCTATTTAAACCCGGCGTTATTTTTTTTACTTTTTAAGAAATTTTTCCTATGAAAACAAGATTTTTATTGCACACATTTAATTTTTTAGTGCATAATTTAAGGTTTTTTAGTGCATATTTTGATTTTTTTTAGCGCATATTTTAAGCGCATATTTTCGATTTTTTAGTGCATGTAAATCTCATCCCTACTTATTTCTATTTGGGAAGATATAGGCCCGTACCAAAGAAAAACAAAAAGTCTTTTTTAACAAAAGTTTTATTTTAAAATTTAAATTTCATACAGATTTTTTGAAAGTCGATTTTGAAAACAAAATCAATTTGTATGGAAATAAAATTAGAAGTCGATTTTAAATTTATTTTATTTTTCTATGGTAAGGCTGATAAAATATATTTTTAAATATCAAAATTATTCCGATTATCACAAATCCAGTCAAATGTGGCAGTGGCTTTAAATAAAGTCGAGAGAAAAGATAATGGAATAGTATTCTTGATGCATAACTTACTTGGTCAGTCGCAATTACCTTTTAGAAATATTTTATTCACTACCGAAAAAGTTTACGAATTGAAATTCACACAACACTTTTTTTCCAAAAAAAATTTTTTAAGTATTTTTATAATATTTTGAAATTTTCAGAAAAAAACTTTCATTAGATTAGAGATAAAACAAAAAAATGGCACTGAGCTGTTTTCTGTTAATAAACGTATATTTTGAAGTGCAATGTCGTAAACTTTGTATATCCCAGCAAAACTTTGGTAATGGGTAGTGATTATATAACACATTACCAGGTAATGCATATAACTTATTTGTAGCATTATTTTATGATGTCTTACCAAACATTTGTTCCACAACGTATTATTTTCAAGTGAAAAATAATGCATTACTAATAATTTGCTACGTAATGCATGATTATTGGAAAAAATGTATTTCATTTTTATTATTTCTAAACATTAAATCATGGATGACTTTTATTTGGTTACATTATGTATTATTTGAAAGTTTGAAATAATGCATTATTTATAATTGGATGCATAATGCATTACAATAACATAAAAAATAATTATTTTATAAAAAAATGCATAAGTTTAAACTAGAGATGGGCTCACGACAGGAAATTTCTAACGACACACACTCACGAGCATATTTTATCTACTTGCACTCACTTACAATCACGTGAGAAATTTAATACAAAATTACTTTTTCACTACTCGTAACACCTTATATATTACGTTCTAGTATGCTATATTATATACCTTACTCGTAACCTATAAAATATCATATATTTTACACCTTACTCGTATTCTTCGTTATAAATTTATGACTTATTTTATACCTTACTGGTATTCTTTGTGATAATGTATATGCATTACTTTGAGTCTCATCGCCTGTTAAAATCATCAATGCTGCAATGTATAAAATAAGAGATCCTATACCTTATTTTATACCTTATTTGGTAATCTAAGTTTTGCTGGGATGTCCAAATTATTCTAGACGTACGTGCCTGGCAGTATGCAGTAGGGTGGTGCGTATTCCAACAAAGTACTCAGATCAACTCTTAATAGTGCGAGAAAGTAGGTACATCTAAAACAATCATTTTAAAACCAATATGATCAAAATCGGTCTACACCACATGTAAATCGTAAAAAATCAATTATAATTCGTTAAAGATCATTTGTAATTCGTAAAAGATCAATTGTAATTCGTAAAAGATGAATTGTATTTCGTAAAAGATCAATTGTAATTCGTAAAAGATCAATTGTAAATCGAAAAAGCTCAATTGTAATTCGTAAAAGATCAATTTTAATTCGTAAAAGATCAATTTTAATTCGTAAAAGATCAATTGTAATTCGAAGATTCCATTTGTAATTCAAAGATTCCATTTACAATTCGAAGATTCCAATTGTAATTCGAAAACGAACGAGTAGATCAACAAAAAAATAGTTTTGTTTCCCTTAAAAATTTAATTTTGAGAATGATTATTCAAGCTCAAGGTAATTTTTCTTTACTTATCATTATGATGATATTGTCAAAGTAACACTTTTCAAGAAAATATTTATAAAGTTGTTTGTTTTTAAAAAATATTTAGCAAATGACAATCGTTAGTGGCAAAATATAAAGTCTAATATTCGTATGTAAGTAGACATAATGAGAACTCAAAAGCTTTAACCGCCGCTGACTCTAGAACAACAAGGGATTAAAAAACTTCAATGTTGTTCACTCATATTACCACATTTGTAATGTTATAAAGTAACATATTTCTTTGTTGTTGTTGTAGCTTTGATTTTGTTGCAACAAATTACTGTTACACGCTTAATGCCATTTACACTTGAAATATTTGTAAACCTCAACCTCTGTTGTAGTTTTCAAGACTGTGAATGCGAGTGTTTTGTGCGCCTTGATCATTGTCAGTTCATTCCATTAGTTTTTGTACGACTCGTATTCATGTTAATTTGCAGCACAATCTCACAATTTTGTAAGTAACGTAACTCTGATCAACAAAAAAAAGGGTCATCATTGAATTGAAGCTGATCTTTTAAGTGTGACTTTTAGGTATTGCAACTTCTGACTTTGGAGTAGAGTCAGCCATACCAAACTTCATAATGGGCTGGTGTGTTATTGTTTTCGCGTATAATATTCTTGTGTCTCTGTGACTTGCATGTCATTGCAGTACAGTTGTTTTTATTTTTTTTTTGTCGTTTTTTCACTGATGTTTTCCTCATTCTGTCTGTGAAAAAAAAATAAATTCTTCGTTCCTCTTATGCCAATCTTAAGTTAAAGTTACTTTTTTTTTGTAATCTTAGATAAAACTTTGACAGTTAACTTGCTGCAAAAATTACTTTCTGTTGTTATTGTAATCTTTTGATGTTGTTATTGTTACTTTTAACTATGAGTTTTTTGTTCTGTACCCTACAGTAGACACTTTAGGTTTATTATGTATTGTAAGGTGTTTGAAGAATGTAAAGATCTCCCAAACCAACAACTTCTATACACACAAAATATTTTGTATGTAAATTCAACTGAAAAACGTTTAAAACAATCGTTTTTCCTTTTAAAAAACGCACTACACAGAAAAAAATAATTCATACCTGGAATAAATTTATTCATAAATAGTATGAATCGTACATGACTTTTTTTTCCCAAACCATTTTCATTCTGAGAATGATTTTGTACATACATGCAATGAATTTGAACATGACTTTTCCACAATTTTGTTCATACTATTTATGATTTTTTCCTTTATATAACGAACATTTTCAAAAATCTATTGCTAAATTTTGTTGCGAAACATTAAATATTGTTTGTTTTTATAAATGAAATGTTTTTTTATTAATAAAATTCGTGTTTTTTAATAATTTTACAATGCACACACAAAATATCAAAAATAAGCATAAAATATTTCTTGAAAAACCAACGTTTATGTCTTGTACGCTGTTAATCTTCACACAACCACTTTAAAGGAAGTTATCCCACATAATGATTTCCGATTTTGGATAATTGAGGATGTTTGTTTCAGCGCCTTTCCTTACATTCTTGGTATTTTGTTTATATTGAAACGTTGTTTCATTTTAAAAGGAATATTTCGGGTAACCTTCTGGCGACATCATACAATCAATATCCATTAAAAATACCAAAAACTTGTGCAGATCATTTTGAAGGATTTCAGCATATTGAAAAATTAAAAAAGAACGGTTTTTTACAAAAAAAATATTGCATTTCAGAAACAAATTATATTTACGTTGGCGTATGCTTGAGATTGCGTCTTTGATTATATTTTCGCGGTATTTTTGTAACATTTTTAGGCAAATTTTAATGTTTTTGATATTATTTACGTTTTATATTTTTTACAATTAAAATAAAAACAATTGTTTGACAAATTAAACAATTTTTTTGGATTTTTTTTTTTAAATTTAAAATATGTATAAAAATATTTATAAATATCATGAATTTGATTATAAATAGTATGAATTGAATTCCATGAACTCAGTTCATACTATTTATGAACAAAATTTGTTCTGTGTACTTATATTTCATTAAAAACAACAATATTTTTCAGTTATTTTTAAACGTTAATAAATGCCCAGCAAAACTCAGATTACCAAATAAGGTATAAAATAAGGTATAGGATACCTTATTTTATACATTGCAGCATTGATGATTTTAACAGGCGATGAGACTCAAAGTAATGCATCCACATTATCACAAAGAATACCAGTAAGGTATAAAATAAGTCATAAATTTATAACGAAGAATACGAGTAAGGTGTAAAATATATGATATTTTATAGGTTACGAGAAATGAAATAATCTAGCATACCAGTAGATAGTATATAAGGTGTTACGAGTAGTGAAAAAGTAATTTTGTATTAAATTTACTCACGTGATTGTAAGTGAGTGTAAGTAGATAAAATATGCTCGTGAGTGTGTGTCGTTAGAAATTTCCTGTCGTGAGCCCATCTCTAGTTTAAACTTATGCATTTTTTTATAAAATAATTATTTTTTATGTTATTGTAATGCATTATGCATCCAATTATAAATAACGCATTATTTCAAACTTTCAAATAATACATAATGTAACCAAATATAAGTCATCCATGATTTAATGTTTAGAAATAATAAATATGAAATATATTTTTTCCAATAATCATGCATTACGTAGCAAATTATTAGTAATGCATTATTTTTCACTTGAAAATAATACGTTGTGGAACAAATGTTTGGTAAGACATCATAAAATAATGCTACAAATAAGTTATATACATTACCTGGTAATGTGTTTTATAATCACTACCCATTACCAAAGTTTTGTTGGGTGACTAGACATTCCGTAAAAATAAATGATATTTCAGTTATTTTAACTGTTTACAATATTTTATTTTGTGGAGTAAAAATATTTTTTTTTTTTTTTTTGAATAACAAACTACAAAATCCGTACTTTTGTAAAATTTTACGGTATAATCAGTCAGAAAAAATTTAACTGATAAAAACAGTTTTCCGTAAATTTTGTAGTTAATTTTTTTAAAAACTGGGTAAATCATTCAATATTTTAGTTTCATTGAAAAAAAGACTTGTAAAATTACAAGAAAATTTTTTTATTTTTTTACTATCTCCTATTTGACGAGAATTCCACGTAGTTTTACAAGCTTTTTACAAATAATTTTGTAATTTTACTTTTTTTACCAATAAATTTGTAAATTTACAAATTTTTTGAAGCGATATAATGTACAAGTAGTTTTCGTAACTTAACTTGATTCATTGCTACCTCATATTTTACAAGAATTCCTAGTAAAAATTACGAGCTTTTTTGTAAAATTACAAGCTTTTTACCAAAAAATTGTAAATTTAGAACTTTAGAAAAAAAAAATTAAATGTCAATCGAAATTTTTTCATTAAAAACCAAGGAAAACTGCCAAATATTTTGATTACGTGACTTTTTCTAGTAATTCGACAATTTTTTTTTTTTGTTTCAAGCGTAAAAAGTTAAAGGAAAACAAATTTAAATCGTTTTTAAAAAAGTTTAAATTTTTTGGGCAAATTAAAAAAAAAAAAAATTGAATGTAATTTTATATACAAAAAATTATTTTCGCTCTATAAAAAAAATTGTCATGCTTTTTTATAAACCTAGTTTAAAAATCTCAAAATACGCGCTTTAATAATAATAATTTTTTTTTTAATAATTTGATCTTGAATTTTAATTTTTATAATTTGATCTTTAATTTTTATTTTTTTTAAAAACCCACCAATGCCATGGAAAAGGTCGTCAAATATACTTTAAAAATCACTTTTTAAAAATAAATTTTTATCGCATAAAAGTGTCAATAAAAATTCTTCCAAATATGGTCTTTACAAAAAAAAGAAACTTTCCATCAATGTAATTCTAAAATTATTTCAACAAAAATTTTTTATTTGAATTTTAGAATACCTTCTGTTATCCTAACATTTTAGCAAAATTATACTTAAATAGTTTTTTGCTGTGGACCGTTGCCGCGTTTCGCCCCATATATCTATTAATTGACCGAATTTATTTCTGTTATAGCGATTATAGCGGAAAATGGTATTATGTAGCTTAGGATTATGTCATGTTGGTACATTTTTGTATATTTATTAATGGGCTATCGAGGAAAATTTTCATTTGCAAACATTTTCAGAAACAGTTCTGAAATTTTTCATTTTTAAGAAAAGTCAATTTATCAATAATCCGGACATATTTTTTTTATTTTTAATTTTTTTAAGCTTAGATGTTTGTTTCGAGAAAAACGCATTGGATTTCATAAAAATTCTGTAGTTCTCTTGTATTTGATTGTGTCAACACCGTGTATGAGTAACGTAAATTCGTTAGTTTCGCTAATATTCGTTACTCATACGCGATGTTGTCCGATATTCAAATGCGATTTTCTCGAAAAATACGAACATTGAATTTCTGATTTTTTTTTTTTTTTGTGGATGGACAAACATCTAAACTTTTAAAAAAAAATAAATATCAAAAAAAAAAATGTGTAATACGTTGACTTTTTTTAAAAGTTAAAAATTTTTGAACGAGTTCTGAAAATTTTCCAAAATAAACACTTCAAATCGATAGACCATAAAAAATATACAAGAATGTAAATTTTTGAAATTGTGGTGCATTCCGTTATAATTTGATAAATATTTAATCCAGGGAACCCGACACAAATTCGATTATTTTTTCAATATTTAACCACGCCTCCTTTGCCCAGTTTTTCAGAAATTTAAAAATTAAAAACGCAATTTTCTTAGTTTTATATGGAACTATCATACCACCAATTCAGATATACATGGCACACATGGTTTTATGTAGCGGGACATTTGGTGTGGAATGCCTCATATAAGAAATTTTGATTTTTTTTCGGGTTCAGATCGCCAAAAACCTTTACAATTATGTTACGCGACCTTTACAATTATGTTTGGCGAAAAATATTATATATTTGTCGTTTCCCTGGTCTGATTGATATTGAATTTTAGCAAAATCAGTCGTGTTAAAAAAAAGTTAATCAGCTTTAAAAACATTGGTAAGTCAGACAAATATTTTTCAAAGTATATTTGTTACTCAAAAACATTTCTGCACTAAAAAAAATACACTCGAAAAATTATACACTCATAAAATTTTTACATAAAAAAAAAAAATTTGTTGTTTTTTTTTTTTTAAATATGACTAAAAAAAAGTTTTTTACTCAAAATAAAATATTTCTAATCAAAATTGTTATTTTTTCATTATCACTTCAAAAGGGCATTGTGGAGGATATTCACAGCTTCGGCCAATCCGAATTTAACATTTCTACTTGCTTTTTTTAATTTCAATTTTCCTGAAACAAGTTAGAAAAAGTACCAAATTACAATATTTTAAAACCTTTTGAACTTTTGGAATCAGAACATTCAAAAAGTGATTTTGTGATTTTAGTGGTTTCAGAAGGATCACACATTGCACATTGGGTTGAATGAGAGGCTAGGTGGCGCTTTATTTAGGGCAGCAGTAATTTTAACATATAATATTTTTTGATTGATGAATAATACATTATAAGGCACCCTTTTAAAGAGAAAACATGTGTTTTTTATTATCTTTTTAACCTGTCAAAATTTTTTTAGGGTTTCTTGAAAATTGAACTTGATTTACAATTTAAGCTGTAACTTTTAAACCAAAAGCGATAATTTAATGAATACAGTTGCAAATTAAAGTATTTTTAATGCGATAATAAAAATTTAAAACAATAAAAATTAATATGTGTTAATACTTGCATAAAATTTGTTTAAAGTTCCACCAAATTTTAATCGTCTTATCATTTAAAAGTAAAATACCACCATTTTTAAAAAATTTAACATATTAGGCGCGTGGTTATGCTTTATTTTCGGAAAAACTAAATTCACAATTTTTACTGTATCTGTGAAATTAAAAAACACAATATTTTGAAACAAATAGCAAATTAAAGTATACGTAAAGTGCTATTAAAACAAAAATTATATGCTCTCATATACACTCAAAAAAATACGTTAGTAGATTTACTAATTTTTTTTTGCTAATGCTAGTTAGCTAACTTTTAGCAAATTTTTAGTTGAGATTAGCATGTTAGCAAAAAATTCTTGTAAACTTCATTTAGCACATTACCAATTTTAAACAAACTTTGAACTAATTTCTTTTGCTAAATTTGAAATTGAGTTGACAACATTTTTACAAGATTTTTTGCTAACATTAGCAAAAATAAATGGTAAAGTGTTTTTTATTTTCAGAAAATTTAAAATGGCTATCTCGAAAACTAAGCCAGATAGAGCAAAATGGAGGGCATTTTTGGTTCTTAGAATCTGCATACTTTCGCGGGTCCTCTTCACATGTGTGGACCCTAATGTGACCTAATTTTGGATCCAAAAAAGTTAGCATTCCCGAAAATTTTAAAATGCTCATATCTCGGTAAATATTGCCGACACAAAAAAAAATCCAAAAGAATTTTTGTAGCAAAATAACCAAAAGCTCTCCGAGTAATATTTTTGAAATTATCGAGTTTTTTAATTCTCAAGACCCCAGTGATCCCCTAAAATCACGTATCTCAAAAACTAAGCAAGGTAGAGCGAAACGGACACAAATTTTGGATCAAAAACTATGACGATTTTTAAGGAACCCAACTAGGTCTAGGCCCATCGGGGTCTGGACCTATTGGGTCCGAACCCAATGGGGTCCTCAAATGTGTATGAACTAAGTTGAAATAAAAATTATTTCAGTTAACTAATTTTTAGCAAAACGTTTTTGCTAACTTTACCAAAAAAATTGTGGGTTCAAAATCAGCAAATTTTCTTGTAGGTTTACAAGCTTTTTTTGCTAACTTTACAGTTTTTTTTTTTTTGAGTGTAAATACATAGGTGGTTATTCATAAAACCTGAAATATATTTAAAGTAGGTTTATTTGACAGAGATTGCAGGAATAATTGTCAAATAAACCCACAATAAATCTGTTATAAGTTTTATGAATAAGAGCCTAAATTTATTAAGAAACCTATTTTTTCATAAAAATTCTTGAATGTTTAAATTTACCTTTTTTAACTTAAGCCTTGGAAATTGAAAAAAAAATATATCAGCTGCGTTATTCATAATATATTAACATCATGCATGTTTTTTGTCAGATATTATATTATACCACTCAGAGACACCTGATTACTCCGCCCCCCCCCCTTCCCACTCCCCACAAAAACCGTCCCTGTCATTTTTTTTTTTTTTTGCTTGTTGGAGGTTATCAAAGATTTGGCACAGCCGAATTTTAAACTCTTACTTGTTTATATCTAGATTACAAAGACCCACAAAAAAACCCAGCAAAACTTTAGTAATGGGTAGTGATTATATAACACATTACCAGGTAATGCATATAACTTATTTGTAGTATTATTTTATGATGTCTTACCAAACATTTGTTCCACAACGAATGATTTTCAAGTGAAAAATAATGCATTACTTATAATTTGCTACGTAATGCATGATTATTGGAAAAAATATATTTCAGATTTGTTATTTCTAAACATTAAATCATGGCTGACTTATATTTGGTTAAATTATGTGTTATTTGAAAGTTTGAAATAATGTATTATTTATAATTGGATGCACAATGCATTACAATAACATAAAAAATAATTCTTTTATAAAAAAATGCATAAGTTTAAACTAGAGATGGGCTCACGACAGGAAATTTCTAAGGACACACACTCACGAGAATATTTTATCTACGTACACTCACTTACAATCACGTGAGTAAATTTAATACAAAATTACTTTTTCACTACTCGTAACACCTTATATATTACGTTCTGGTATGCTATATTATATACCTTACTCGTAACCTATAAAATATCATATATTTTACACCTTACTCGTACTCTTCGTTATAAATTTATGACTTATTTTATACCTTACTGGTATTCTTTGTGATAATGTGGATGCATTACTTTGAGTCTCATCGCCTGTTAAAATCATCAATGCTGCAATGTATAAAATAAGAGATTCTATACCTTATTTTATACCTTATTTGGTAATCTAAGTTTTGCTGGGAAGGTCTAGAACCACTAATACTTGTGTATTTTTACCTTCTAAATTCAATTCCGCGATCAGAATTAAATTCTATCATTGAGTTTTTTCTCTAAT
The DNA here is from genome assembly GCA_963921195.1 of Pegoplata infirma. Lineage (NCBI taxonomy): Eukaryota > Metazoa > Arthropoda > Insecta > Diptera > Anthomyiidae > Pegoplata > Pegoplata infirma. The sequence goes on from OY992537.1 coordinate 124,883,500, forward strand.
TTACAAGGAAAGTCCGCAAAAGTGAACCGACCTGATTTCCTTGTAAATTTGACTAACAATAAGTTAACATTTTTTAAAATTTTATTTCGGTATGTAATGTTTAAGTCTGATATATTACGAAGAAAACAAGAGTTTTTTCATAAAATCCATCAAAAATTGCAGAAGTTACTTGCATTTGAACAAAAATGCATTAATAATAATAATATAATAATAATAATTTGATCGAATGATCAGTTTTTATTTATTTTTCCAATTTAATTACACATAATTTTTTTTAATAATTTAAACCTAAACGAGAACTGGTAACAATGACCGTCGTCTCGTTGTAGCGAAATTGACCAAGGGTTTTTGTGGGAATCGAACCCACGACCCCCTGTTTCATAGGCTAGCACGCTACCAACTAGCCTACAGGGGCCTAGTGAAATAAATGCATTAATTCACAACATAAATACAACTGTTTTTGTACAAAACTGAAATAATGCGTTTTTGTTAAAATGCATGTAAATTCTGCAATTTTTTTACGGATTTTATTAAAAATACTTTTATTTTCTACGTAATAAATCAGACTTGAACCTTACATACAGAAATAAAATTAGAAAATTTTGCAACTTTGTCAAATTCACAAGAAAATTAGATGAGTTTACTTTGCGGACATTCCTTGTAAATCACAGGAAAACCCAACTATAGAATTCTGATGGCAGAATCGATTTCAGAAGGTCAAAATACATAAGGATTAGTGGGTCTAGTTTGTGGGTCAGAAACTTTTTCGTTTTTTTGTGATGCAGTGTTATTGAAACCACCATATTTTTTTCATACAATCTTAAATAAAAAAACGGCATTAAACGCGGACGTTTTTTTTTTTTTTCTTTTAAATTAAAGCTTATACTATATGCTTTATTATCACAATGTATAAGCAATAACAACCTCTTACATTTATTTTTTGATATTCCATCAAGTATTAAAAATACTCCAATTTTGGTACATTTTACAAAAAAATAACAAAAATATTTTTACAACAATTTTCAAGAAACAAATAGCAGAAATGTATTTAAAAATGCCTGAAAAAATTACCTTTAAATGAATAAATACCAAAAGAAAATCTAGAAATAAGTTGATATTCAATTTTTAGCACCATATTCAAAAACACAAAAATTTATTTGATTTTGACGGCGGATTGCAAGAAAAGTAAACAACTCAGAATAATAGTTCTGACAGATTTTTTAGTGTAATTTTATATACTTTAACCCTAAATTAATAATTTTTGTAAAAATGGAATTTTCAGTTTTGAATAAAGCGCCACTTTTGATCCATTTCAACCCAATGTGCATTGGTTTAACGGCAGGGACTAGTAAGTTACACTCAAAAAAAAAAAAAAAAACTGTAATGTTAGCAAAAAAAGCTTGTAAACCTACAAGAAAATTTGCTGATTTTGAACCCACAATTTTTTTGCTAAAGTTAGCAAAAATGTTTTGCCAATAATTAGTTAACTAAATATTTTTTTTTTTTAACTTAGTTTATACACATCTGAGGACCCCATTGGGTTCGGACCCGATAGGTCCAGACCCCGATGGGCCTAGACCTAGTTGAGTTCCTTAAAAATCGTCATAGTTTTTGATCCAAAATTTGTGTCCGTTTCGCTCTACCTTGCTTAGTTTTTGAGATACGTGATTATAGGGGACCACTGGGGTCGTGAGAATTAAAAAACTCGATAACTTCAAAACTATTACTAGGAGAGCTTTTGACTATTTTTCGGTCTTAGTCTACGTGTTGAGAGCTACAAAAACGCTTTTGGACTTTTTGTTGTGTCGGAAATATTTACCGAGATATGAGCATTTTAAAATTTTCGGGAGTGCTAACTTTTTTGGATCCAAAGTTAGGGCCCATTAGGGTCCACACATGTGAAGAGGACCGGCGATACTATGGAGAGCTCGAGAACCACTCCACTTTGCTCTATCTGGCTTAGTTTCCGAGATAGCGCCATTTTAAGTTTTCTGAAAATAAAAAAAAAATTTACCATTTATTTTGCTAATATTAGCAAAAAATCTTGTAAAAATGTAGTCAACTCAATTTCAAATTTAGCAAAAGAAATTAGTTCAAAGTTTGTTTAAAGTTGCTAATGTGCTAAATGAAGTTTACAAGAATTTTTTGCTAACATGCTAATCTCAACTAAAAATTTGCTAAAAGTTAGCTAACTAGCGTTAGCAAAAAAAAATTAGTAAATCTACTAACGTATTTTTTTGAGTGTAGCCTCATTACCGTCCCATGATATGCTAATGGAAACAATTTCATTTGAAATTTAAAACGCTTGAAATTTGAAAATCTGAAACAACCCCTAAAAAAAAATAAATTTTCTTACAGCTTTTTTGTGTTTTTTTAAACACTTTGGAGGGTATAATAGATTTGGTACAGACAAAATGATTACGTGGGTACTGAATATTTTTTCACCATATTTAGCTTTCACATACATATCTGTTCAGAAGGAAGTTGTGTTATTGTTGGTGATTTTCTTTTTCTAGTGCGAAAGGTTATATGTATGTTACATTTTTATCAAATCTGAAAAATCATTTAAACATTTCAACAATTTGTATAATTTTCCAAGATGTACGTTTGATAGCATATTGCAATAATAATAAAATAATCTTTACAATTGATTACAATTATATACTAGAAAATCACACCATAACTTTAATTTGATGTAATTTAATTATGTTGGCACGTTGGAAAATTGTTTCTTAAGAAATATTAAAGTTTTATTTTTAATTTTTCTTTAAGAATTTTAAGCTGTGAGTGTTCTCATTTTTTTAAGGTACCAATTATACATAAATATTTTTATTTAAATATCTAATTTTAATCTGAAACACATTAAGTTACTTATATTACGAAAAGCGCTGATGATGGAAGGGTGGCAATTTCCGAAAACGGTCGAAAGATTTCTTATTGAACAACAAAAATTATTATTTCTCATTTGGAGAGTGAGAATAATAAATATTGAGTCAAACCGATCAAAATAAAAAGTCCAAGAATATAAAATACAATTAAGAAAATATTATTTTATCTCCAAGAAAAATATATTTTGCAACAGTTCTAGATTTTTTAGTCGTATTTAAGTCTGGTGATTTTAAAGCATTTAAAGTTTTTGTAAACTAAATATGTCCTACTTTAGGAGCTCCTGGTGCTGTTTGGAGCCTAGTGTCAAAACTTAAGTTCGAAATAATGTTACCTATAACCGGTATGAATTGTGCTGCAATCAGTCCAGGACCTACACTCAAAAGAAAAACTCTGTCAAAAAATCTGTAAAACGACTTTCAATTTGAATTAGCAATCTTTTAGCAGATTGTAACAGACATTTTACTATGTTTATACTGATTTTGTTTGCTGAATTTCAGTATTTTTTCAAGAAATTTTTTTATATAAAAAAAAGCAGAACAGATTGTTCTGCTGAAATCAGCACATTATTCTGCTGAAATCAGCAGATTGTTCTGCCAAAATCAGCAGATTTTTCTGCTAAAATCAGCAGATATTTCTGCTAAAATCAGATTTCTCTGCTGTCGAACAACACACATGTTTTATAACTAAAACGCCAGATAAAAGTATAAGTTTCCGTAGCGTAGTGGTTAAGAAGTGTACTTTCAAATCGGAAAGTGGCGAGTTCGATGTTGGCTAGCGGCGTATGTTTTTTTTTTCTTGTTGTATTTATTCACCTCTTATGACAGATATTTAGCAAACCGTGTCTGCTAAAATCAGCAGATTTCTCATATGGCTCAAAATGGGTGTATTTTCAGCAGATTTTTCTGCTGATTGGACAGAGAATTTATTTTGAGTGTACTTACACCGTTGCGTATTGTTAATAATGATTGTTATTAAAAGGTAATTACAATATTAAGTATACGCCACCTATACAGCTTTAAAGTAATTTTTATTATAATTAAAATAAAAGTTCTCTAACTTGAAAAAATCTTACACTGAAATAAAAAAAAAAGCTTTGTTATGGAAAATGTCAACTTTAATTTGCTTTTGGTTTCACCGCATTCCGATTTTGGTTGTTGCACTGTGTAGTTATATATCTAAATTACCAATTCAAAGATTTAACAAAAAATAGTTTGTTTTGCAATAAATTTTAATTCTTTTTTTTTTTGCTTAAACATCAATTAACACAAATTCCACCGAATTATTTATCCTCAAAACTTATTTCTCTGTAAGAAAGCTTCTTGTCATGAACATTGTATGTATTATTTAGTATAGAAATACATATTGCATGTAGTATATAATTAAAGCATAGAAGCAAGGTCAATTTTGGCACAAACAACCTAAAAGAAATAATAATAATAAAAAAAAAAAGAAAACCAAAGTTAATAATAGTTTCGAAAGATCATCATCCCATTAATTCCCACACCAAATATGATAACAACAAACACAATAACAACAATACAACAAAAGAATCGCAGATATGTAGTTGGAATTAAACATAGACTTTGGCAGACAAACGTTGGGACAGACAGACAGACGTACGAAAAGATAGATCGAGAAACCGAAAAGACTTCTTAAGAAATTATTTAAGTAACATGTTGTTTTTTGAATTGTATACAATAGTGTATAGAACAAGATTTTAAAAAGCTTAACTCACGACACAGTTATGGCTAAAATACTGAGTTAATACACCCGCATTAAGAAGCAAGCATCAGTTGAAGTCACAGTAATGAAATAACTAACCAACGCTATGGGCTTAAATACTAAAAATACAAAATTGCATATTATCATAGAAACAAAAAATGTTCAGATAAGATTTTGTTATTAAGCCTGCACAGAAACAAAAACAAGTACGTAAAGACCGACCATAGCTACCCCACACCAGTGTTTTTCAAAAAAATGGGTCCCAAGCAGCGTTGCCAATTAAGCTTTTTTCCTGCTAGATTTAGCTTTTTTTAAAAATTTTTCGTGGGAAAATTTTGCATTTAGCTTTAAGCGGATTTTTTATCTTTTTTGAAAATTTTTTGGCTTTTTTTTAGCTTTTTTTAGACTTTATTTAAACTTTTTTTCATTAAATATTAATGTAAAAAGAGAAGAAACATAAATTTTTACTTGAAAAATTTCTAGTTGTGTTCAAAAACACAATTATATTTCAGAAACATCTGACTATTTATATTTTAAAGTTTGTCTACACTCAAAAAAATACGTTAGTAAAAAAGTTTGTAAAATTATTTGTATCCCAACTTTACAACTTTTTTACTAAATTGTACTAAAAAAATATTTTTTTGTAATTCGTTTTAGTAAACTCGCGTTACAAACTATTAATTTTTTACTGATTTTTTAATAATTTTTTCAGTTGATTTTTTAAAAATTTCGTATTAACTTTTCGGTTTTCTTTTCTAGAAAAGTATTGCACTAATGAAATACAAAAAGAAAATGTTATTAAAATATTTGGAAATTAAAAAGAGCATTTAAAAAAAATATACAGTTAGTTATTTTTTTATTTTAATGGTAAAACTGCGCTTTGATGAGTATGAATATGTTTATTATTTTCAATATTGAATTACACTTATTTATCTGCTTCATTGTAACTACTTTGTTTTCTTTCAAATAAAAAAAATATATAAAAAAGGGAACAAAATGCAGTAAAGAGAAGATATGCAAAATAAACCGACCTTTTTCAATTCTTTTTTCTCTCTTCTCCACTTGCGGTCCTTTTTTGTTTTACGCTATCTGCGATTTTTTTTTCTTGTGTGTAGTGTACACAAAGGGTTGATTTCTTAATACTTAGAATAGTATTGGTAATTTTGTGTACTTTTCTTCATGCCTTTCTTTCTATTATTCACTTGAAAAATGGCATTTGAATTGACAACGTCGCGGTGCGGAAGAAATAAAAAAATGTACAAACAACAAAATATTACAACACAAAATACAGGTAACCAAATTCTAAAGTATTTTTTGTTTAAAATTAACTCTTTTTTTAGGACAATAAATAAAACAAAATAGACAATGATGAAAGCAGGTAACAACTGTATATTTATGTGTTCCATTTAAATAATATCAATATAATGTATATTTTATTCTAGAACACCAATTTATTCCACATGTCAATTTATTCAACACAATTTTCAAAGCATTAATTTTATGTGGTACACTCTAATTAAAATGATTTCAGTTTCCTACTATAAATTGGGTAAATTTACACAAAATGTGCAGTTTTACCAAAAAATTATTGGAAATTTACACATTTATAGTAGTATATTATTTGAATTTGTTGAAATTTACCCTATTTATAGTAGGAAACTGGACTCATTTGTTTAGAGTGTATGTAATTTATATTTTGTATTAAAAAAAATGTATTCAGTATTTTCTCTTACATATTTCAGATCAAAAATTCAAACAAAATCTGACTTGCATTGAAATAGTAATGGCGACAACAAGCGCAATACGCAGTTTACATATAGTAAAAAAATACCAAAAATTTAAAATACACAATTTACAATTTTTTTACAAAAAAATTTAGTAATACTAATTTTTTTAGTTTTTTTTAAGATTACTAATTTTTGAAAACCAAAGTTTGTAATGGTAACTGAAAAAGTTATCGGGCACAAATTGAAAACTTTATTAGTAATGGTAACAGACTTTTTTGTAAGGAATACTAACAAATTTTTATGAGTGTAAATGAGTTTTAGGAAGATTTTTTTTAATTTAAATTTTTTTCAGAATTCTAATAAGTAATTGAACATTTTTAAAACATAAATAAAAATTTTTAAAATTAATTTGGAAATTTCTTAAATATAAATTTGAGAAAATGAAATTTTTGGAACATATAAAGAAGTTTCTAAAACGTATTTAGTATTTTGTGAATTAAAATGAAAAATTATTAAAATACAAATGAAGATTTATTTATTGTTTGTATTTTCTGAAAAATTGTTGGGAAAGTATTGATGACACCGCTCAACACCCATTTTCCGGTTTGTATTCTGGTGATTAATTTTAGTAGACTTTGATCTCCTGATTCTAAATCTGTTCTCCAAATTTTTTCATCACGTCCAGAATTTTAGTTATTCACGGTTGTAAATGCGAAAAATTACGATTTTTGCATTATTTGAAAGCCTGCACAGCAGCCATTCAGTATAATACAAATCTGGTATAAAGCGCAAAAGTATAATTTGTCTATGGTCTCCAACATAGAAAACTATTTTTTTCAAATTATTGCGTTTGGTTGGGTTACACGTGCGTTTTAAAATGATACTGTTAAAATAACCATTTTTGTAAAATTCACTCAAAATAATAACTCTGTAAAATTCTCTGTAAAATGACTGTAATCTCAATTCAACAGATATTTGACAGAGTTTTCTGTCAAAATACAGATTTAAAGAAAATACTTTGCATTTTGTTGTGACAAAAAAACAAAGTTTCCTTTGTTATATTACTTTTTACTTAGTAATCTTAATTTTACAGATAATTTACAGAGATTTCTGCTAAAATACAGATCTAAGCAATATACTTCGTATTTTTTTATAACCAAAAAAGTTTTCTGTTTTGATTGGTTTTGTTACCAAACATCAAAATTTTATCTGTATATTTTTTTTTTTTTTGAGAAAAAGTTGAAAAAGTAGCAAAAAAAGTTATCAAAAAATTTTTTAAAGAAATCTTATACAAAAAAATAACATGCATTTAACTAAACTCCGTAAATTTACAGAGTTTTTTCTGTAATTTTTATTTTTGCATCAAATGTATTTTAAAAATACATGTAAATTTAGATAGTTTTCTTTGCTAAATGGTGGTTTATTTAACCAATATTTTACTATAAACTCTGTAAATTAATAGTTTTTTTGTCCAAATCATTTTACAGAGTTTTATAGTAAAATTACATAGTTTTCTCTGTAAAAAAGCTTACAAATTTAATCAATATTTTACTATAAACTCTGTAAATTAACAGTTTTTTCTGTCAAAATCATTTTACAGAGCTTTTTAGTAAAATTACCAAGAAATATTGTTAGCTGGAAAAGTATGGTGTACTCTGTTAAATTATCACAGTTTTCTGTAATTTAACAGAGTTATTATTTTGAGTGTAGGTAAGGTAGATACCTAAGTTTTTTTATATTTTTCAAAGAAAAGCTAAAAAAAAATATTTTAGAAGTTTAAGTTTTCTGTGTTATTTTTCGTATAAACCGGAAGATATCTTTAATGGGTTTAAAAGTCTATAATAAAGAACGAACTTTTGCCTAAATTTTGAGATCATCATAGTAAAGATTGATCATCTGGTTTTTGTTTTAGAGCCTTTTAAAAATGGTGCCTTTTCTAATTTTTTTCACAGTGTCTTTTTAAATACATGTTTGCACTATAACAACTTCAAATTTTTTTGATCATATATGTGAGATCATAGTTCCATTCTACTCTAACGCTTTATACCAGATTTTTATTCCACCTAGTGGCTGTTGTGCAGGCTTTTAAAAAAGGAAAAAATCGCGTTTTTTCGCATTTTTAAAATTCTAGACGTGATGGAAAAAATTGTAGTACAGATTTGGAATCAGCGAGTCAAAATCTTTAAAAATTTTATATGAAACTTCAAACCGGAGCCAAAAACCTTCGATTTGTTGAGCGGTGGAATTGATAAAGTATTAAATTAGCTTTAATTTAAAGTAAAAAAAATTAAATCCTCCGATTTTGTTTGGAGATACATATTTTGGAATTATTTTAAAAACTTGTCTACTTTTTGACTTAATTTTTGTATTCAGCGCGCAATTTTACATTGAAAATAAATATAAGATATCGTGAATCGAAAAATATTTAAAAATTTGCAGACTGGGGTTACACTAAACTAAAAATGTATAAAAACGGAATTTCGCATTTTTACTCAAATGCTTATAACTTATACAATTTTAAACGGATTTTCTTTAAAACCATCTTATTTTCTTCGTAATAGATCTCGCTTGAACTGTAAAGATAGAAATAATTATTCTTTTTTCATTTCTAAAATTAACAATTGAATTTACTTTTTTTCCCCCAAATTTCGCTCAAATTCAAGTAAAATTGTCGATATATCGATTAGTAGCGTCTAAGGCGATAATCATATTGAAAAATGTTGTATGTATGGTTGATAGATAACAAAACAACCTTTAATTTTAAACCAACGCAATTAAATCCTTCGATTTGTTCCGGAGATATTTTTATTAAATAAACCACTTTTTTAAAAAGATAAGCTTTGAAAAGTTGGCAATATCTCGAAAACTGTTCTAGTTTTGAAACTTTGGATTCGATTTTCGGATTCACCTTAAGATTTTTCATGGAAAATAAATGCAAAATGACGTGGGTCAAAATCTCTGTGTTTACACGTTTAACACCTAGAGACAAAATTAAAATCAAGGATATCCTATTTTAATGAATTTTGAGAGATTTATATGAATATGTATGGGGAGTACAAGAACAACTGTTCCTATTCCTTTAAAAATTGGAACGATGATTTATGAACACGATTATCTGCCGACTGATACCTATTATAATGCGGTAATAAGAGTCATTTGAGTCAAATTCAAAGTCGACGTTTGTATGTGGGCTAGGTTTAAACATGCACAAATTTTTTCCAATTTCAAGAAACTTCGATTTGGGACAAAGGAGTCTTAAGTTTTAACTTTCATACAAATCGATTTATAATTGCGTAGATAGACCTGTCTAAAGGGGGCAAAGCACTTTGTTTTATTATTTCAGGATATACAAATAGAACCAAAAGTACACCTTTTTATCCCATTGGAATTAAAATTTCGTATTCCAAGTTTCTAGCTTCAGTGGTTTAGGCTGTGCGACGATGAATCAGTCAGTCACTTACGAAACTTTTTTAAAATACATACACTCAAAATAATAACTCTGTTAAATTACAGACAAACTCTGCTAATTTAACAGAGTACACTTTTCCACCTAACAACATTCTTGGTAATTTTACTAAAAAACTCTGTAAAATGATTTTGACAGAAAAAAACTGTTAATTTACAGAGTTTATAGTAAAATATTGGTTAAATATGAAAGCTTTTTTACAGAGAAAACTCTGTTATTTTACTATAAAACTCTGTAAAATGATTTGGACAAAAAAACTGTTAATTTACAGAGTTTCTAGTAAAATATTGGTTAAATAAACCACCATTTAGCAAAGCAAACTGTGTAAATTTACATATATTTGTAAAATACATTTGATGCAAAAAAAAAATTACAAAAAAAACTCTGTAAATTTACAGAGTTTAGTAAATGCATGTTATTTTGTAAAATTTGTCTAAGATTTCTGAAAAAAATTGTTTAATAACTTTTGTTGCTACTTTTTCTCAAAAAAAAAAAAAATACAAATAAAATTTTGATGTTTGATAACAAAAACTACTCAAAACAGAAAACTCTTTGGTTATAAAAAATACGAAGTATTTTGCTTAGATCTGTATTTTAGCAGAAAACTCTGTTAGTTATCTGTAAAATTAAGATTACGAAGTAAAAAGTAATATAACAGAGGAAATTTTGTTTTTTTGTCACAACAAAATACAAAGTATTTTCTTTAAATCTGTATTTTGACAGAAAACTCTGTAAAATATCTGTTGAATTGAGATTACAGTTATTTTACAGAGTATTTTACAGATTTATTATTTTGAGTGTAGATAAAAATTGTATCATGGCCGGTTTAGTTCATTAAAAAAAACCCGGAAATTTGTTCCCCCTTAAAGTATTAAGCCGATCTCTGAAAACAAAATTTAATGCTGCAGATTTTTCTGCTAAATCAGCAGATTTTTTATCTAAATTCAACAAATTTGTCTGCTGTCTTGATAGATTTTTCTGCTGATTTGGCCTAGATTATAGATCTTTATAGATTTTTCTGCTGATTTGACCTAGATTATCCAAACAGAAATTTAGCAAACCGCGTCTGATAAGTTCAGCAGATACATATGGCTTGAAATGGGTGTATTTCTTACAGATTTTTCTAGACAAAGATTTTTTGTGTTTTGAGCCTAGAAATTTTTAAAAACCAAAAAAATATATTTTCTGCCTATAGTGCAATTGCTTATAATATCAGTTGAATGGAATGAATAGAATACAACGCCTACCAAATATAAAACAAACGGTATACTGTATTTGGTTCTCGTGTGTATTTGCGTTAAAGCTTAACTCCTTGATTTTAAGTTGGATTAATCTCTATAAATCTGGCACTAATAATACAACATAGCAGCTGCCTGCCAGAGTGCCTCAGCTCAAGTGTAGCGAAAAATCTATACTAGTTACTCGAACAAAACTGTAATTGAAGTTGAAGTTTTTCTATGGTTCAACACAACAATTTCTATTTTCTTTACGAGTTGAACAAATCTTGTTTATGGTTTTTTTTTCAGCATTTTCATTTTTTAGTTTTCCATTACATTCAAAATGCATGTTTAAAGTAATAAACAAATAAATTTAACAATAAATAGGCACAAATTCAAAACAAATAGAAACCAAATATGAGAACAGGGAACATTAAAACTAGAATTTAACGAATGAGGTAAGCTGCAACAAATCTTAAATGTTTTTGAAATATCTGCTATGAAAGTGGTAAAAGTTGAGCTTTAAAAATTTTTTTGCTAAGAACATGAACCAGAGTGGCCAAGTTTAACGATAATTTTAAAGTATAACTCATTATACATGCGTTTTCAATTTTAAATTTTTTTAAAAACTGGACCTAGAAGGTGTGGTTAAATATTGGAAAAATGGTAAAATTTTTGCCAAGTTTCCTTGTTGAAATATTTATCGAAATAAAACGAAATGCACCACAATTTCACAAACCCGAGTAAAAATGTTAAGATATAATTATATCTAATAAGATATGATTGTATATATTTATATCTTATACAAGATCAAATTATATATAACCAGATATAAAAGATCTGTTGCTATATATAACGATATCTTGTATCATATCTGGTTATGTCTTCTATCATATCTGTCACTATATCAAGAATTATGTCCATATTAACTAGAAACATAATAAAACATCTAATCTTTTTTAGAATTCGATTTTAAATAAACACCCCCTATTTTAAAAAATCTTCATTTTTATTTGTTTTGATATCAAAACAAAATCGAAACTGTAAATACGAAATACAAAAAAATAATTTTAATTTGCTGTCAAATAAAAAATAACATTTTGATAAAAAAATTACGTATTTGAAAAAAAAACATAAAATTTGTATTATTTTTCTCAAAATAAGGAAAAATTTATGAAAATGAAGCTTTAACAACGAGATGTTTTATCTTTAATGTATGTAAGTATTTTAGCAACGTTCACATGAATTAAGAAGTACAATCATTACAAGTGTCTCTCAATTTCCAGGTTGTTTCGAAACAGTAAAATGCTGCTCAGCAGGATAAAAAAACTCTGAATACTACGAAGATGTACATTAAGCAGTTGAATTTTTCCAAAAACATGACGCAAATAAATTTTTCCGTGAAATCTGATAATTGGATCCGCTTAAAGTGTCCTTTTTAATTATAAATATCCAATGATATTTATTGTTTGTATCAAAAATTCGGATTTTGGGATATACGTAAATATGTAGCAGTTGTCGTGTGTTTTTAATTTTGTGTGTAGATTTAATGCTTTTTTATTACGGGGCATGTCATAGACTCAATTCCGTTCGGATTTGAAAAAAGTGGTTTACTCGTAAAACGAAAAACTTATAATATTTTTTTTGGCATGAAATCACTTGCAAAAATCAAAGTATAATTAAATTGCATAAAAGTGGTTTCATTCCGAAAAAAAATATTTGCTTTGCGTTTTACGAGTAAACCACTTATTCCACTTCCGAACGGAATTGAGTCTGCGACATGCCCCTCCCTACATTTTTAAATTTTGCAATTTAGATTTTTGTGTACCGAATTTTGTTAAAAATGTTTTTAATTATATTATATCGTGAACCTATATTCAAAATATGCCAACTCAAATTTGACGGAAATGAGTTTCCGATTGCAAATAGCTCCCCTATGTAATACCTATCTGCCATAAAAATTTCAGAGCAAAAAAATAATTTGTTGTCGTTTTACATCCATTTTTGTTATTCTGCTAACTCAAAGTACATATTTTTTTGGTGGAAATAAATGCCAACTCCCATTATAAATTTCCAAAAATTTTTCAAAAATTTTTTTAAAAATAATTAGACCACATATCTTATTGCATTTGCCATGCTAAACACGAATCTTGTAAAGATTTTGATATCTAATGACTGGTTCTCGAGATATTGCCATTTTGAAAATATTGGTAAATAGTGTTTGCAAAAAAAAAAAAATGCTTATATTTATGTAACTTTCAAACTATTTATCTGATTTAAATATTATGAATGGGGCAAATAAAGTCAATGATATAAGCTTTCAAAATAGCTAGCTTGGAGTGACCCTATTGCAATACAGCGTGAGTTACAGAGTTCCAAAGTTGACCACCCTGAGATTAAAAGGCTTTCGGAGCTAGTAACTTTTAAAAATATGCAAAGATTTTTAATTTTTTGTTCAGTTTTTGCAATTACCGTACTAAGGATAACAAAATCAAAAAAAAAAAAAATTCCAAAATTTTTCCAAAAAAAAATGTATTTTTATTTTCCGACAAAATATGCCAACTCTAAAAAAATATTTGTTTTTTGATATAGTAATAAATGCCATCTCTGAAAAATACGCAAACAAGTGCAAAATATGAAAATTTTTGCATAGGTAAAAATTGTTTAGAATATTTAAACCATCTTGTGGAAGGTACATTGTTTATTTTTGCAATAATATGCGAAATAACTAGTTTTTTAGCTCTCCTGAACAGTAAGCTTTTTCGAGTTGGCATTTATTGAATATAGTTCGACGATATGTATGTACATTTAAACCTTATTTTCATTACAAGTACTAAATAAATTTTATTTATATCCATTTAAAATAAAAATGTGATTATTTGTTCTTACCAACCCTAGTAAAAAAAGAAAAAAAGTTCATGACTAATTATATCCCAAATATGGCGGATTCAATTATTTTAATAATTATCTACGGGTATATTTTATGATCTAGAGGGATTACCTTATATATAATGTGATACGTGAATTGGGTCTATATAATTATATCAGTTGGAGAAAACTGATACGATTAAATATAATTTAAAACCTTTATAACTGATCATATATTGCTCCTTATAACGTCATATAAGTTGGATAACATTATATATAATCATATGCACTTTATATAATGTTATATACAAAAATATGTTCTTTATGTAGACCAATATCTAACCAAATATATTTATGTCTTATAGTCTCAATTTATTTTATATTGTATCAGTCCCGATCAAACTGATAAAACCAGATAGACCCATTTTGCGTATCATCCCAGCAAAAACATGGTAATGAGTTGTGAAAAGTAATCATTACCAAGTACATTATTTATAATGAGTACCCATTACCATTAACATTATTTTAAGCCCAAAAGTAACTACACACAAAAAATTATTGGCTAAAAATTTTCAATTAAATGTATTGATCAACAAAATTTAAATGAGTCAATCAATATTTTGATTAAAATTTTTGCTATTTTTTGTTACAAATTTTCAACATACCAGATTTTTTTTTCGCTTTAATTTATTTGAATATATTAGTTCAAAAATATACAAAATAATCGGGCATTATTTTTTTTATTGTTGGCAAAATGTTGGAAAGCAAAAAAGATGAATTTTTTGATTATTTTGTCACAAGCTTACAATTCATTTGTTTAATCAATCATTATTTTGATTGACTTTGAACAAAAAATTGATCAAATTTTTGATCAAAATCGAAAAAATGTTTGATTGAAATAAATTTCAATCAATCACCTACAATTTGATGATTGGTATAACAATTTTTTTAATTGGAGGAGTTTCAATCAAAAAATTGATTGAATCTGCGTTTTTGTTGATTGAAATTCGTTTCAAATTTTTTCTGTGTACTTCTCAGTAATATGTTATAAAAGCACCTCTAAGTAATAATATTTTGCACTTGCAGTTTTTAACCTTTACAATTCAATTAACTTTAAAAGTACTTAAAAACTTAATAAAAATTACAGAATTTTTAAGTGTTAGTAAAAACAAGTTAAATTTTAAAAGTTTTAATTAACTAATTATTTTACTTCTTATTGGTAATGGGTTTTTACTCCTTATTTGTAATCCGAGGCAGTAACTACTTATTTATCTCAATACTCTTCACTAGTTATTTTTGTCTCACGCCCTTGTTAAAATAATTAGTGTTTCATTCAATAAGTAAGTAGTGATAAACATTTGTTTCGGATTACAAAACCCATTACTAGTAATGTCAGTTTTTGCTGGGATATTATACATAAGACTATCTGTTCAGATCTTGTAGGATAACCAAAGATATTATTTGAAACAATTGTGTCCACCATATTTGGGATCTAATTTGTCACGGCTAGATATAACTCTTTTTTACTCGGGAATAGAAATTTTGCAAAAATCAATATATGTACATACATTACAATATCATTTCTGATCAAATCAGATCTACTAAGATCAGAACATATGTGGGACAAATGTCGGATCCAACGAGATCTAATTTGATCAGTTTGTATCAGAACTGATCAAAACTGATATAATTATATCGGGTCAATTTCCAGATCTATTAAGATCTGATTATATATTGAGCGAGATTTAAATAGATCTGGTGCAATATCAAAATTTTTACTCGGGAATGTATATTTTTGTATATTTCTTATGGGCTATCGATTAAAAATTTTTATAACCCTAGTAAAAAAGTTTTGATATAATATATAATTTGATACAAAGATATTAAATTATATAGGACTTTTTATATGTTCAGATCTAATTTTATCTAAGATTTATTGAGGCTCCATTTTCTTATCTGACGCTATACATAAATACATCTGACTTTATGTAACTATATAAATCTATATTAATTTATATAAAATAAGATCAAGTGGATTTAATTGGATGTGACCAAAATTCGAATCTAATTGTATAATTTTTTATATTTGTGTATCTAAAATAATACAATTAGATCAATATTTGATCCAACTTGATACAGCCAATTTTGAGATCAAATTAGATCTAAAAAGTTTTTTTTTTTTACTCGGGTAATTAAAAATTTTTAGAATCCCTTCTCAAATTTTCAGTTTTTTAACAAAGTCAATTTATTCTTTTTTTATTTTATTTTTTTTTTTAAGTTTTGATGTTTGATACAAACTGATACAAAACAAGTGAGAGTGTTAAATTCGGATGTGCTGAATCTTTTATACCCTCCAAAATGTAAAAAAAAAAATTGTCAGGGGCGTTTTAATTGGTGGTGGGGGGTGTTGATGGGGGTCAGTGGGAGACTTTGAGAGCAACTTTCCATCACGATTACTATTCCAAATGTTTCATTTATTTAACAAAAATAGAAAAAACCATGTAAAAAAGGTGTATTTTTTCAAATGTTGGTTCAGTTCTTTAAGGGGAAACTTTTTTCCCCTGGCCCAATTTTGCTCATTCACGAACTTAACCTGCCTATGAATATGAGACATATTTGTGCCAAACTTCAGGAGTCTAGCTGTTTTATTTTGGACTGCATTGTGTTATCTACAGACAGACAGACAGACGGACGAAGGCACAGTGGGGAAAAATTTACTTTTTTTTTGTCCGATTTTGCCTAAAAAAATTTATTTGAATATTTTTTTAAAGTTCAGAAAATATTAATTTTTTTAGAATTTTTGCTCTAAAAAATGTAATAGGCAGGGGACGAATAAACCGTATGGACAAAATTAAAGGTATTTGAACCCCTTATAAATGATATTAATAGCATTTGTTAATTTATTGTTATTTTGCTTTTTATAAAATGAAAACTAAAAAATGTTCGCCATTAAGTACCTATATCATTTTAAATACTGTACCAATTTTAAAAAATTAAAAAATAACACCGCTCTACAAATCTGAGGTATGTCGCTGCGTTTTGAATGAAATCAAAAAAAAAGTATAGGTTTTGGTTTTCCGATTCCAAAACGGTCACTCAAATTTTTCTATAACGGCAGAATTTTGAGAAAATCGCGGTAAAGTGTCCATTTTGGCCATTTTTGTGCGCCTATAAAATGAGATCCTGACTTGCGAATGACTTGATATCAAGCTCATTCGAAAGTGCGTAATTTTTTCTTTAAGACAACATCATATTTTCTTGGAATTTAATTTTTTATAATGGTCAAAAAATCATTTGCTTTAAAGTTAATATTTACGTGTGTATTTGTATGGAAATTTGTTATAAAACACTGGAAATAAACTAAATATTTAAAAATGGAAGGTTTTTTGTTAATGATTTTTTTACCATTTTAGAAAATTAAATTCCAAGAACATTTTATCTTGTCTTATAGAGAAAATTGCATACTTTTGAATGAGCTTGATACCAAGTCATTCGCATGTCAGGATCTTATAATATAAGCTTTCAAAAAGGGTCCAAAATGGGCTTTTTCGGCACTTTAACCGCGAATAACTCAAAATCCTGATGTATAGACATATTTGGGTCGCAGATTTGGAATCAGCGTAACAATCACTACCTAAATCAGTTACCAGAATCCAATACGCATTTTCATGTTGTTAAAAGTCCATAAATCATAAGGTAAAATTTAAGCAAAAAATAAAATATTTTTTAAAAAAATTTTGTGGACCAATTATGACTAAGCAAAACATAAGCTTTAATTTAAAAAAGATTTTATTGAAATTGGTTAATTTTTTTTTAAAGATATGTGCTTTTAAAAGTGAAAATTCTTGAATTTTTTTTTGGTTATAAAAACCAAAATAATAACATATTTTCAAATACTAATCATGTCATTGAAAAGGGGTTCCAATATCTTTAATTTAGTCTATAAAGCATATTCGTCCCATGCATAATACATTTTTTATTGCAAAAATACTGAAAAAATTAAAATTTTCTGAAATTTAGGAAAATATAAAAAGTAATTCGAAATTTTTTTCAAAAATCCACCATGACAGATCGATGCGGAATTTTATTAACTAAAATACAAAAAAAAATAAAAACCAAAATCGGTTAAGAATTGCGAAATGTAGGCAAAATTGGAAAAAAAAATCAATTTTTTCCTACTGTGGGACGGACGGACGGAAATTCACAGAATGTATTAGAATCGATCATAGATCAATAATATATATACTTTATGTGGTCCCCGACCGATATTTCAATGCGCTACAAACGGAATGACAAAGTGAGTATACCGCCATACTGTGGTTAGAGGATATACAAATCAGTAAGTGATTTTGGTTTTTTTTAGAGAAAATGGCATTTAAATATTGGATTTCATAATAATTCTGCATTTTTCTTGTATTTTATTGTATTAACATGGCGTATGAGTAACAAATATTTACGAAGCCATTGAATTGATATTATGTCAACTATTTGAGCATTTGTTGTACAATATAGAGATGGGCGTGCAAGCGACCCACTGACGACTCACATAATATTTTAGTTTACTGGCGCTCACAAATTACTTGAGGTAATTTACTATTATTCACGCTTAAGCAATTTTTAATTACGCTCACGGGTTTTCACGCAGATAACAAAAACAACAACATAATCAGCCTTAAGGTGATATGATGTACACTTGTTTTCATAAATTGTTTGTCTTGATAAAGAACAGAAGAAAAGTGCGACTATATTCCAATAGGTTTTGTAATGAGTAGAAAACAAACACTATAAAAACAAAAAAGTTATTTTAAGTCAAAATTTCAAGTTTCTGAAAGCAGAGAAAAAGCAGCAAATCTTTAAGAAAGACAAAAATGTTTGTCTTTTTATTATTTTTCAACTGGCAGTTTTTTTCTTTTTCCAAAACAAATAAACAAAAGTAAAAAAAAACCAAAACAAACAGAAAAAAATATTTGAAATTTACAAAAAATATTGAAAATTGTGTTTATTTTTAATAAAAATGTGCAAAAAATTGGAAAATAAATTAATAGCAAAATAAATCTATTTAAATATCATAATTTCAGTGTGTTTTATTGCATAAATTTGGCAAAAATTTGCATTTTTGTTAATATGTTTTTTTTTTCGAACAATGGGACAATTTCGCAAATTTTTTGGAACAAAATTTGTATACTTAATTTTTTTCTATGTATACAACGCGGTTTGCATGGTTTATTATGAAAAATATGCTGTAATTAATGCTTTGAAGGTTTCTTGTGTCTTTCATAAATAAATTAAATTTTTCATAGAATTTTTAAATTTGTTTAATTTATTTTACAAATAATGATATTTAGCCCATTGTGTTATTAATAAAATGAAAATAAAAAACGTCAATTTCGAAAATTCCATGTAGTTTTTATTCATTTACTCATATATATCTCTTTTGCTCACACAGCTCTTGCAAGAAAAGACAACAAAAAGACAACATCATAATACCTTAACGAATAACCGACTGAATACCCTAAATGTCTAGCATGTCTGTTAGCAGTTAAGAAAGGAAAATAAATTCATATTATTGCTTACAGTAAAATCTATGAAAAATCAATGATTTTTACAATTAAAATTTATTGTACCATATTAATGAATTAAAATATGTAGTCAATATTTATTTAAATGATTTTTTTGCTTTAATTAAAACTAACTTCCGTTGAAACTACTCAAATAGAACTTTTTAAAAGCAAAATATTGTAAAAATTTATTTTAATCCCTTTTTAATTAACTAACAAATGTATGTTTTGTTTAATCATAAATAACTCAATTTGTAATAGGAGTTTTTTTTTTCGAAATAATTACACAACACTTTAAAAAAATATTGGAAAGAAGTGAATAAATGGAAATGAAAAAATGTATGTGAAGTTATTAAGAAAATTGAATTTGCCACTGTAGCCTTAATGAAGTGTGCCAGTGTGACATACATAGGGTTTTTTGCTTGAATCCACACCCCGACTAAAATCGGACCAGGGGCGAAAAATGACCAATTGGAGAACTAACACAATATAACGAGGGCGAATATACACACATAAAAATAAATTAGCAATCGAATTTTTTAGTAGTATCAACTCATAATACGGTTGTCGTTATTATTTTTTGATGTGACAACCGAATTATGTTGTTGTATCAAATAAATATCTGCTGTATCAACCTAATTTTAGTTGATACCACCGATATTCAACTACGACGACCTATATGTAAATGTATCAACCGCTTTTTAGTTGTAATATCTGAATTTTAGTTGGATATTTGAAAAAAAAAAAATTCTGTGTGTATAAAACGTGCTATCTGTAAAATAAATTTTTTTTAGGAGTGACAAAAGAAATGTAATTTTTAGGTAATTCTAAGGGAAATAACTTTTTTTTTTCTACAATATATTTAAAAACAATTGTTTTTAAAATAATACTTAAGTAAAAAATTCATTTGAAGAACTAAATCAGTGAAAATATTTTTATTGAAAACTCTCTTTCGAAAATATTGCAGATAGCAAGTTTTGAATATTCGCCCTCTATATGAAACTTATTCTTTGCAGGTTTCTTTGTAGTTTTGTAATACATATGAGGCATTCCACACCAACTGTTCCACTACAGAAAAACCATAGTGATTTCAATGGGATATCATTTGCAAACTTTTTTGCCTGTGTATCTCTACTTCAATATTTATGCAATTTAAATGAAACACAGTAAAGTCTTTAAGACAAAAGTTTTTTTATAGACTTTTGTATGGGTTATCGATTAAAAAAATAAAAATTGGAAAATTTTCAGAAGAAGTTCTGAATTTTTCAAATTTAAATTTAAACTTTATTTATCAAAAAACATGCCGTAATTTTATTTTTATTTTTTTTAATTTTAAAAAAAAAAGCTAAAGTGCATTTCTATCTGTTCTGAAATTTTCAGAGATGTGCTTTGCCTTGTTTTCGAGAAATCAAATGTCAAAGATTGCAATACGCTAATTTTATACAATAATGGTGTATAAAACGTGTGCGTATGAGTAATATCAATACTTAAAAAATATTTTAAGAGGCGATGGGAGCGTGAGTGAGTTTTTATTTACGATCACGCACGCTAATGAATCACGCTCACGTGAACATCGTGACCATGACTTATTTTTTTCTACTCATGTTTGCGTGAATGAGCGTGAGCAAAATAAAATATAGTGCGTGAATAATTTTTTTCTTTCATGAGCGTGCGTAATCGTTATTAAGAACTCACTCACGCTACCATCGCCTCTTAAAATATTTTTTAAGTTTTGATATTACTCATACGCACACGTTTTATACACCATTATTGTATAAAATTAGTGTGTTGCAATCTTTGACATTTGATTTCTCGAAAACAAGGCGAAACACATCTCTGAAAATTTCAGAACAGGTAGAAAAGTCTGTAAACTTAAAAAAAAAAAAAAAACAAAATTGCGGAATATTTTTTGATAAATAAAGTTTAAGTTTAAATTTAAAAAATTGAGAACTTCTTCTGAAAATTTTCCAATTTTTATTTTTTTAATTGATAGCCCATACAAAAACCTATAAAAAACTTTTGTCTTTAAGACTTTTATGTGTTTCATTTAATTTGCATAAATATTGAAGTAAAGATGCTCAGACAAAAAAGTTAGATATGGCCAATTTTTGACCACGCCTACAAGGCCCACTTTTTGAAAAAACTTAAATTTTATTTTTGTTATTTAATAGTACCCTAAGTGCGAATACTTTGCAAGTGATTTCATATTGACACGACACAACTTTTTTTTTGCTGTGGAATGCCTCATATTAAACATCTTTATACAAGAAGAAGTTAATAAACCTACACTCAGACCAAGGATATTAGAAAATGTATTTTTTTCTAATATCCTTGTTCTAAACAAACATGAAAAAAGATTCGTATACGTTTCGTATTGATATTTTTCAATGTACACAAATTTATACACAACGTCTTTCAGAAACTTTTTTTTAAAAAGTTTGTTGTCTAAGTCTTCTGTTTTAATTGCTTACTCGTGTTTCATAATTAATAAAATTTTACTTTGCTAAAAAAGTTTGTTTCTTAAGTCTTTTGTTTCACAGAATTATTTTAAGAGTGTACATACAGTTACATGCGGTATTTACAAAAATCAATTGTAACTAATTTATTTTCTCCATGTAAAGTCATATTTTATCCCCAGCACTTGTTAGTTGAAGTAATTTTGGAATACATCTATTTAAGTATAACTTGCTCGTTAGTTGGTTCTTACAAAATTTATGTGACAATTCTTACACGCATCTTCATAAAAATGTCGTTTATCATTAAATATGGTTATGTCCAGTAGCATTCGTTGATACTTCTAAGCAGGACCGTATTTAGAATTTTGTTTCGAGGGGGCCAAAAGTGGAAAACACTCATCGCAGGGCTCTATTATAAATGCTTTAAAACTAAATTTTCAAAAAACCCTTTAATTTTTACAAAAGAAAAAATTATCAAGAAAATATCTTTGACTATTGTAGTTTTTACTATTGTCAAAACTTCTCTTTTTTAAATATTGTCAAAATACTGATTAATTTTTATTAAAAAATAAAAATTGTTTTATTCGACCTTTAAAATATAATATTTTGAGGATGCACAGTGGATGGTTTGTATGGAAAACGCGCGCATCGAAGTTTTTTGACCATATCTTCTAAACGGTTAGGAGTTGTAAAACAAAATTAGGCATTCTAAAAACTAGGGACCTTAAGCAATTAAAACTGTGATCAAAGTTTGTTGTCCTCCTTGCACCCTACATATAAATTGAATGCAAAGTTGGTTAATTTATTTTTATGAACAAATGCTAAAAAAATGTTAAGATCATTGACATTTTTGATATATTATTACTGAATGTCGTTCGAATAGAATAAATATACATCATTAAACATTATTAGTTAAAATACATATAAAAAATTGAGTTAAATTATGACCAAATGTATCGACTTTTTTAGTTAACAAATCTGACAATATAAATATATAAGTGGAATTGCTTGTATCAAACCTATTCAAAATTGCACAAAAAAGATAAATTTTATATTTGCAAACTTTACCTTTCACCCTACACTAAAATATCCGGCACATATGACTTTTTTATCAATTTTATTTTATTGATTCATAATAAATAAATAGTAGTAATAAACCAAAAATGAATAATAACAGGATTAAAACATTAAAAAACAAATTAACATAGACACAATAATGCAATATCGTAATAAATAAAATAAAAAAAAAATTAGTTTTTTGTATTAGTTGCAATAGTTCCTTTGGATAAGGAACCTTTTTTACGAAGGATAAGGAACCTTTTTTACGAAGTTTTTTTGGATCTGATTCTACCATAAATTTTTGAAAAATACCTTTAAGATTGTTTTTTCTTGAATTTTTTCTGCCAAAAGTAACAACTTTTGAATATTGTGTTGTTAAAAACCTTTTAAGTAATATTAAAATATATAGTTTTCAGTTATATGTTATATTGAGGTACTTTTAATTAATTATATCTCTTTGCCCTTTACAATTCAATTAACTCCAAAATTACTTAACTGAATAAAAATTTGACAATTTTTAATTTTTTTTTATTTTTAACACTTAAATGTGTTTATTACTCCCATTTGGTAAATAGCTATTTTACTTTTTATTGGTAATGGTTTTTTACTCCTTTTTAGTAAAACGAGACTAACTAAGTACTTATTCATCTTAATTTATTTTTGTTTCACGCCCTTGTTAAAATAATTAGTGTTTCAACAAGTAACTACTTATTAACATTTGTTCCGGATTACAAATCCCATTACTAGTAATGGCAAATTTTACTGGGTATTTAGTTAGTTTCTCAAGCCTATGCAGCATCACCAATTTTTTTTTGTAAATATCTAAATAGGTTGAAGCTGATATTTAATAATTTCAAAAAATAAAAATTTCAAAAAATAAATATATATAAGTTTTTTTTTTTTCTTTTTATGGACCCTACTTTGGAGCCTTATTCTGAATTTAACTGCAAGTTACTGCAGACGAAATAAAGTTCCTCGTTTAGATAAATACCTCTTGTTTCACCCCATATTGAATTTGTCTGTATCCACAAGGTTCCACAAAAGATGCAGTCTATAATTAAGAGTCTTTTTTACACATTTCTTAAAAAATTACAACATTTGGCAGTCAATTAACGAATAACGCGGTTTAAAATTTTAGCTTGTAAGGGCAGTTTTAATTAGTTACATATATTGTCAAAGCTGTGTTAAAATTTCAGGATGTTAGCTTACTTAGAAATAGTTTTACTCAATCATTTAAAAAAGGTTTCCAAAAAATTTTAATTTTTTAAAAAAAAACTGAAAATGGTTGGACTTTGGAAAGACGCCCTGGTCAAAGTAAATGACATATAATTATTTTATGAATGGTTTTCTATCCCCTAGGATGTCTTTTATCAAACCCATGTTCAACCGATCAAATCGCTGACAATTTTGATTTTGTTACGATGCGCGTCCATCTTCCACTGTGGGATGTTTATTCTGGCTCGAGGTCATTATTTTCTTTACTAATTAAAACCATGATATTCTCATAGCATAATTTTCAAGAAAATTATTTTTTTTTGTTTTAAATTTATTTATGTTGGTCATTTTTGCAAGACTTAATCGACACGTGTTTCGGAATTTGTCAAGATTCCATTGTCAAGATTATTTAGCAAAAATAGAAACGATTTACTACAAAGTAGCAAACGAGTCTAATGACAAATCGTTTGTGCACAAACTAAAGTATTAATAAATATTCGCCTTTAGTCACAACGAGAATTAGAAAGACGAAGAAATTGTACCATGTGCATTTGTGCACAAACGATTTTTCATTAGACTCGTTTGCTACTTTGTAGTAAATCGTTTCTATTTTTGCTAAATAATCATGACAATGGAATCTTGACAAATTCCGAAACACGTGTCGATTAAGTCTTGCAAAAATGACCAACATAAATAAATTTAAAACAAAAAAAAAAAATATTCTTGAAAATTATGCTATGAGAATATCATGGTTTTAATTAGTAAAGAAAATAATGACCTCGAGCAAGAATAAACATCCTCAAAATATTGTCAAAATATTTCATTGTCCACGGCTCTGCCTCTATTTATTCTGTATGATATACAAACAAATCTTTACAGACTAAATTTATGTTAGACAAACATTCTAATGTAGAGTAGACTGAAACGTCGCAATAACCAGAAAATTAGGTAAATCGGTAATTACACAGCGCAACAACCAAAAGCGGAATAGGACGAAACCAAAACCAAACGAAAGTTGATATTTCAATAACAAAACTCTGTTTTTTTTTAATTCAGCGCTAGATTATTTTTACACGCATTTGAAGTTGGTGAATTTTCAATCAAATTATAATAATAATTGCTTGAAAAATGTATACGTCGCGTGTGCTTAATATTGTAGTTGCCTTTAAATGACAATCATACGCAACATTGCATAGAGGTTTAATTTTAATAATTTGACTAATCAGTAAGAAGGTAATGTACCAATTGCAGCGAAATTCATACAGGTTATAGATAACGTTATTTCAGCATATTGTTTATATGGTTTTTTGGCTATAACTGGTCGACTAATTGATATTTTTTCAATCTGTAAAAGCCAAATCCTGTCCAACAATTAAAGTTTAAAAAAAAAATATTTAGAAAATTTTTGTTGTGATTAAGAGCAAAATTTCGGAAAATTATTTTTTTTTCATGCTTTTTGAAAATATTTTGCTTCATAAGCACCACAAAAATTTTCTAAATCAATTTTTTAAAAAATTTTAGTTGTTGAACAGGTCTCTAGCAATAATTTGGCTTTTACAGATTGAAAAAATATTAATTATTCGACGAGTTATAGCCAAAAAAACATATAAACAATATGCTGAAAATCGGCATTTGACTGCAAAGTCCGAAGGTCGATTAAAAAAAAAAAATCGAACTTACATAAACAAACGCCGCGATACGGGTCTTCTAATTTAGCCTCTATTTTCACCCCTCACTCTCAGAATCGACCTAACTTTTGCGCTAACCTGAATTTCTTCCACAGTGTAACGTTAATATAATTTTTCAGCCCACTCCATTGTGTATGGAGTGTGTATAAAAATCTGCCAAGATTTCAAATTTGTTTTCTCTACGTGCTTTTGGCATTTAGTCGCATTTGTCATTTGTATGTTTGTTATTTCTATTTCACAAAATATTTTTATGGTCAAAAACACTTAAGTGCCAATTGAAATTTTAACAAGTTGCTTTTTTAAAGTTTTTACTTCATGTTATTACGCGGTTGGTTGATGATGATGATGGCCACTGGTTGGTGGTACGCTAAAAATCTTGTTCTTTTTGCTGAATTTTTAATTAGTTAAAACATGCTTAGAGTTGATTGTAGCAAGTGCTATGATTTTGATATATATTTTAAGCTAAAAAAACACTATTTCCAAATTTATATTAAAAATTTGGAAAGGATATTTTGCCAACCTGCAATATATAGCTCGAAATATGCAGTGACTGAAAGTAATTATCCAGCAAAAATAAATCGAGATTTTGGCGACACAGCATCTTTTTATAGCATACCGAAGCGTATCCAAACAGCGCTCTTGAGGATGCACCCAGCAAAAATAAATCGAGATTTTGGCGACACAGCATTTTTTATAGCATACCGAAGCGCATCCAAAGAGCGCTCTTGAGGATGCAGTAAAAGTAAGGGGAAAAAATTTAAAATTTTTGTTAAGATTTTTTATATAAAACTTAAAATATAAAATTATATTTTGATAAAATTTGACACATGCTTTCCTTTTAAATATATTTTACACTTTTTGAATAAAAAATCATAAGTTTTGGACAAAGGCACATGATCCCACTGCATCATTATTGCGCATTAATCAGCGCTGCAAAGAGTGCTTCAATCATAGCACCTTTAACACATTTTGAATAAAAAAAAAAAAACTGAGTACACCATTTCCACATTAGTTTCAGAAAATACAAATTATATTACAAAAAATGTCCAATCATATTTTAGACTCTCCACTAGTGTGGCCCATCAACATATGGAAAAATACCAAGTATAACTCACAACTCAAAATATGATAGATGGCATCGTAACGAACAATTTGCGCCAAATTTCAGCACCCTACAACGATTGGAAGGGGATGCTAACTTATCATAAGTGTTTGCAACCTCCAAAGAAATCTTAAATTTTTTTATACCCTCCACTCTAGTGATAGTGGGTATATATAAGTTTGTCATTCCGTTTGTAACACCTCGAAATATTGGTCTAGGACCCCATAAAGTATATATATTTATGATCCTCGATCGATTTTAAGTCGATCTAGCGATGTCCGTCCGTCCGTCCGTCTGTCTGTCTGTCCGTAGAAACACGCTAACTTTTGAAAAACTTTACAGAGGCTACTGAAGTTTGGCATATATGTTTGTCATTTACCTGGCCAGGTTGGTATTGTAATCCAGCCAAATCGGTCCAGTGGTTCAAAAGTTATGAGCAAAAGAGACACGATAACTTTCGAAAGACAATAATGACCCAGTTGGCAACGTCCTCGAGCCATCCTCAGTGACGGGGCGATGACATGTCAGAGTCACACCTGACATCCACAAGACATCTCTATGTACTGGGTTGAGGACAGTTTCATACAAATTTTCAAAATGTCCTCACTCAAAGTCAGCAGTAGTCAGGGCTGACCATCTGGGGACATGTCACCTAAGACTTCTTTGGGGAAATGTCTGACATAGGTCATGCGAAAATACAAAAAATTTTCGTATTTCCTTTAGTTTTTACTTTTATCCATTTTCCTTTATAAATTATCTTTCTCATATTTAGAAAAAACTTTTCGCCTTTTTTAGTCCCAACTGGATTTGAACCTGGAACCTCCAGTTTATTAGTCCCACACCTAACCACTTGTTCCAAACTTTATTTTTAAAATTGTTTGTCTATTTATTACTTTTATTCTACTTGTTAGATTTTGATTTTATTTTAATAAAGTCGATAATATTGCCATCTTTTTCTTGGAAATTGAAGAGTTGCCCAGATTTAAAATTCTAATTTAATATACTGCTATTCTGAAGACATTTCCTTTTAGACGTCTTAGAGGAATTGTCCACACTCTTAAAGCAAACATTCAGTGCTGACAATGTTAGGACATGTCATCAAGGATTGCCTATGATTTGTCAGAACCTGAAGACATTTCCTCAAGGAATCACTGTGGAAATTTCCTCAGTGACACATTTTCCAACTGGGGAGTCTACTGAAATGAGAAACTGAAAAGAACCCCGTGTCTGTTTCGTATTAAATTTCAGCTCAATCGGTCCAGTGGTTCAAAAGTTATAAGCAAAACCCTGAATTTCAGATTAGTTTCATCTAAAATGCCACGTGTTTTAACAAGTTTCAAAAGCATTGGTGGTAACTTAACAATGCTTTTCAAACTTGTTTAATTTTAAAGCAATGCTTTTTAAACTTGTTTAGTTTTAAAAGCATTGGTAACTTAAAAATAACACTCGAAAAAATTTTACACTCAAAAAAATTTTACACTCAAAAAAAAAATTACACAAAAAAAATTTAGTTTTTTTTTTACAAAAATGTCAATATTTTGTGTACATACGTAAGTGGATTCACTCAGAAATATTTTTACAGTAAAAAAAACATTACACTGGTAAAAAATTTTACACTCAAAAAAAAAATTTGTAATTTTTCTTTAAAAAAAAAAAAATGACAATTTTACACTCAAAAAAAAATTTTACACTCAAAAAAATTTTACACTCAAAAAAAAATTTAGTTTTTTTTTTTTACAAAAATGTCAATATATTGTGTGAATACGTACGTGCATTCACTCAGAAATATTTTTACAGTAAAAAAAACATTACACTGGAAAAAATTTTACACTCAAAAAAAAAAAATTAGTAATTTTTCTTTAAAAAAAAAAAAAAAATACAAAAAAAGAGTTTTTTACTCAAAATAAAATATTTCTAATCAAAATTGTTAATTTTTTCACGTTAAAAAATGTACTACCCTTTAAAAAAATGAATTGTGGAGCGTATTCATAGATTCGGCAAAGTCGAATTTAACTTTTCTACTTGTTTTTATTGGAATCTTAAAAATAACTATATGGAATGCTAGCGTAACAAGAGCACATTATTCACATGTGGCCATTATGTCCTAAGATTGTCCTTAAACAAAAAAAAAAAACATATTAAAAAAAGCGGAACCCTGCATTTCACTTAAACCGCTGTTACTCAAAAACTATGCGGACCATTAAGTTGCGATAAAGTTCATTTGAAAGGTAATGCAAATATCTTTAATTTGAGTATAATATCAAAAAAAATTTTTTTTTGTTTTTTTCCTAATCGAAACTAAAATGGGTTTATTGTCCTTTGTAGGCAGCCTTAGGGCAAAATTGACATATGTGACTTATTTGCTCTTGTAACAATACCATTCCATGTAGTAATTTTTAGAATTGCAAAAATTTTTTTTTTAGATTTCTTTGGAGGTTGCAAACACATGTGATCAGTTAGCATCCCCTTCTAATCGTCGTAGGGTGCTGCAATTTGGCTCAAAATATTAGTTACGATACCATCTTTCATTTTTTATGGTACGTTGACCTGTAGCGAAGCAAAAGGAATTTTCGGCCACCCTACTCTCCACTTATATTTAAAAATGTCCAATTATATTTCAAAAATTTCCAATATAATTGAAAATTTTTGAAATGTAATTAAACATTTTTTGGTTATAAATGGTAATATCTGAAATATAAATGGAAGTTTTTGAAATATAATTTGAAATTTTCGAAATATAATTGGAAATTTTTTAAATGTATTTAGATCTCTTAGGCGATATTTCTTCCAAATGCTTGCAGGAGGACAACTGATTTTCAGAATTAGTCAATTGTATTTAAGATTTTCAAATTGTATTCAGAAATAGTCAATTGTATTTCAGATTTTGTAATTTGTATTTCAGAAATAGTCAAATGTTTTTCATCTTTATTCTGCTTAAATAGTTCTAAAAAGATACATAAATTCACTGCATCTTTATAGCGATTTTTTCAGCGCTCTAAAGAGATGTGAATTCAGAGCATCTTAAGAGCGCTTTTTCGGTGTATCCAACTAGCGCTCTAAAGTGTGACATCGCCTTAGAGAATCATGCATGAATTCAGCAGGTTTGGATGCGCTCCTTGACTCGAGTTTCCTTTCCAAAAGCTGCTGCCAGTTCAGCAAAATTCCTGTGGAACAGCATATATTTGTTTGCAGTTCTTTAAAGGAAAAGTTATCAATACTAAACCTGATTCGATTATCAATCAACTATTTTTGAAAAAAGTGCTATATAAGAAATTTTCCAAACTTTAATTTAAGCTTAATAGCGTCCAGATTGAGCAAATATTAAATGAGATACGATGGTCCCACTGGAAAATTAAATTATTTGTAGATATTTTTTTTTTTTTAGTTTTTTTTTTTTAAATATTTCTAAGTCGATTGTTTTCAAGCTTAAATTAAAGCTTGGAAAATTTTCTATATAGCACTTTTTTCAAAAGTAGTCAATTGATAATAATCAGCTTAAGTATTGAGAACTTTTTTTAAAGAACTGCTAACAAGTTTATGCTGTTCCATTATTACTTTTTTTATTTGGATGACTGAATTTGCATTTGAGAGAAATGCAATTAAATTTGATCTTTTTAAAAGCAAAAAGTTCAGAGCGATTATCCTTAAAAAATATTTTTATCAATTTTAAATAAAGTTTGAACCAATTAAAATATTTTTTTTTTAAATCTTCGGAAATAGTGTATGAATCTTAAACAAGTACGTGCTCCCATAGCTATTTAAATGACCAAAAATGTTATAAACATCTTTGTTTATAAGGATATCCAAAGTAATGAGAATGTCTGTCGTTAACATTTTTCTAATTTAAAAATATATTACTATAAATTAAATAATTTTCTTGTGTGTTTTCACTACCAATCAGGATTATAAATATCACAACTTCTAAAGTGGGTATCATTTATTTCCAAAAACTTACTAGTTACGATGACACACATATTTAACCACTTAATTGCACGTTGCTGGAAATTTTCATAACGGAATTAATCATACGTATACGGAGATTTTAATTTCAAACGTCCCACAAAAAAAATTATAGGATCAAAGTCAAACTTACGGAGCTTATTGTTAAATTCCCAACCAGAATGCTTAAAAACGTTATTTTGATTTATAACCATTTAAATGATGGAAATTTAATTTTTCCCCGATTATGGTCAAGTTTTGTGTCAATAGCGTGATTACATAACGTCTGATTTTTTCAAACCTCATTTTTTAGTTAACTAGATGGAAAACATTTTTTTTGGAAATAGTTAACAAATTCGGAATTGGGAAATTTCTTTCATCAAATCTTTAGATTTTGTTTTGTGTTAAGATTTCCTATAGGAAGACCTATATAAATTTAATATTTCATTTTAACATGCTCAACGCCGAAAATTGTATTGGATATTAAAGATTTGCATTTTAAAATTTCGCGAAAAAAATTGGAGAAAGGAGGTAGGAATGTTCTGAAAAAATGGGAGGGAAAAAAGTGATAGGGGCCGGTCTTAAATTTAACACCTCTAGGGGAAACAATGTGAGCGGTAGTAGCGGATGACCTAAAAATTTCTTTTTTTTTAAATAAAAAAATGGATTGGGGTCACTTACGGGTTGAAGACTTAGGATAGGTAAGTTATGAGAAAATGTTTGTATTCAAAAAATATTGTCGGTCGGTCATACATTTGACTCGTCTATGGGCAACTCTGGGACAGTTAGGTTGTAAGTGGCTGCTGACGTTTTACGACAGTTAGAGCGGTGGAAGCAAATTTTTAAGAAATGGCAATTTGTATGGAAGCTTACTTAGGGAGTGGAGAAAAGGGGTAGATAAGTTCGGAAAAATTGTTTGGCGAAAAGTAAATGGGAGTCGATCTTACATGCTATCCTTCTAGAAGGCACCATTGCACAGTGGATAATATGAGGTGAGTGCATCTCATAATTGATTTTTGCAAATCTTTGAAATTAACCATAAAACAAGTTCTATCGTAAAGCTAAGATGTCAAGCAATAATTATTTTCATAAATCATAGTTATTATGTCAACAGGAGTATTCGAAAATGGCGACAGAACACACAACTTTCGACTTTAAAGATTTGGGGAGGTAAAATAGTACCATATCCAAGTGCGTATTTTTAATATTTATAATTATTATTTTTAGGATTGTAATACCTTGTTGAAAAGGGTATCTTGTCCAGATTCTATTTTTGTTATGAGCTCTGTATATATTGTTAAGAAATTTGAAATTAATTCATTTGAAATTAGAGATGGGCACGTGAGTGGATTTTGACTCACACTCACTCACGCTCACGCAAAAAATAATCGAATCACTCACTAATCACTCACGCAATTTTTTTTTTTTACTCACGCTCACTAACATTCACGTGAGTAATAAAAAACTTACTCACGCTCACGCGTGACTCACGCCAGATTCAATCACGCGTGAGTCACGCAAAATCTACTCACGCAATAAAATTTTCTTACAAAAAAAAAAGAAAAATCCAAAAAAAAAAAATTTTACAAAAAATTAAAAAAAAAATTGGCAAATCAAAAAATCTAATCACGCAAACTCACGCAAAAAATAAATGACTCACTCACTAATCACTCACTCAGATTTTTTTTTCAACTCACACTCACTCACAGTCACGTGATTGAAATGAAAATCACTCATATTCACACGTGATTCACGCGTGATTCACGTGAATCACGCAAATCACGTGACCAGCGCCCATCTCTATTTGAAATATATAATATTTTTTTTCTAACCTACGCAACTTTGACTGGGATTTTAACTGTTAGCGCCGTTTTCCTCCGATCTAGTTTTAACACAGAATTAAAGATTAACTTATTATCTAAAAGATTTATATAAAACTAGCTGCCTTTTCGTGCCTTTAAACAAATGGCATCCAAAAATGTTGACGAACTCAGAAATTAAAAATAAATAAAAGTTTTATTATATATTTGATTGGCTTATTATGCCATGCTTAATTTGCCATTCAGCGTGTAACGCAAGAAAATATCGGTCTAGGACCTCATAAAAAATATATAATATTGATCCATGGCTAATTTTAAGACATTCTAGCGATGTCCGTCCGTCTGTCTGTGGAAGGCACGATATAATCCAAACCAAATAAATTAGTTAGTTAACATATATGGCAATGGGGTCGGTCTCCACCGGCGACCCCCCCTTACTCCTTCCCAAAAAAACGTTACTGTATTTATTTATTTTTACTTTTTTGAGGGCTGCGGAAAGTAGAGATGACTATAGTGACGCACACTCACCAAATAGCATATATTTTCTACTTACACTCACTTACAATCACGTGAGTAAATTTAAGACAGCTCACGTGCACTCATACAAGCGTCACTCACACTCACGTTGACTCACACTCACAAAACTCTTATTTATACAAAAAAATTAACCCTTTCACTCCCCTTTTTAAATCATAAAAAATTAACCCTACAACATTTTTGTGTTTTGTTTGGACAAGATTGATCATTGAAGGGTTATCTTTACGATAGATGTGTTCGGGAAAAAAATGTTCAATCCGGTATGTTCTACACTGTGACGACAAGTTTATAGTCAAACTTATTGTCACACCCTGTTTGAGTACATGCACACTCAATCATACAAATAGTCACGCATAAGTCAACATACAAAAGAATTAAGATCAAGAATTTGTTTACTGCTTGTACTAAACCAAGAATGTACATACAAACAGATATACATACAAACACACACAATATTTCTATGCACATTTGAACACTGTTAGCCCAACAACAAAATGCATTGTCTTGTGCGTTTGAATTTGAAACAGAAAAGTATAAAAGCAGAGGAAATTACAAAGCAGGGATCAGTCTTGGAATATCATCGAAGGAGATAACAGCAACGTAAGTCAGAGTTTCCCAATCAGTGATTTACTAGTCACAAACAACGTAAGGCAGAGTTTCCCAACATATTTTTTTTTAAGTGATTTACTAGTCACTAACAATTTAACTTTTATATATATAAACCCGTAGATCGTTAGATTCCCAAGTGATTCAACTAGTCACGACGGAATAACCTCTCCCGTAGTACACTAGATTCCCAAGTGATTCAACTAGTCACGACGGAATAACCTATCTCGTAGATCGTAAGATTCCCAAGTGATTCAACTAGTCACAACGGAATAACCTATCCCGTAGATCGTTCGATTCCCAAGTGATTCAACTAGTCACGACGGAATAACCTCTCCCGTAGTACACTAGATTCCCAAGTGATTCAACTAGTCACGACGGAATAACCTATCTCGTAGATCGTTAGATTCCCAAGTGATTCAACTAGTCACGACGGAATAACCTATCCCGTAGATCGTTCGATTCCCAAGTGATTCAACTAGTCACGACGGAATAACCTCTCCCGTAGTACACTAGATTCCCAAGTGATTCAACTAGTCACGACGGAGTAACCTCTCCCGTAGATCATTAGTTTTTCCTAAGTGATTTATCGAGTCACGAAGGAATCATTTCCTAGTAACCCCTATAACTTACTTAGTGATTAACAAGTCACGAAGACAATAGCCCCCTAGTGATTACACTAGTCACGAAGGAGTGATATTTTTTAATACTTATTAAAGATAGTTCATGTGTAGCTTAGCCCGGGAGTGATTTTCAAGTCACGAGCCAAATCAAATTATTTAGTGGGTAGACACTGGAAGCGAGTCACGACCGGAGTAAATATCAAGTCACGAGCGTATTATTCTACTCACGTAATCTGGCAGCAAACAACGGTGGTATTATTAACTTTAACCCGATCATTCCCATTGGAAGCCGTAGATATCAGGAATACACTGGACGAGGAACAAATGAACAACACAGCACCTATATATGTACTTACATAAATTATACATTAAACTTTGTAAATAAAAGAATAAAAAAATAAACATACTCTGTTCAAACAACTGATTTATATTAAAAGGAAAAAAATATCCGTGTAATTATTTCTTGTAACGAACCCCTGGACTTAGGCTGAGTATACCCCGGCAGAAAAGGTCGTTACAACACGCAATATTTGTTGGCAAAATGGAAATTTTTCAATAATGTAAAAAAATTCTAAAACAAAATAAACGGTAAAAACGTTCTCAAAAATCGAATAATAATCGTACAAGCTTTCTTAAAAGTGGATTTTGTAGAAGTTTTCAATACAAAATTCGAACTTTGGAAAAATGTTCACTCGTTCGGAAGATATTGCATGTGAAAGCTTTAAGTTTGGTTGGATATATCTCCGCTAGAGGGCGCAGTAGACCAACGAAATAAACAAAAAAAAAATACTTAGCATAGATCTACATTTTCACAAATTTTGGTCAAGAAATTCTTAGCCAAAAAAGTTGGTAGTGAAAGGGTAAACAAATTAAAATTTTTAAGAATCTAACCAAATTATTAGAAAAATTTAAAGCTTAGCCAAATTTACAATTTTTTTTTTTTTTTTTTTGATTTTTTCGGGACGAAATTTACTAAATTTGTTGGCTTTATTCGTGACGAACAGAAATATGAAACGAAAATAAATCACGCAAACTCCCGCAAACAAAACGACTCACTCACACTCAGTCACACAAAAATTTTTCTCACGCATTTTTTTCACTCACAATCAAGTGAATAAATCTCTAGTGGAAAGATTCGGCACAACCGAATTTAACACTCACTTTTTTTACCTTGGCAACTTACATACGAATTTTTCATTATAACTTCCCTATTTTTGTTTTATTACAACCAATATTAAATAAATATAAATTTATAAATATAAATTTTACATTTGACACCAATTAAACTATAATTAAATTCCGGTATTTTTTTAAAAAATTGCTACATTTGGCCCTTAAAAGTCTACGGGGCCAAAGGTTGGCCTTTTCTGAAAAAATGTCTAAAAAATCATTTATAATATATATTGTTGCAAAATTCAATTGAAAATAATTAGAAAATATAAAAAATACCTCTTCAACTTGCTTTAACATTTCACTTTTATACTAAAATTCAACAAAAATATCGAAATTTATTTTTTAAACCTTCATAACTTTATTTCTAGTGAGTCGATTTTGATGATTTAAAGCACAAATTAAAGTATAAAGTCCCACCTATTCAACAAAAAAAAACGGCATACAAAAATATTAATCCATTCAAAAGTTACAGATTTTTGATCCGAAAATGACCAATATTTTCCACTGTGCATTGGAGTGGTAGGAGATGATTTATTAAAACAAGTTTATTAAAAATAAAAAAAAATGTATAGGGACCACCTTAACGGTTGAAGTTGCAGGGGCGGATCCAGCTCTTGAGTTTGGGAGAAGTTTTTTTTTAACTCAAGATCCATTTTTTAAAACCTCCTTTTTGATCAGGTTACTGTTTTGTTTATTTAAAACAAAACAAATGAATTCCAACGATTAGGTCCCAAGTTATTTATATTTAAGTAAAATCTCAAGAACTGTTCTACTTTTGAATCTTTGGACTTCATTTTTGGATTGAGCGCAAGATTTAACGTAAAAAAAAAAATATTTTTTCTAATTTGTTAACTACACCTACATTTTGCAAAACTGAATGACAGAGATTTTAGTGAAAATATAAATAGTAGCAGAAAAATCTGCTGAAAGTTTGCTAAATCAAATTAAAATTCGTTTTAGTGCAGTTAACACAATATCCAGTTAAATCCAAGTTAACGTAACCTCCGGTTAGTGCCATACAAATTTGACATCTATAACCTCCGGTTAGCACTAAACCCAATTTATCTTCCGGTTAGTTCGTTTGTGTTATCGGCCTTACAGATTTTTTGACAGAGTTTTTCTTCTGAGTGTGTTTCAAGGATCAATATTTCGGATAGATACAAACCTTAGCACAAACTCATAACCAGTTATCACGGAGTGGTGTAGTGTCTCTACAACAGAATATAAAAACAGTATTAACCAGCGTAAAAATGTGACAAAATAATTACCACGCCATAAAACCCTAAGCAGTAAGATTTTATCCTATCATTCAAAAACAACAAAAAAAAACAATAAAAAAAAGAATAATTATCTTCTAATCTAAGATTGAACATGATGAATCTATTTATTATTTTTAATTACAACCAAATGAAAATAAAACTATCGCCTTTATATTAATAGAATGCAGTCAAGATCTTTATGACATTTTCACAGCATAAGAAAAGCTATGTCAGTAACTTTTATAACAATTTAATTACATAATTATTATAGAGTAACGACATCTTCATGTGACTAACATAGATAATTCCAGTTGGTTAATATAATACCCAGCACACTCCTTTCTCAATTCACTAATTGTTCTTTCAACTGGAATGTGAAACAACAGCAACAAAATCACAGGAGCTGCAGCAGCAGCGAAGTAACCACAAACAAAAAAATGTTTTAAAACTTCTTATTAAATTACCATCACTAAAGTATAATTAATTACAATTTTATTATATTATACACATCATCAGCATGTTTAAGCATGTTTAACATAATGATGGGCCGAGCTACAACATGAAATGTTTACGAGTACTTTTTTTTATATTATTTCGAAACTTAAGTGCAGGATTTAATTCTTATGGAACTGCAATGAGTAATGAACCAACGAAGAAGGTATCCTCGGTCGAATCATATCACCGTCTGACAAAATGGAATAAAACTGCATTTACAGTTTTTCGTTGCGTGATCCTGTTTCATTTTAAAAGGACTTCAGTTTTTAAAGTTTTAAAGGATACCTTTGTAAAATATTTCTGAAATATTTGTACCTGTCCTCGGATGTCACCTGTGATGGCAAATAAAAGAGGAAGATCTCACCTAATTTTTACATTTTTTTTATTTTGTTATATCAGGATAAAAGGATGTGAATAAAGTCATTTGAAATCTTTATCAAAATATTTTGTTCAAAATTTTGAATGATATTAAAGTCCTTTTAAAAGGAAACAGGATCACGAACTGAAAAACTGTAAATGCAGTTTTACTACATTTAGTCTCTTGTTTCAGACGTATATTATTCAGTTCGAGTTTAACGATTTTTTCATTTCTTCGGACGGTGTATTACTTTACATTAAGTAGATACGGCCATCACTTATAAAATTGACTTCCTTATTCCAAATCTGTTATACAAATTGTTTTAGAATATTCCAGATATTCGTGTTTGAAAACTGAACTTTAGAAAATAGATTCACTTCCCACTCTAAAAAAAAATGATACTTTTAGAAACTTCAGATTTGGAATGTAGGATCCTCCGGCAAAAGAAACATTCAGAAAAAATACTTTTTTGGAAATTCCGATTCTAAGGGGACAAAAAGTAAAAAAACATAGTGTTCTGTATTATTTTTTCCTAAAAAATGTTCCTATAATATTTTGAGTAGCTTTTAATAAGTAAAGGAAATATAATATTTTAAAGGTCGAATAAAACAATTTCTTAATAAAAATTAATTAGGAAATGTTTATATGAGGAGTTTCGTCTAAGACATAAATTTTGAGGTAAAAAAGATGTGATTTTTGTTTTGATGGCACATCGATGAAAGTTGGCATGAATATTAGAAGCTATTAAGAATAAGAAATTCGTTCGCGTCAATTAAATCGCGGAAGGGGGTCAAAAGTTATGGCGGTTTTAAGATTTAGCGGTTTTATAAATCTTAAAAATATTTTAAAGATTTTATTTTCTACACATTTGTTGCATGCGTTATTAAAACATGCCAGGATATATCATTTCTTCTAAAATATATGATATAAATTTAACCCTTTAATGACCAAACGATTTAAAAAAAAAATATCTAAGTACCTTAAATCGCGATTAATTCGCTGTAAAAAAAAAAAAGTTTTACAATTTTTTATAGCATACTTAGGCAATGCGCGTTGGTATTACTGAAAAAAATCACGGAAAATCGTATCATTGTACCAGTAGTTTAAAAAAAATCGGTGATGCTTTTTCATAACAAGAAAATTTAATATGGTCCAAAAAATCTATAATCATCAAAATCTTTTAACCCACCTCTGATTTTATGATGACACATCAAGTGGGCTTTCATTTAAAAAAAAATTCATCCGATTTCGTGTAAAGCCTTGGATGTGCCAGATCACAACAGGTTTAGATAAAATCATCGCGCTTTCCGCTCAGAATGGCTTAAAGTAAAAAGTCAAAAGGCATATCAGTTCTACTCGTTAAGGCACGTCTTTTGGTGTATTAAAATGAACATGATGCATTAATTGCTGCTAAAAAAAATAGGAAACAGATTTGCAAATTTCGCTCAATTTTCAAAAATGGCATAAAATTTTTGCAATTTATTTTTTATAAACCCGCCAGTGATTTGTTTATGTAAACTCCTAAAAAACTCGGTTTACGCAAGAGTCCACCAAATTTCGAATGAAACCGCGAATGTGCCTCGCGAAAAACTGGTATTTTAAAAAAATTACGTTTTTTCTTTCGAAATTTGATCTGCTGAAACTCCTGAACTATGCGTGGCACATTAACGGGATTTATTCCAAAATGTTAAGAGTTACAACAGCTACCAACTCTTGTTCAACTTGTATCATTTTATGGAGGGGGCCGAAATCCCTGATCAAAAAACCTCAATGATTTAAAAACTCTTAATTTTTGGTTTCAAAACTTAACCGTCTTATAACTTCTTACCATGCGATGAAGCATCTATTAAACCAATATTGAAATAATCTCTTATATGTACTGACTTTGTGTTATGCCGGAAAAGATTGAAATATAAGGAGAACTTAAAAAAAAAAGCGAAAGAAGTTAAAAACTTTGGATTATTTCAAGCCATTTTTATCGATTTTTCAACTTTAACCCTCTGTAACTTTTACGGATAAAGTGGGGTAATCCTTAAACATTGCTTAGTGATGGTTCAAGA
The DNA here is from genome assembly GCA_963921195.1 of Pegoplata infirma. Lineage (NCBI taxonomy): Eukaryota > Metazoa > Arthropoda > Insecta > Diptera > Anthomyiidae > Pegoplata > Pegoplata infirma. Next base: position 124,923,337 of record OY992537.1, read on the forward strand.
TCTTGTTTACACAACTGCATTTACAGTTTTTCTAAATTCCAAAAACTGTCGGTTTTTTTAAACATTTATTTCAGTTTCACTGAGTTGAAATTTAAAAAAGATTTTGTGATATCTAATCGGTCCATGCTTGGATTTGGAAACCATTTTCCGGAAAACAATGGTGTAGGTTATCATAAAGTCGCTCTTAACCAACTATAATTTTTTCGTACTCGTTTAACTATTCAGCTTTGTGCTAGTTTGAGTCCGTTCGGATGAGATCGGTTTCAAATGTGTGTTCACTTCAGGTTCGGATGAGATCGATTTCAAGTGTGCGTTTACTTCATGTATTTTTCCCCATATGTATTATTGATACAAGATCTTTAGTTAACGATGTCCATCCGTCTGCAGACACCACGATGAATTCCAAACCAAAACAGCTAGACCCCTGAAGTTTGGCGCCAATATTTCTCATGGTAATGGTTTGGTCAAGTTCGTAAATAGGTCAAATTGATACCTGCACGTAGTATTTGGTATACCTTCCTCGCAAGAAAAAAATTTTAACATTTATTTTCATGTTTTTGAAATATTTCAGCAACTTTGCTTGTCATTCAAAATGTGCTGAAAGGTTTAAGGTTTTTCTTTAAGCTAAATCTGTAGGAGAGTATCTAGAATAGTGCAATTTGATTGATTTTTGCTATAATTATAAAGTCATTGTAAGTCGACGAAAATTTACAAAAACTTCAGTTAAAACGAAGAGTTAATCAAATTGAGTATGTGAATTAGGGTGTAACATAAAAGGTATACACATTTGTAGTTGGCCTGACAGATGTTCAGAAAATACAAACGGTGAAATTAAACACTTTAAGTGCAAGATAAGTGCAGAGAGAACAAGTTCATAATGATAACTGATTTTTTCGTCAACCGAATGATTCAATTGCAGCCACTGACAAACAGAAATTCGGTTAATTGAGAGTCCCCGCACAACAATGTCGGAGCGGTTGACGTTTTCGGTCATGAGAGAGTATAGGCGCAAAACAAAGACGGCAGCGAAAAATTCTGTCAAATGTTGATTTTTACACTATTTTTTCACTTTTTCGTCACTTTTTTCCATATCGTGAACCTATATTCAAAATATGCCAACTCAAATTTGACGGAAATGAGTTTCCGATGGCAAATAGCTCCCCTATGTAATACCTATCTGCCATAAAAATTTCAGAGCAAAAAACTAATTTGTTGTCGTTTTACATCCATTTTTTTATTCTGCTAACTCAAAGTACATATTCTTTTGTTGGAAATAAATGCCAACTCCCATTGTAAATTTCCAAAAATTTTTCAAAAAATTTTTTAAAAAAAATTAGATCACTTATCTTATTGCATTTGCCATGCTCAACACGAATCTTGTAAAGATTTTGATATCTAATGACTGGTTCTCGAGATATTGCCATTTTGAAAATATCGGTAAATAGTGTTTACAAAAAAAAAAATTGCTTATGTTTATGTAACTTTCAAACTATTTATCAGATTGAAACATTATGAATGGGGCAAATAAAGTCAATGATATAAGCTTTCAAAATAGCTAGTTTGGAGTGACCCTATTGCAATACAGCGTGAGTTACAGAGTGCCAAAGTTGATCACCCTAACCTCAGGCTTTCGGAGCTAGTAACTTTTAAAAATATGCAAAGATTTTTAATTTTTTGTTCAGTTTTTGCAATTACCGTACTAAGGATAACAAAAACCAAAAAAAAAAAAAATTTTAAAAATTTTTCCAAAAAAATGTATTTTTATTTTCCGACAAAATATGCCAACTCTAAAAAAATATTTGTTTTTTGATATAGTAATAAATGCCATCTCTGAAAAATACGCAAACAAGTGCAAAATATGAAAATTTTTGCATAGGTAAAAATTGTTTAGAATATTTAAACCATCTTGTGGAAGGTACATTGTTTATTTTTGCAATAATATGCGAAATAACTAGTTTTTTAGCTCTCCTGAACAGTAAGCTTTTTCGAGTTGGCATTTATTGAATATAGTTCGACGATATGATTTTTTTATATTGATTTGTTTTTTTGCTGTTTTTTTTAAATTTTAATATTTTTTGTTTTTAGAGATCATATTTTTTTGTTTACTTTATCGAAAATAATCGAAATATTTGTAAAAAAGTGGCAACATTTTCATTTCAAAAATTAAGGGAGAGAGAGAAACCGACACAAAAATAAAATTGATTTTATTCTAGCGGTTTGTTGTGCGGGGACTCTTAATAGAATTCCAGTTCGAACAATAAAATTTGAGTGGCTTAGGAAATATTTGATTGTTACTACTGAAAAATTCGGCTTTGTAATCGAATAAATCAGTTGGCAAGAAAATCGGTTGACTCAATAAATTTTTTTATCCAGACGAGTTTCTAAAATGACCCCAGGTTTTAACAAAAACATCATAATAAGAATCGATTAAAAATATGTGCTCCCCTTTTAATGACAATTGTGTGAATCTTTCTCAGTTAGTCTTCATTTTCGTTCATGTACTTTTCATTTAGTCATTCAACTTGAGTAGCATATGATGATTCTGATGTTAACAGATGATGATGACAGAATGTATTAAACCGAAACAAAAGTTAAGGAAATAGTAACAATACAATTATTGTAAGAGGACTTCAGACAACAACAACAAAAAAAAAACGATTCATTCAGAATCATGGATCATCATCGTGAATTTAGAAACAATACAAAGAAAATGTAATAAAGAATGAAATAATGAACTAAACAAAAAAAAAAAAGTGTTGCACCAAGTAGACATGCTAAATCAAGCATAAGATTCTATCAACACCAATGATGTTAAACAAAAGACTTGAAATGTTGATGATGACTTACAACTAAAACAATATCGGCAACAATAATAATACTACTAAATATCAAAAATGCGACTGGGAAGCGACCTTATACACTTTAGTTCTGCTGGTTAAAAATCCGGTCTCCAAAATTTTGCATCAGTTTTGGAAACTGATAGCGGATGGACCCGATGTGATGGCAACTTCAAAATAAGTCAGGGGTAAAGCTTAAACATTGCTCTTCAAGATGCAGAACTGATTTGGTCACTTGCCTTAACTTTTGGAGTAGCCATTGTCTTTCAATGATGTCTTTATTCCCCAGTATCGTGTGTTTTTCTTAAATTTGCATCAAAAATCGTGTTTTGGGAATAAGACATCATTGGGAGACAATTGGTTCTCTAAGGGTTAAGGCGACTTATCAAGTGAGTTCAGCATTCTTAAGATGAATGTTTAAGCTATATCCTCGACTTATTTTTAAGTCGCTATCATATTCATCCGATATAAGCTGTCAAAAAGGCCAAAAACCGTTATTTTTTTAACTTTGACCTCAATTTTCTAAAAAACTTAATGTGATAGAAAAGTTTGGATACCAGATTTGTGATTACTAAAATAATTGCACTTAACTGTGTAGGGTCGCGTCTCAGTCGTATCAAGTTTTTTTCAAAATGTTTAGTAGTGTAATAGAAATGCCAACAACAGCATTATCGACCATATAACAAGAATAGTACACCAAAAAAACATAAGTAATGAATAGGGATGAGATTTTCATGAACTAAAAAATCGAAAATATGCGCTAAAAAATCCAAAATATGCACTAAAAACCCTTAAAATATACACTAAAAAAATGTGTGCAAAAAATCTTGTTTTCATACGAAAAACTTCTTAAAAATCAAAAAATAATGCCGGGCTTAAATATTAAGATTTAAAACTTTATATATGTAAGCAAGATTTTTTTTAGAAATTAAGACAATCTATAAAAAAAAAAAATTAAAAAGAAAAAAAATGTTTCTTATTTACAAAATAAATTTTATAATTTCAAATAGTTTTTAAAAAAATAAATTTCAATTTGTGTTTTTGCTAATTTATACGAAAATATGCAAAAAGATTCACTTAAATGTTGGAAATATTCACAAAATATGCACTTAAATTCAAAATATGCAAAAATTAGCATTTTCACCACAATATGCAAAAATATGCAAAAACATATCGATGCCATTTTAACGTAAATTTCCTGATTCGGAAAGATAACACTAGTTTACAGACATTCTGAAAAACGACATTTTGCACTCATTTTCCATGTAAAATCTAACGCTGATTCTGAAAATCCACTCAAAAAAAGAAGAACAAAAAAAAAAACAAGTAAGAAAATTATAGTCGGTCAATACCGACCATATAATACCCTACACTAGAGTTTCCCGGAAAATGGGTCCCATGGACCGATTAGATCTATATTTTGTTAAATCTTTAATAAGTGTAAAAAACACTTCAAATCAAATTTGAGTGTAATAGTCTTCGATTTGTTGCCAATAAACCGCTTTAACTGAATATCGGGCAAAATTTTCAGATGGGGCCTAAGTCCAAAAGTGGTCTGATGATAATCAGATTTGATAAGGTTATTAAAGTACGCGTTTAACATACACTCAAAATAATTCTGCAGTAAAAATATTAGTAAGTGATTTGGTACCAAAATCTACTAATACTTAAGTTACTAATTACCAGTAGTACGGTAGTTTTTTAGTATCTTCAAAGTACTAAAATTAGTAATTTTTACTGGTTTTGAATAATATTAGTAAAAAAATTTAGTATTGATTACCAACGCCTGCACTAGATCATTTTGAACTAAAAAATTAGTTCATTAGTAAAATTTTTAGTATTGAATACCCACGTTTTTTTTTTGGGTGTACACAAACAAAACTTTAATTAAATATTTTCTATTTTCATGAAATTTGAGAGATTTATATGAAAATCGGGAAGGTGGGTTGTATGGGGACTTCAAGAAGAACTGGTCCGTTTCCTTTAAAGTTCGGAATGGTGATTTGTGAAGATAAAACACGTTTACCAAGTTTCGAAAAGATTCCTATTATAATACGGTTATTAGAGTCATTTGAGCCAAAACTAAGGAGGACCTTTGTATGGGGGCTAGGTCTAAATATGGATCGAATTTTTCTAATTTCAATAGGCTTCGCCCTTGAGCCAAGAGAGGCTTATGTCTCAAATTTCAATTGATCAATTGATCAATTGAGTCAATTGATTGAAAATTACGACCTGTATCGTGTTTACACCGTTTCTATGCTAAATCGACTCAAAAAGTGATTCTGAGTCGATCGGTATACTTAAGGGTAGGTCTACGACCAATATTTCTGGTAGTTACAAACATCAGTACAAACTCATTATACCCTGTACCACAGTGTGGTGTAGGGTATAATTACTTTCAAAAGTAGAACAGTTTTCGAGATATTGCCAACTTTTCAAATTCTCATCTTTTAAAAAAAGTGATTTTACTTAAATTAAAATATCATCGGAACAAATTAATGGTTGTTTTTGGGTTTAAATTAACTGAAGTTTAGTTATCTAATAACCTTTTATACTACATTTTCCAATCTGATTATCGGCTTAAAAGCTATTAATCGATATATCGACAATCATTTTAACCCTTAAAACGCATGTTTTATAGGTGTTCTTTGAGAATATTTAAAAAAAGAACCAAAATGACCCCTAAAAATGTAAGATAGAGGGTTAATGAGAAAAGTACCACCATTAAATTTCACTGAAGACATCTTTGAACACTATTTGCTACTTTGCAAAAGTTTCAAAACTTCAGTGGGCCAGAAAAAGAACTCAAGCTAAGTTTTCAAAACCCTACGGGTGTTTCGGTCTTCTATTGATATTCTTTAATTTTTTTTTTGGTCCCATTCAGGATACTCTCGAAGAACCCAAATTTGTGGCACAGTGTAATGTGTAGTGCGACCCACCGACCAGTCGATAACAAAGGTGTGTGCTCTATTTGATATGCGAGTACTTTGGGTGAATAAACGTACCCCCAAAATAAGGTTGCTGTTTTCGCCAGAACATTTTCCATGAAAGTATCGATCGGTAGAAGGGATCTACACTCAAAATAATTATTCTGTTCAATACTCTGTAAAATGACTGTAACCTCAATTCCACAGATATTTGACAAAGTTATCTGTCGAAATACAGATTTAAAAAAAATACTTTGTATTTTCTTGTGACCGAAAAACCAAATTTTGTAAAATTGGAGTTAATCGTTAAAAACTCGTAATTTTCACAAAAATAAAAAAGTAAATTTACAATTTGGAAGCATTAAAGCGGGCAAATTTAACAAAATTTAAATTTTAATTAATTTATTTTTTTTTTTTATTTTAATTAATGTTTTGAAGCAGAGAAGTTTTACTCATAAAATGGATTTAACTACACCTTTGTAAATTTACAGAGTTTTTTTGTAAAATTTTGAACTCATAAAAAGCATTTAACTAAAACTTTGTAAATTTATAGAGTTTTTTGGTAAAATTCTTTTCGGTTTTATCAATATTTTACAGATAATTCCGTAAATTTACAGTTTTTTATCGAAATCCTTTTACAGAGTTTTCTTCGTAAAATAACAAAAAATCTTGCTGGTTGGAAATCTATGGTATTTTCTGCTGGCTCAGCAGAGTATCTCTGTAATTTAACAAAGTGGTTATATTGAGTGTACATTAAAGGTGTCCTTCGACTAAGGTAATTTTTTAAAATCACTTTTTAATACCTGGTAGGGTCCTTAATTGTAGTTTAGTATCTAAAAATTTGTGAGCAAAAATTTGGGGACAATCGGATAAAAATAACTCGTGCCGAAAATGGATTGAAGTTTTTGGACACTCTTACACTCAAAATAATAACTCTGTTAAATACTCTGTAAAATGACTGTAATCTCATTTCAACAGATTTTTGACAAATTTATCTGCCGAAATACAGATTTTACGAAAATACTTTGCATTTTCTTGTGACCAAAAAACAAAATTTTATCTGTAATTTTATTTACCGCTCTGTAATACAATTTTATAATAAAAAAAATCGCTTCAAAAAACTTCCAAATATTTCAACCCCTCTTTAAAAAGCGTCTTAAATTACCATAAAAGCTGCTAAATTTTACGAGGATGTCGTGTAAATTGGAGGTACTCGTAAAAAACTCGTAATTTTGGAAGCATTTAAGCGGTCAAATTTACACGATGGCATTTTCCAATTGTCAACACAAGTTGCACATTATGCAAGGGGAAATTGATCAAGAATCAAATAGTGACCGTTGTCTAAAAGCCATATCAAGCGCATTAATAAGACATACATATAAGGAAGTCAATGCATTCTTAAACAATTTTCCTTTAATTTTATAAAAGTGTTTATTGAAATGTCCCCGCTCAAATGTGGAACTGAAAATTAAAAGTTTATGAAAAAACCGTGAGAACATCAAGCGAGTTTATAAATAATTTCTTCAAAGTAAAGCATTCGCGTGCGAAATATTTAAGTGGGCGCATTTAAATGGTGGCATTTGCCTTGATTTTGTGCCAAGTTATTACTTATCCATGCTTCTTGGTACAATTCTTGTTGCTTTCATCAGCATTTTACAGATAATTCTGTAAATTTACAGTTTTTTTATCAAAATCATTTTACAGAGATTTTTCGTAAAATAACAAAAAATCTTGCTGGTTGGAAATCTATGGTATTTTCTGCTGGCTCAGCAGAGTATCTCTGTATTTTAACAGAGTGATTATTTTGAGTGTATGTAATGAAAAACCCCTTTTTTTAGTTTTTGGAAAAATATTGGTATATGATATTTTTTGTAAATTTTTTTGTTAAATAATATGAAAATGGTAACTAATTACTACACTCAAAATAATTACTCTGTTAAAAACTCTGTAAAATGACTGTAATCTTAATTCGACAGACATTTGACAAAGTTATCTGTCGAAATACAGATTTTAAGAATATACTTTGTATTTTCTTGTAACCGAAAAACAAAATTTTATCTGTAATTTTAGTTTTTACTTTGTAATCTCTATTTTATAGATAATAAACAGAGTTTTTTGGTAAAATACAGATTTTATACATTTTCTCGTAACCAAAATACTAAATTTCAACTGTAATTTTACTTATTGCTCTGTAATACAGTTTTTAAATAAAAGCTCTTCAAAAAACTCCCAAATATTTCAACCGCTCTTTAAAAAGCGTCTTAAATTACAATAAAACCTGGTAAATTTTACGAGGATGTCGGGTAAAATTGGAGGTACTCGTAAAATACATCGTAATTTTCACAAAAATAAAAAAAGTAAATTTACAATTTGGAAGCATTAAAGCGGGCAAATTTACTCGGTGGCATTTTCCAATTGTCAACACTACTTACACATTAAGGAAAGAGAAATTGATCAGAAACAAATAGTAAATAAAATAGTAAAATTCTGGTCGCTTTTATCAATATTTTACAGATGATTCTGTAAATTTACAGGTTTTTTTTATCGAAATCATTTTACAGAGTTTTCTTCGTAAAATAACAAAAAATCTTGCTGGTTGGAAATCTATGGTATTTTCTGCTGGCTCAGCAGAGTATCTCTGTAATTTAACAGAGTGATTATTTTGAGTGTAGGGTTCGGATTTTTATGCAAATGCATATTTGTTGTCGTCAGTCTGAGAGCAACAAAAACTAAATATCTTTGCGAATTAAGAAATTTGCATATTTTGCTTTTAATGCATATTTTTGCATATATTGCTGATATTACATATTTTTGTCACATATTTTGAAAAAAAGTGTTTTTTTTTTTGATTTTATAATATTTTTACATTGCAGAATATATTTTTATACCCTCCACTTAGTGATAGAGGGTATATATAAGATTGTCATTCTGTTTGTAACTCATCAAAATATCGATCTGGGACCCCATAAAGTATATATATTCATGATGCCCGATCGATTTTAAGACATTCTAGCAATGTCTGTCTGTCCGTCTGTCTGTCTGTGGAAAATGCTGTCGCGGACAAAATATTGCACAGAGACGACTAAAACTTAACGTATTTATTGGAAGTTCTCCCGAGAAGTTTGGTATTGCATTTGAGCGATATCGGTTCAGCGGTTCAAAAGTTATGAACGAAAATGTAAGCACACCTCAAAAATTTCAGTACATTCAACATAACCTAAAAATGCAAAATGGTTTAATTCGGCTTCTGGTTGACATATGTGAATATAATTGAACACCAAATGGTATTTAAACAAGTACGAACACATTTTTTGACAAAAAAAGAAAAAAATAGCGGATTTTTTTTACCAAAATTTTTTTTCAAAATTTTTTTTTTTTTTTTCAAAAGTAATTTCCTTTTAAATAAAGTTTTTTGCAATAATCTTTTTGAAGTTGTTTAGGGTATCACTACATTCGGCAAGGCCGAATTTAACTTTTTTACTTGTTTATTTTATAATGTATGCCTTAAAGTACACAGAAGAAAATATGGGGAAAAAAATTGAATAATCACTTGTTTAAATTTCAAAAAAAAAAAACGTAATTTTTTAATTGACGCAATTTAAAATTCACTTAACAGTTTTTAAAAAAATTTTAGTAAATAATTTAATAAAAATTTAATAATTTTATTTTTTTCTCTTACATGGGAAGTATCTCAACCCTTATGTCTAGGCTTATCGGCCATATCAGTGTATCAAAATTTCGTTGTCCCCTTATGAAACAATGTGGACCTCCGGGAAAATTTCGATAACCCCCGAACTAACAGGAATCTGTAGAGCAAAAATACGAAATCCTCTAGAGCAAAAATACACTCAAAATAATCACTCTGTTAAATTACAGAGATACTCTGCTGAGCCAGCAGAAAATACCATAGATTTCCAACCAGCAAGATTTTTTGTTATTTTACGAAGAAAACTCTGTAAAATGATTTCGATCAAAAAAAACTGTAAATTTACAGAATTATCTGTAAAATACTGATAAAACCAAGAAGAATTTTACCAAAAAACTCTGTAAATTAACAAAGTTTTAGTTAAATGCATTTATGAGTTCAAAATTTTACAAAAAAAAACTGTAAATTTACAAAGCTTTAGTTAAATCCATTTTATGAGTAAAACTTCTCTGCTTCAAAACCATTAATTAAAATTAAATTAATTAAAATTTTGTTAAATTTTCCCGCTTTAATGCTTCCAAATTTTAAATTTACTTTTTTATTTTTGTGAAAATTACAAGTTTTTAGCGAGTAACTCCAATTTTACAAAATTTTGTTTTTCGGTCACAAGAAAATACGAAGTATTTTCTTAAAATCTGTATTTCGACAGATAACTTTGTCAAATATCTGTGGAATTGAGATTACAGTCATTTTACAGAGTATTTAACAGAGTAATTATTTTGAGTGTACGTGTCGAATTAAATTTAATAAAGATTATTTTGTATTCATATGGAGAAATTAGGTCTATGTCTTCATATATAAGACATTCATATAAATAAAACTTACACATTTTTATGAAAAATGTATTTAAAGATGCCAAACTTTTACAAGGTTATGTCGCCGATGGATAGGCATTAAAAAACCTTTCTTCTCATATAGTATAGTCTCATCGTATAGTTTCTAAGAAAGAAATGGCTCAAAAATCCAAAAAAACGATTTTTTCGCCATTTTTTGACCCATGTTTTGAACCCCTAAATCCCCAATATGGCCGATAAGCCGAGACACCCCAACCTTAGAATTGTCTCTTTTATATATATTTTACGTTTCATGCAAATCGGTTCATAAGGGTTGAGATACTTTCCTTGTTAGTTTTATGAATTCTCATTTAGTTTATAGTTTTTTGTTTATGTAAATGAAAGTTAGTTGAAATCATCTCAATGAAATTTTCTATGTCTTGAAGACATAAATATTTTTGGTAAAAGATTAAAAAAAATATTTTTTTTTGTAAAAAAAAAATGTGAAACTTTTTTTTGACTTTTTAAAAAGATAAATTGATAAATTTTTGAGTAAATTTTTACTTGATACAATTAAAAACTTAATTAAAAAAACGAAAAGTTTTGAGTAAAGTTTTAATTGTGTCAATTAAAAAATTACTCAAAATTTTTGGTATACATTTAATAAATTTTTATTAAAAGTGTACTCAATACTTTTAAATCGTTTACTGGTGCAAAATTGAGTAATTTTTAACCCAGTAGTATTAAAAATTTACTCAAAAAATATTTTTTTCTATGTATGACTTTTATAATTTCGTGTTTTTTTTTTGTTATTTTTTTTATCATTAATAAATGTTTTAAAAAAAATTTAAGTGCATATTTTTTACATTTTTAGCGCATATTTTTTTATTTTTGGTGCATGTTTTATGCGCATAAAACACGATTTTAACGCATAAAAGTCCGAACCCTACTAATTACCATTCCAAAAAGCTTAAAGAAATTCAAATCGGAAAAAAAATAAGCATTTTACGCATACATGCCCCAGACCATTGCATGGGTTTTAAAGCCAGAATTTGAAAATTTTAAAAATTTTTAGGTAAAAAAATAAAAAAAATTAAATTGTACTTTATTGTCTCATTAAATACATGTTATAGATAAAAACTAAAAGATATGGTAGTCTAGCTTTTTTTTCATTTGGCATGGGTAGTGATATAATTTCCGCAGATTCCAAAGAAAATGTGTTTTTCTATAATAATTTAGCAAGTATGGAAAAAAAAAATTTCTGTATTGTACGATACGAAGTGTAAAACATAAATTCTGTTAATATTTGGAGAAATCGGGCATCTTTAACCCCTTTTCGCCGAGGTGAAATAACAAATTTGGGACATTATACATTTCTATAATACAAAAATCCGATTTCTCAAAAGTTACAGAATTAACGTTTTACACTTCGATCCGTACAATAGAGCATAAATTTTTCAACATTTGCAAAATTATTGTAGAAAAACGCATTTTATTTGGAAACCGCGGAAATTTTATCACTACCCGCGCCAAATAAAAAAAAGCTTGACTACCATATCTGTTATTTTTAATCTTAAACATGTTTTCAGTTTGATCATAAAGTAAAATTAAATTTTTATAATTTTTTGCCTAAAAATTTTGAAATTCTGGCTTTGAAAACCATACAACGGTCTGGGGCATGTATGCGTAAAATGCGTATTTTTCATCCGATTTTAATTTTATTAGTCGTTTTGGAAAGGTAATTTAATATCATTTTCATATTAATGCACAAAAAATTTAACAAAAAATATCAAATACCAATATTTTTCCAAAAACTAGAAAAAACGCGTTTTTCGTTCATATAAGAATGTCCCAAAACTTCAATCCATTTTCGGCACGAGTTATTTTTAGCCGATTGTCCCCAAATTTTGGCTCACTCATTTTAAGATACCAAAGAACAATATAGGACCCTACCAGGTATAAAAAGGTGATTTTCGTTTTTAAGGACACCTCTAGTTTACGTACCCCAAATTTCGTTGACGTTCCAGCGAATCAATAGAGGAATAAACACTGCCAACGCCAATGGGCATTTTTGTCCTTTTCTCAACTCGTCCATTTTAGGAAGCCCAAACACGTGAATGCTTCTTTCGATCCTTCAAAAACATGTTTGGGTGTTCTGAGCGCTAAAGTCAACTCGATTCATTTGACCCCACTCAAAAATTCTTACCAGCTCCTGATTAAGTGTGTCGTTCATAATTTTTCTCATATACTCTACCTCAATATGTTTTGCACTATGATTATCTGAATATGATAACAAATTTTGGTATCATCTGCATTTTTTGGCTATGCAAATTTGGTAATGCATTACATAGATAAGGTTTAGTTGGGTGGTCGTCCACCATTCGGCGAATTCACTCGAAGGCAATAAGGGTTATTGTGATTACCCTAATTGGTATTTTCTTAGAACATATTAACCCATTTTTAGGGGTAATTTTGTCACTTTTTTTAAATATCCTCATAGATCACGAATAAGGCATGCGTGTAAAGGGTTAAAATGTTGTACTTATGGGCTTTGACAACCCCTATTAAACGCACGTTTTATTAGTGTTCTGTAAGGAACACTAATAAAACTAAAATGGAAAATAGAGGGTTAAAGTGTTCTAAGATTAGGACAGTCATTATTATATTTGTTAAATCAAAATTAAATTTAATACTTTTTTTTACTTATTCAAAATGCCTTGAAAAAATTTGAAAACTTCTGTGGGTCATAAAAAAAGAGCTCGAGCTAAGTATTGAAAACCCCGAAGGGGGTTTTGGTTTACTATTGGTATACTTTCGTTTTTTTTTTTTTGTCCTATCCAAGATATAAAATCGTGTAGCATAGTGTTATGGAGATAATTCGTTTTTTGGCCAATAATTCGCATGTAGAAAAAACTTCCTGCCAAAGATTATTACTCGCATTTGTTTTTAATATTATTTGTTCCACTGTGCCTTCAATTTCATAGTACAGATATTTAGTCACAGCAGCGCTTTACCACTTCGTTTTTATTTTTATTTTAAAAAAAGCACAAACAGTAACAACAATATTAAACTTTATGTCAAAAAGTTTAATTTAGATTTTTTTTTATTCAAGTTTGCATTACAGATTTGGGTTGGTTGAAGAGTTTCTTGGTCTTTTTTAGTTGTGCTTAACGATTATTATACGTAGTTTAATAATGTTAAAGCATATTAGCCATGGTGCCACATTTGTTGATGTTTATTAAGTATACAACTAAAAATTTGTAGTTTGTAGGTTCGAATGTGTCTTCTTCATATAATCTACTTGTGCCTTTTCAGCTGTGGCAAATTTAAACTTGAACTTCACCCATGCTCAAGAGGATGATGATGGTGATGCCATTCAATATTTTTTGTTTGTCTGTGTTGGTATTTTTATATACGACCTACCAAAGATTTTTAGATTTTTTTTTTGTGCATTGTGTTGCTTGATTTGTTGTCTGCCACATCAAATCATTAAGGTCAAGTTCAAGGTTTTGATATGCAATTATATTTTGTTTTGTTTGTTATTTTATAAATATTGTAGGATGATTTTTTATAAAAAAAATTTTGATGTTTGTCTATGATTTTTTGAAATTCTAAATTAAGAACTTAATATATTTAGAGTTTGTATTTCTAGATGCATTTTAATTTTACTCTATTAAATATTGAATAAAAATAATTTAAGATTTCAAAATTTTAAAATTCGCTATAAGTTTTTAAACTGTTAATTCATTTCAGTCTTGTTATTCAATACACTCAAAAAAAAAACTGTAAAGTTAGCAAAAAAAGCTTGTAAACCTACAAGAAAATTTGCTGATTTTGAACCCACAATTTTTTTGGTAAAGTTAGCAAAAACGTTTTGCTAAAAATTAGTTAACTGAAATAATTTTTATTTCAACTTAGTTCATACACATTTGAGGACCCCATTGGGTTCGGAACCAATAGGTCCAGACCCCGATGGGCCTAGACCTAGTTGGGTTCCTTAAAAATCGTCATAGTTTTTGATCCAAAATTTGTGTCCGTTTCGCTCTACCTTGCTTAGTTTTTGAGATACGTGATATTAGGGGATCACTGGGGTCTTGAGAATTAAAAAACTCGATAACTTCAAAAATATTACTCGGAGAGCTTTTGTCTTGTTCTACGTGTTGAGAGCTACAAAAATTCTTTTGGACTTTTTGTTGTGTCGGCAATATTTACCGAGATATGAGCATTTTAAAATTTTCGGGAATGCTAACTTTTTTGGATCCAAAGTTAGGTCCCATTAGGGTCCACACATGTGAAGAGGACCCGCGAAAGTATGGAGATTCTAAGAACCAAAAATGCCCTCCATTTTGCTCTATCTGGCTTAGTTTCCGAGATAGCGCCATTTTAAGTTTTCTGAAAATAAAAAAAAATTTACCATTTATTTTTGCTAATGTTATCAAAAAATCTTGTAAAAATGTTGTCAACTCAATTTCAAATTTAGCAAAAGAAATTTGTTCAAAGTTTGTTTAAAATTGCTAATGTGCTAAATGAAGTTTACAAGAATTTTTTGCTAACATGCTAATCTCAACTAAAAATTTGCTAAAAGTTAGCTAACTAGCATTAGCAAAAAAAAAATTAGTAAATCTACTAACGTATTTTTTTGAGTGTATGTGACAGTAGAGTGGCATTTTCATTGTATTGTATCCCCCTTGACATAGAATTTATTTGGTACAAATTTGAGGCCAATCGGATTGAATTAATCCGACACGCCCGCAAGATATTTTTTTAACTAGAAGACCCGACAAAAATCTCAGAATCTAACACATTTTATCAGATTCTGGGATATTTTTCCTAGAAGTCTGAGGAATTTTAATTTTCTATAGAAAAAGTCTCCGACTCTAGAAAATGTTTTAGGACAAAAAAAATTCCAGGGGCATTTTTTTGGTGGTAGGTGGCCCGGTGGGGGGAGATGGGGATACCTTTTCAATCGCGATAAATGTATACTGATTTATGTTATATACACTGAAAAAAATTTACCAATTTTAAAGCATGTTGAACTTAATTTAAGAAAAGAAGGGGATGAGAGGGCTCCAAAGATATTAATTCTTCTTCCAAGAATATTTTTTCCAAAAAAAATAGTAATGCATTTACTTAAATATATCTTAAAAGTAAGTAAAATTGTACTTAATATAAGTTTAATTCTTTTTATCCAGAGGAAACATAATATTTTAAAATAAGTAAAAATTTGCTTAAACATACGGATTCTGTGGACCCTATGTGAGGACCCTACGAGGCCCCAATATATGGGGTCCGCCCATGAGTATGTGCGTACACTATTATAGGGGCACTATTGATATGGATCCAAAATTTTGGTTAGAATCGCTCATCTTGCTTAGTTTTCGAGATATAGGAATGGGGTCTTGCGAAATTTGATAATAAAATAACTCGAAAACTATAACTAGGAAGGCTTTTGGGTCTTTGGCGGTCATATTCTACGAGTTAAGGACTACAAAAATGGCTTAAGATTTTTTTTCATATCTGCAGTATTTGCAGAGTTATAGGCTGTTGAAAATTCCGCCAAAATCGAAATTTGGATTTAAAGTTAATATCTCAAAATACGTAAAGTAGTTTTTCCTTAAGATAAGTAAATTCTTTCTTAAACTGATGAAGATATGGATTCAAATAAAGTCAATGAAGTCAATAAAATAAAGATTACTTTTTTCTTAAATTAAAACAAAAATTTATTAAATTAAAGAAAATGCGTTAAAGAATAATACTTATTTGATTCTAGGTCTTGAAAATGTCTATAATATTGTTAAGTAAGTTACGTACTTATTTATTTTTTTGCATCCAGATAAAATTTTTTTCTTTTAAGTAAAACAAATATTTTTAATAACCCCTTTTTTTTCATAAAAAATTCATAAGAATATTTAACTTAATAATTAATAAGGAAAACTGTTCTGTTTTTTTAAGTATTTCCATGCACTTTCTTCAAGTTTATTTTCTTTGTTTTAAGTAAAACCACCTTATATTAAGTTATATTGAAGTAAATTCAAAAAAATATTTACTTAAATTATTTACAGTTTTTACTTAATTTCAGCATAGTTATTTTTTTCGGTGTATGGTTTGAATTGAGAAAGGTGTGAAAGAAAAATTTATTTTTCTAAAAATTTAAGACATCCTGATTCGTTTTTTACTAGTTTCATATAATGCAGTTATTGTTATAATCATCAGAAAAACTTTTAATGTCAAATTTATTCAGTTAATAGTCAATTATAGTCTATATGAGGCTTTCCACACAAAATGTCCAGCGAAAAAAAACATGTGTACCGTAAACTTCTGAATAGGTTGTATGGATAGCCCTATATGGAACTTAGAAAATTGAGTTTTTGGTTTTTAAATTTTTCAAAAACTGGGCTTAGGAGGCGTGGTCAAATATTGGAAAAATGGTCAAATTTGTGGCAAGTTGCCTTGATTAAATATTTATCACATTAAAATGGAATGCACCACAATCTCAAAAATTTACATTCTTATATAGTTTTGTATGGGCTTTCGATTAAATTTTTTTTTTTTTTGGAAAATTTTCAGAACCCGTTCTGAAATTTTCCATTTTTAAAAAAGTCAATTTATCAAAAATCCGGCCACTTTTTTTTTCTTTTTTAATTTTTTTTTTTTTAAGTTTAGATATTTGTCCATCCCCACAAAAAAAAATTCAGAATCACATTTTTCGTTTTTTTCGAGAAAATCGCATTTGAATTTTAAATTTCATAACAATTTAGTAATTTGCTTGTATTTTCTTGTTTCAACAAAGCGTATGAGGAATATTTATGCAATTAATATTGCTCATTCACAATGTTAAATCAAGAATTTAAATTTAAAAATGAAACAAAAGTGGCCGGATTTTTGATAAATTGACTTTTTTAAAAAATGGAAAATTTTCCAAAGAAAAAAAATTTAGTCGATAGCCCATAAAAAACTATATAAGAATGTAAATTTTTGACATTGTGGTGCATTCCGTTTTAATGTGATAAATATTTAATCAAGGCAACTTGCCACAAATTTTACCATTTTTCCAATATTTGACCACGCCTTCTAAGCCCAGTTTTTGAAAATTTAAAAAACCAAAAACGCAATTTTCTTAGTTTCATAAAGGGCTACCCAAACAACCTATTCAGAAATTTACGGGACACATGTTTTTCTGTAGCGGGACATTTGGTGTGGAATGCCTCATATGTGAAAATTATTAACAGATCGCAGCCGCAAGGTAAGTATGCTTTTTAAACTTTAGTAATGCCATTTCCCGTTATTTTAATGACTTTGGGGTAAAAAAAAAAAATGTAGAGCCCCCTGGGTCAGATGCAGGACTTTAAATACCTTCTGACATACACTCAAAAAAATACGTCAGTAAAAAAGTTTGTAAAATTGTTTGTATCCCAACTTTACAACTTTTTTACTAAATTATACTAAAAAAATATTTTTTTGTAATTCGTTTTAGTAAAATCGCGTTACAAACTATTAATTTTTTACTGATTTTTTAATAATTTTTTCAGTTGATTTTTTAAAAATTTCGTATTAACTTTTCGGTTTTCTTTTCTAGAAAAGTAATGCACTAATGAAATACAAAAAGAAAATGTTATTAAAATATTTGGAAATTAAAAAGAGCATTTAAAAAAAATATATAGTTAGTTATTTTTTTATTTTAATGGTAAAACTGCGCTTTGATGAGTATGAATATGTTTATTATTTTCAATATTGAATTACATACACTTATTTGTCTGCTTCCTTGTAACTACTTTGTTTTCTTTCAAATAAAAACATATATAACAAGTGAGAATGTTAAATTCGGCTGTGCCGAATCTATTATACCCTCCAAAATGTAAAAAAATTAAAAACAAAAATTTGTCAGGGGCGTTTCTTTTTTTGGGGGGGGGGGGGGTGTTGACAGGGTTAGTGGGGGACGTTGAGAGCACCTTCCCATCGCGATAAATATACCAAATGTTTCATTTAATTAACAAAAATACAAAAAAAACATGTAAAAAAGTGTATGTTTTTAGAGGTTGGCTTAGTTCTTCAAGGGGGAACTTTTTTCCCCCTGGTCCGATTTGGCCACTTTCCGAACTTAACCTGCCTAGGAACATAAGACATATTTGTGCCAAACTTGAAGGGTCTAGCTTTTTTATTTTGGACTGCATCGTGTTAACTACAGACGGACGGACGGACGGACAGACAGACGGACGGACGGACGGACGGACATCGCTAAAATGTCTTAGAATCGATCACTGATCAATAATATATATACTTTATGGGGTCCCCGACCGATATTTCGATGCGTTACACACGGAATGACAAAGTGAGTATACCCCCATACTGTAGTTGGAGGGTATAAAAAGGGAACAAAATGCAGTAAAGAGAAGATATGCAAAATTCAAAATAACACCGACCTTTTTCAATTCTTTTTTCTTTCTTCTCCACTTGCGGTCCTTTTTTGTTTTACGCTATCTGCGAATTTTTTGTTCTTGTATACAGTGTACACTAGGGTGGCTCGTTTTTGGGCTTTTCTCTCTGATCAAATTCTAATACCCGCCAAAAGTGTCGGTCCCCTAAGGGTAACTCACATGCAAAATATCACTCCGATCAGAGTTTATCTTCTGTCTCCACTTTGAGCCTCAAAATTGGGGTTTTCGCAAAAAAGGACTTTTTTTAAAAAAAAAATAAAAAATTTAAGTTTTTTTATTAAAATAATTAAAAAATTATTTTTGTATTATATTTGATCGTAAATACTTAAATATGAAATTTAAAGATTTTACGGTATCATTAACCCGTTCAAACTTGATACCAAAAAAATGGCATGATTTTTAAGGCGTTCTCAAAACACCTTTTTTCAAAATTTGAAAATTTTATTAAAAAAAAATTTTAAATATACCATTTTTTCTTTCTGAATTCATTAAAACCACCTTGGAGAAGAAAAATGTGAAATATGGCGGATATCCGTCAAGCCACTTTTCGGGAATCGCGGGGGGAAGTTAGCGGATTTCAAGGAAATGTTGGTTTTATCAATAATTTGGATTAATAAAATCTTATAAATTTCATTTTTGTGCAAATTAACGGTTTTTTGACGTCGTGCCATTCTATTAGATAACCTTAAGTCTGTCATGAAATCTTACAGATCTAGGACGTCTTAAACCCACATTGGCTGGGGGTCAAAAATGACTCCTGCGGAAAATTTGAAGTTTAGAGCTTAAATTTTGTGCTAAAAACAAGTATAAAACGGCTTTTATGTTTTTTACCCCAACTATTATTTCGTATTAATATATTATCTTTAAAAAAATCGTTAACCCTTCTTGGTAGGGGGTCAAAAATGACCCATTCAATAAAAAGTATATATTTTTTCATATAAAATTAATTTGTGGCAATCTATTAGATAACTTTAAATCAGCCCTTAAATCTCACATATTTAAGATATCTTTAACCCACATTGGCCAGGGGTCAAAAATTACCCCGGCAAAAACTTTTAGGCATAGTGCTTGAATTTTTTGATATCAACAAAATATATATTTTTTTTGAATGGGTCATTTGTGACCCCCTACCAAGAAGAGTTAATGATTTTTTTAAAGATAATATAATAATACGAAATAATAGTTGTGGTAAAAAACACAAAAGCCGTTTTATACTTGTTTATAGCACAAAATTTAAGCTCTAAACTTCAAATTTTATTCGGGGGTCATTTTTGACCCCCAGCCAATGTGGGTTAAGGACGTCCTAGATCGGTAATATTTCATGATATACTTAAAGTTATATAATAGAATGCCACGACACCAAAAAACCGTTAATTTGCACAAAAATAAAATTTATAAGATATTATTAATCCAAATTATTGATAAAACCAACATTTCCTTGAAATCCGCTAACTTCCCCCCGCGATTCCCGAAAAGTTTCTCGACGGATATACGCCATATTTCACATTTTTCTTCTCCAAGGTGTTTTTAATGAATTCAGAAAGAAAAAATGGTATATTTAAAGTTTTTTTTTAATAAAATTTTCAAATTTTGAAAAAATGTGTTTTGAGAACGCCCCCAAAATCATGCCATTTTTTTGGTTTCATGTTTGAACGGGTTAATGATACCGTAAAATCTTTAAATTTCATATTTAAGTATTTACGATCAAATATAATACAAAAATAATTTTTTAATTATTTTAATAAAAAAACTTAAATTTTTTATTTTTTTTTTTAAAAAAGTCCTTTTTTGCGAAAACCCCAATTTTGAGGCTCAAAGTGGAGACAGAAGATAAACTCCGATCGGGGTGATATTTTGCATGTGAGTTACCCTTTGGGGACCGACACTTTTGGCGGGTATTAGAATTTGATCAGAGAGAAAAGCCCAAAAACGAGCCATCCTAGTGTACACTAGGGTGGCTCGTTTTAATGTTAAAGTATTTTTTGTTTAAAATTAACTCTTTTTTAGGACAATAAATAAAACAAAATAGAAAATGATGAAAGCAGGTAACAACTGTATATTTATGTGTTCCATTTAAATAATATCAATATAATGTATTTTTTATTCTAGAACACCAATTTATTCAACACAATTTTCAAAGCATTTATTTTATGTGGTATGTAATTTATATTTTGTATAAAAAAAATGTATTCAATATTTTCTCTTACATATTTCAGAACAAAAATTCAAACAAAATCTGACTTGCATTGAAATAGTAATGGCGACAACAAGCGCAATACGCAGTTTACATATAGTAAAAAAATACCAAAAATTTAAAATACACAATTTACATTTTTTTTTACAAAAAAATTTAGTAATACTAATTTTTTTAGTGTTTTTTAAGATTACTGATTTTTGAAAACCAAAGTTTGTAATGGTAACTGAAAAAGTTATCGGGCACAAATTGAAAACTTTATTAGTAATGGTAACAGACTTTTTTGTAAGGAATACTAACAAATTTTTATGAGTGTATAAAAGTTTTAATTTGATTAACAAAAATGTAATAAAAACTCCTAAAATGGCATTTTTTTAAAGGTTGGTTTAGTTCTTTAAGGGGAACTTTTTTGCCCTTGAGACATACTTGTGGGGTTTTTTGTGAATTCTTACACCTACACGCCCAACAAAAAAAGCTCCACAACTGTCCCGCAGTCGCCTAAAGAGAGGTGAGACGGACCACAATTTATTTTCCCTTCCGAACATTTTTTTTTCAAATATACCTAAGCCCTTTCTCCACTCCCTAAGGGGTCTTCCATACAAGGAGAAGAACGATAAAACTGCTCGATCCCTTAACTATCTTAAGATTGGCTATGGAGGAGTCATATGTATGACCAACCCCAATAGACTTTCAACCCCAAAAATTTTTCAAAACATTCTTCCCCATACAATGTTATTTATTTTTTTTTTAACTTTTTTTATTTTATCTGCTTCTACAGCTCCAAGGGGGCCTCCCAGAAGGGTTAAAAGCAAGACCGACCCCCCAAAATTTTTTCTGAACATAGCAACATCCTATCTTCACTTCCTAAGGGGCTTTCCATTCAATATTTCATGCACTCAAAATAATTACTCTGTTAAAAACTCTTTAAAATGACTGTAATCTCAATTCGATAGATATTTGACAAAGTTATCTGTCGAAATACAGATTTTAAGAATATACATTGTATTTTCTTGTAACCGAAAAACAAAATTTTATCTGTAATTTTACTTTTTACTTTGTACACTCAAAATAATTCTACAGTAAAAGGTTTAGTAAGTGATATTGTACCAAAATCTACTAATTGGTTACTAATTTTAGTATCTTCAAAGTACTAACATTAGTAATTTTTACTGGTTTTGACTAATATTAGTTAAAAATTTTAGTATTGGTTACCAATTTCTGCACTAGGTCCTTTTGGACTAAAATTAGTTAAATTTTTAGTATTGAATACCCACGTTTTTTTTTTTGGTGTAATCGCTATTTTACAGATAATAAACAGAGTTTAAATTTTACTCGTAAAAAACTTTTACAAAAAAAAAAAAAAGGAAATTTACAATTTGGAAGCATTAACTCTTTCCTGGGCGGTGGTATAAAAACCATACCACTTATTTATTATTATACCCTCCACTTAGTGATAGAGGGTATATATAAGTTTGTCATTCCGTTTGTAACTCATCGAAATATCGATCTGGGACCCCATAAAGTATATATATTCATGATGCCCGATCGATTTTAAGACATTCTAGCGATGTCCGTCTGTCTGTGGAAAATGCTCTCGCGGACAAAATATTGCACAGAGATGACTGAAACTTAACATATTTATTGGAAGTTCTCCCGAGAGGTTTGGTATTGCATTTGAGCGATATCGGTTCAGCGGTTCAAAAGTTATGAACGAAAATGTAAGCACACCTCAAAAATTTCAGTACATTCAATATAACCTAAAAATACAAAATGCTTTAATTCGGCTTCTGGTTGACATATGTGAACATAATTAAACACGAAATGGTATTTAAACAAGTACGAACATATTTTTTGACAAAAAAAGAAAAAAATCGCGGATTTTTTTTACCAAAATTTTTTTTTGCGGAATTTTCTTTTTCAAAAAATTTTTTTTTTTCAAAAGTAATTTCCTTTTAAATAAAATTTTTGCAATAATCTTTTTGAAATTGTGGAGGGTATCACTACATTCGGCAAGGCCGAATTTAACTTTTTTACTTGTTTTTTTATAAATTTGGTACGCACTAGTTTTATTTAAATATCGATTAAATATGTAATTTTGAGCTAATATTATTTAAAAAAAATTATATCAAGTGAGAGAAAGAAATATTAATAGATGTTTTTTATGGGCAAAAAAAGTGAGTCAGTGAAGTGTTAAAAGTGTTTCTCCCCATTTATTAACTGTCGTCCACAAAACTGTGTGATACTTTATTATTAAAATTTTGTTGCTAAAAATTTTAATTAATTATATTTCAAAATATATGTATATTAATGATATCGTAAAATCTTTAAATTTCATATTTAAGTATTTACGATCAAATATTATACAAAAATATTTTTTTAATTATTTTAATAAAAAAACTTAATTTTTTTTTTTTAAAGTCCTTTTTTGCAAAACCCCCAATTTTGAGGCTCAAAGTGGAGACAGAAGATAAACTCCGATCCGAGTGACATTTTGCATGTGGGTTACCTTTAGGGGACCGACACTTTTGGCGGGTATTAGAATTTGATCAGAGAGAAAAGCCCAAAAAAGAGCCACCCTAGTGTACATCGACAATTTTTTTTTGTGGCACTCTAATGTTCATACAATGTATTTAAATAAACTCCATATTAAAACCGTTGTTTGACCATAAAAGATGTTCTTGTCTATAACCAAATTCAGTTTTACCAAACCAAAAATGTTTTCCACATGCAACAAATGTTGCGTGACAAGTGTGTAGGAAACACAAAACTGGTTAGAATCAAAAAACTCATCATTATTAAAACTCACAAAAAAAAAAATAAAGATGATTTCGTTAAATATTGAATTTTGTGCAGCTACAAAAAACATTTAAATTAAGTAAAGACGACTTTTGTGTCATAATAACGTAATAGACTTCTGAAAAAGTAGTATTGAGTCAGATCTGCGACCTAAATTTTTTAGAATTTGACTTTTTTTGACTTTGGTCGCTTGTTTGATTTTTACCTATGCCGTAAGAAGTTACATGGATGAGAATAAACACCTCTTTGGCCAAAATGTCAAATTTCTACCCCCACTAACTTAGAGAGTCCTTGACCAATCTCGTTGAAAAATTGTGTGAACTACTATCCAATACACTCAAAAAATTATGTAGGTAAATTCCAGTGAATATTCACTTAAAACAAATGAAATTTAATTTAAAAACCATTCCACTGTTTTTTCATTTAAAATAAAAACACATTACAGTCAATTTTAAATGTTAATTTAATGACTAACCAAAACATTAAAAAACTACTGAATATTCACTTATTTTGTATTGAAAAACAGTAAAACTATAGAAGAAATTTTTTACTGCCGAAAATAAATGTAACAGAAAATTCATTTTTAAGACAGTAAATTATATTTTTTAAACTACAGAAATAGTAAAAAAATTAAATCCTTTATAAAATAAGTGATTTTTCTTTTAAAATAACTTTACTGATTACTTTTTAAAATAACCTACAAACAGTTAATGACATAATTTTCATAGTGTAGGACTAACCTTGGTTCAAATTTCATCCCGATCGGAAGACATCGGCTTCAAAAGTTGTGTCAGTTGACACGAAAACCCCCCATATGTATATTGTATTTCAGTACATATTTAACACAGTTAAGTTCGTGTCTTAAGTCTTTTGTTTTTAATTTTATTTATCTTAAAATATTTTTAGGGGCTTAACATTTTATTTCTTTTACAGTAATTTAACATTAAACAAATCAATTTATCTTGAAATACATTCCTAATTGATAAACGCCTTGAAAAAACCCCTTTTATAAATCAAAGATTTTTTTTGTAGCTAAAGTACCATTACTAAATTACGAAAACATGCATAGCATCAATAAGTAATTTATAATTCAAAGTACTTGTACAATCTACAAAGGGTTTTAAGATGTTGTTTATGTTTTAAAGGTTTTTCTTATGTAAAAAAAAAATAATATTCCACATTATATTAATGTTACAGTTTAATTGTATTTTAGCATGCAACAATTTAAATTCAATTTAACTGTAAACATAACACTTTTAGGCCCTAAGGGTACTTGCTTTACTTACTCATTATTAACTATAGAAGATGATTTAATGATGTTAATGGTGGCAGTAAAATTTTGTAAATAATAAACAAATCAATATTGTTAAAAAAGAAATGGCCGCACATACAGAAGGATAGGAAGGAAGCGGACAAATTTTACTACGGCTTTTTGATATTGATAAAAGATAGATGTTCTAAGAATAAAATCACTATTGATTTTTAAAATTTAAACTTGTATATTTCTTAAAGCAGCAGTTAAATTTTAACTTGTAACTGAAAAACTTCAGAAACGATAAAAATATACATTAAATAATTGGATTAACTACCCAAAATTCGTCTCCCTATTTCAACATACAAAAAACAACCGACTATAAAAATTATTCCACTTTTACTGGCATTTTTACTTATGGCAAGCATAACACAGTGTTACAAAAAAGAATGAAACAGAAATACATTGGATGCGATACTTTTTTTCCAGTAGGTGCTGTAGAGTACAACAAGATGCAGTCCTTGAAATTTGCGAAACACCTCCAAAATCTTGAGTTACGGGTAAAAAAACTGGGGTTTTTTAACTTTTTACAGTTACCAGTTACTTTGTTGAATATTAACCGATTTTGAATTTCTCGACGGTTTTAGAAAGAATTAACTAATATCTTTCGAAGTATAAACATGATATGAGGCATTCCACACCAAATGTCCAGCGAAAAAAAACATGTGTACCGTAAACTTCTGAATAGGTGATATGGATAGCCCTATATGGAACTTAGAAAATTGCGTTTTTGGTTTTTCAATTTTTCAAAAACTGGGCTTAGGAGGCGTGGTCAAATATTGGAAAAATGGTCAAATTTGTGGCGAGTTGCCTTGATTAAATATTTATCACATTAAAACGGAATGCACCACAATGTCAAAAATTTACGTTCTTATATAGTTTTGTATGGGCTATCGATTAAATTTTTTTTTTTTGGAAAATTTTCAGAACCCGTTCTGAAATTTTCCATTTTTTAAAAAAGTCAATTTATCAAAAATCCGGCCACTTTTTTTTTTCTTTTTTATTTATTTTTTTAAAAGTTTAGATGTTTGTCCATCCACACAAAAAAAATCAGAAACACGTTCATCTTTTTTTTCGAGAAAATCGCATTTGAACTTTAAATTTCATAACAATTTATTAATTTGCTTGTATTTTCTTGTGTCAACAGAGCGTATGACGAATATTTATGCAATTAATATTACTCATTCGCAACTTTATAACAAAGAAATACAAGCAAATAACAAAATTGTTATGAAATTTAAAGTTCAAATGCGATTTTCTCGAAAAAAAAGATGAACGTGTTTCTGATTTTTTTTGTGTGGATGGACAAACATCTAGACTTTTAAAAAAATAAATAAAAAAGAAAAAAAAAAGTGGCCGGATTTTTGATAAATTGACTTTTTTAAAAAATGGAAAATTTCAGAACGGGTTCTGTAAATTTTCCAAAAAAAAAAATTTTAATCGATAGCCCATACAAAACTATATAAGAACGTAAATTTTTGACATTGTGGTGCATTCCGTTTTAATGTGATAAATATTTAATCAAGGCAACTCGCCACAAATTTAACCATTTTTCCAATATTTGACCACGCCTCCTAAGCCCAGTTTTCGAAAATTTGAAAAACCAAAAACGCAATTTTCTTAGTTACATATAGGGCTATCCAAACAACCTATTCAGAAATTTACGGGACACATGTTTTTCTGTAGCGGGACATTTGGTGTGGAATGCCTCATATTTAAGTTATATTAAAACAACTGTGCATATTTTTCCAGCAAACTCAATTTTTCCAAAAAAAATCCTTATGTTTTAATTTTGGTCAATTTTTTACCGATTTAAAAAACAAAATTGAGTTTTCCTCGCAAATAAATATAATTTTTTAATAAATTCATAAATGATACGGTTCCTTAACAAAA
This sequence comes from Pegoplata infirma, assembly GCA_963921195.1. Classification (NCBI taxonomy): domain Eukaryota; kingdom Metazoa; phylum Arthropoda; class Insecta; order Diptera; family Anthomyiidae; genus Pegoplata; species Pegoplata infirma. The sequence continues at coordinate 124,950,210 of OY992537.1, forward strand.
AAATGTGTAAAAACATCTCCAAGATGAAAAATAGAGATTTTTTTTCAAAATTGAGTTCGCTGGAGAAATACGCACAGTTGTCTCAATGTTACTTAAATATTATGTTTACATCTTCGGAAGGACTCAGTCTCTTCTTTCTAAAACCGTCGATAAATTAAAAATCGGTTGATATTCAACAAAGTTACTGGATTATAAGTGTAAAAAGTTCGAAAACCTGGTTTTTTACCCGCAATTCAAGATTTTGGTTTCGTATAGGGTCTTGTTGTACTCGACAACACCTACTAGAAAAAAAGTATCGCATCCCAGGTTTCTTTTTCTGTCACACAGTGTAATCCCTCTCATGAACGCACTACACGCACTTGTTGTAACTGACACTTTTGACAGGTTTAAGTTGTGGCGCGTATATGTCATATTCTTGGACACGTGATATATAAAAAAAAATAAAACTTAAAACAACAACTGCCACTAAGGTAATCTTTAAAACTATATTGCAACGAATTAAACACGTATCAAGTGGTATGAACATTTACGGTTGAAACAAAAATAAGGGAATGGCCTGTAATACAGCCTTTTGTACAATTTTTTTATAAGAAAATTGGAAGCATTTAAAAGTTGTTTGAGCTTGAAATTTATTTAATTAATATTGAAAAGGAGTAGTATTATTTTAACACAAAAAAAAAACAGGAATATTATAGCCGAAGTTTTTGTGATAGGTTATTGTTTACAATTTCAGTGAGTATATATTTGAGTCAATATAAATTTTACTGGGATATATTATGTCCGATATAAAAATATTTTTCGATTTTCAATGAGAAACTTATGTTTATTTATCTTAAATTACAAATGCTTATCTACTACGACTCCATGTTCAAGGGCTATCATAAATTATCTTTTGTAAAGTTAATTTTTTTTAAATTAACAATATTTTTCGTAAGTTTACCATTATTCTTCGAAATTTGTAGGCATTTTCTAAAAATCTACATCATCTAAATGTAGTTTTTTCTAAAACAAAATGTAGATTCTCAATTTTAATTTGTAGGTTTTAATTACGACAATCAAAAATTCAAATACTCTGTTCAATATCAGAAAGGTTCTGCTAACTCAACAGAGTATACCGTTCATTTCCAGCCAGCAATAAAACTTGGTGATTTTATTAAAAAACTTCGGACAAAAAAAACTGTAAAAACTGTTTCTATTAAAACATTGGCTTAATACGATTTACAGAAAAAATTCTGGTAGTTAACATACATTAGTATGTTATTCAACCAAAATTTGACAGAATTTTTTTTTTAAAAATATTTTTTAAAATATTTCTACAAAAAAAAAAAATTTTACGAAATTTTTATAAATTTTTTTTGTTTTTTTTTTGTCTTAAATAAATTATTTATAAAAAAATTGATGTTTGGTAACAAAAAAAAGTATTAAAAACAGTTGTAAACTTCTAACGGCATTAAAATGTTTCATTTGCTTGAAAAAAGTAAAAACAACCCAGGAAAATTTTTTGGAACAAATTCCTGCTTCAATAGATTCTTGAATATATTCTAAGGTAATCACAACAAAATTTTCTATGTAAAATTATTTTTCAAAAAAACTACTTGCTCTAAAAAACGATTGCTTTTGGGACAATTTCAAACAAAAATCATTGATTCTGGAATGTTAAGTAGAATCGGTTGCAGGGTAATATGACCCGTTCTGGAACCGATTATTTGGAACAGAAAATTTTGCTGGGAAGTGGACGTGTTAAATTCAGCTGTGCCAAATATTTTTGGGTGGTGGAGAAAACATTCCTGGATCCAACTGCAGGACTTTGAACTTCTTCTGACATAAAAAATGTTTCGTTTGCTAAGCAAAAGCACACACTCAAAATATTTTGTATGCAAAAACAGATGAAAAGCATAATTAAAACAAGTGATAAAATATTTGAAAACCATCCCTGTAATTATTCATTTGTTTTAACAAACATCAACATTTATTTTTTGCAGTTAATAAAATTTTTTAAAATTAATAACACTTTACATTTAAAAATAACGTCACTTTCATATTTCTTTACCAACACGTTCGAAAAAATAACCTACGAAAATATTCAAAATTAATGATTGATGTGTTATTTTTACCAACAAATTAAAAAAAAAAAAATACATACGAAAACATTAAAAATTAATGATTTCGTAGGTTATTTTTTACAATTATCTACTAAAATATTTTTTTAAACATTTTTAATAAAATTTTGGGGAATCGATCCCGCAATCAACTACATTCTGGTCAGACACTCTACCCATCGTGCCAAAGTCACTTGATACAAACATGTTTTTATATTTCTATAAATTTTAATGTTTTTTCTACAAAAAACAACCTACTTGTGTAGGTAAAAACTAATGATATTTCATTAAAAAAACAAATAATTTAGAAAAAAATTACTTACACAAATCATTAAAAATTTAAAGAATAATCAGTAGTTTTACAGAACATAAATAAATGACTTTAAAAATTTAATGTTAACAAAAGTCTTTAGATTTTAGTGTGTTATTTTTGAAACAAAGGACAGAAGTAGTCAATAATAAAAACTGAACATCAAACAAATGTTTTTTCTTTAAAAAACGACTTAACGTAAAACTTCTTAAATAAACTACAAACAGTTAATTACATAATTTTTTGAGTGCGTGATTAGTTATCAATATTCGGGAAGTATTTAATCAATCGAAAAGGAATATTTTATCATTTCTAAAAATATTTATCGATTGTGTAATATTTTTCGTTTTTGGGATATTTGTTACATTAATTTGGTTTGAAATGAATTCTGGGAAACCATGTATCAACTTTCGAGGTATATTTTATCAATTCTGTAAATATTTATCAATTGCAAAATGTTTTTCGATGTGAGGATATTTGTGGATATTTATCAATATTCGGAAAGTATTTAATAGATCGAAAGTGAATATTTAATGGATCGAAAAAGAATATTTTTTTTTTATTCCAATTTTTATTTACAACTCATTTTAAATAATTTTTAACCTAACCGAGAACTGGTAACAATGACCGTCGTCTCGTTGTAGCGAAATCGACCAAGGGTTTTGGTGGGAATCGAACCCACGACCCCCTGTTTCATAGGCTAGCACGCTACCAACTAGCCTACAGGGGAAAAAGAATATTTGTCGGATTCGGTTTAGAGTAAATTACAGGGGAATATTAACAAATATTTCGGGAGATATTTTATCAATTCTGAGGATATTTATTAATTGAGAAATTTTTTTCGATTTGGAAATATTTTTGAATTTACAATTTTATTTGGATTCGTGGGTATATTTGTGGGAATATAACAGTATTCGGGGGAAAAGTAATCAATTTACGATAGGAGGTAATCATTCCCCATGGTAATGTTTTCAACATTGTTGAAAGTTTGGCAACCCTATTTGGAATTTATGTTTTGTCAAATTTGTTTATTTTCTTGAAATTTCAAATTTAATTTTTTTTTTATTTTCTTGAAATTTTAATTAAAATTTGACATTTCAATTTTGATTAATTTTTGAAAATTTCAATAAAGTTGATGTTCGTTAAATTTCAATATGATCAGAGTGTCGTGAATATTTCTTGTTTAATTTCGTGATGTAATGGTGGTAGGGAACTAATGGATTAGAGTGTATGTTGATGCTGCTGTGTCCTTCCATATTTCCGGTCGTCGGATTCCCCATGACCCTGCGTTTTTGGGTGAGCAGGGTAAGTGCTTAAATTTAATTCGCAATGGACATGAGGCTACGGTATGACATATTTTGTGATATAGGGACACAGGAGCCGTGGATGGTACAGGGACACCGACAACATACATGGTTGAATAACTACACCTTATGTCTGTTTGTTTACCTTACTGCAACCTACTCATTTATACTACTTTTACTACAGCTGGAAAATTTCAATACAAAAAGTCAACAAAAATTTCCAGTTGTAGTAAAAATAGTAAGAAATTTGGGTAAACAAACAGACTGACCTCTTATGTGGCTCCATGGAGGTGAGAATAGGAAAACCTGCTGATGAGTTCCCCAAGGCAAGGACCGAAAGCGCTCCAGGAAACTGCCGAATAAGAGCATCCACGGCATAACTACTCCAATAGGTGGAGTTAAGATTTCGGTTATTTTTAAATTTTTTCAGATAGGGCGGTAAGGTGTGAGATACTATGTTTATCTTGGTCTATATACACAAATACCCTACTCTCGTTATAGTAGTTAAGATTGAACACCCTACAATTGTTGATATTAGTGCGTACATACATAGGGTAATGGTCATTTGGAATATAAACGACAATGGACTGAATTTGTAAGGTCTGGTTACGTCAAATGAAATTTCTCAGATAGCTAGGAGAGTAGGATAGATGTAGTTACCCAGGCAGAAACTGCAAACCGTTCCAAAGAAAAAGTCTCGGCAAAGCACTTTATTTTTTGTGTAGAAGGTGTATGAATTCGAAAAAGTGCTTTGCAAGCGCTTTGCCAATGTTTTTCTATTTAAATCCGTTCAAAGTATGATTTTTTTATTAAAATTTATTATTTTTCATAGCAATTGGAATATTTTTTATTTTCCTGCAGCATAAGTGGTGACCGGTCCTTGATAGTTCTCGTGATATGTAACTTAATGTTAGACACAATGACCTACATATTACAAACTTGACACCATTTATATAAAAACAACTATTTCTTTCGTGAGGAAGTGTCTTAAACTCCGGATACATCACAAGTGAAATGTCACTGGGCCTATCCCATTGGAACACAACGCGTTTCGGTTGAATACACTACTTTTTTTTGGGACTGCCAAAATTTTTCCTAAAAAATTTTTAATAAATTTGTTATTCCAAAACGCAAACAAAACCGAAAACAAATTTTTTCCGGAACTTGGAAAATATTTCAAAGTTTGTCCACCCGAGTAAAAATTTTCTGGTCTAATCATATATAATTTGATACAATCTTATATGAGTTAATATGCTTCCGTATAAATTTATATAAAATTTTATCTATCACTTTGATACGGTTGATCCACTTTATATGGTTAGATATTGCTCCATATATGATTAGATTCGTATTTTGGTTTTGCTCATCAAATTATATAACAATAGATATTATAAGATCAATTTGATCTAATTAGATTTGACCAAATTCAGGATCAAATTGTATCAATTTTTATATTTTTTGATCTAAAGTAATACAATTAGATATTATTTGATACAACCATTTTACGGATCAAATTAGATCTATTTAGTAAAATTAGCATAATATTTTTACTAGGGCAATTTTTATTTTTCCTAATAAATCAATCAATTTTTTATCCTAATTTAATAAATTTCTGTATTCAAATAAACACCAAAATAAGTTGTGTCTTATGGACTTATACAATTTAGATACATCCCATTTTTTTGTTTTAAAAGTGCTATAATAGTACCATATTTTTTGTTTTTAAAGCGCTTTCAAAGCGCTTTAAAATAGCAACGGCATATCGTTTACCGTTGTTATCATTTTGGACGCTGGGAGAGTACTAAACTGTGATACTTTGCCAGCGCTCTAACGTTCGTATTTTTCTGCCTGGGTAGCTTAAAACTTGCCGCTATAGCGGTCAAAGTTGTAAAAAATTATGTATTTCGACCAAAATTAATGTTCGAATTTTTTAACAAAATCCGCGATTTTGGTCCACAGGTGCTGATTTTTAAACATATAAATCATTGTTTACCCAAGTCCAAAAATACTGATCAGTTTCGGTGGACCAAAATCGCTGATTAGCATTTTTGGACCAAAATCGCGTTTTCATGTATTTTTAATATTATTTAGTTAAAACACTTTCCAAATTTGGATAAAAAAAAAAGTTTTTACGTTTAAAAATCAGCACCTGTGGACCAAAATCAAGGTTTTGGAATTTTTTTTTAAATATGTATTTCTCCAATAAAGTATGCGAAGTTTCTGAATTTTTGAGCCGGAGTTGGTCAAAAAATTCGGGTAATTTTGGTCAAAATACGTAATTTTTTTTAACTTAGACCGTTGCAGCGCGCTAATTGCCGACTGAAGTTGACCTTGCAAAATTTTTTCATAAATTTTTCATAATGAGCTCCAACGTGACCATTAGAGCACCCATGGAATTCACTGGAATGTCAAAAGTATTAATTTTTCCGCTCCCCGCGCAATTTCCGGTAGCTTGGGCGTTAAAAATAATATCCGTGCCAAAACTGGACCTATCGGATAAAAACAGGCCAGTCACTTTCGACTTTTAGGCCTTAAAATGGACTAAAATTAGTACAAACATTTTTAACGCTATTACTTTTAATCTAAGGGCTTTACGAAAAAAATGCACTTAATCATTTTGATGCAGAACCAGATGAAAAACATTTTTGTCATACATCATTTCCAGATATCTATGGTCCATCATGGTGTTTTAAGCGATCAAAATCAAAAATTGTGATATAATAATTTTTCAGACGGCCCTCGTTTATTTATTCATGACTGTATTTCGGTTTGGTCATCGCAGGATCGTAGAGTGTTATTAGTAGTTTAACCTCGGAAAACAGTTCCAAGCAATCCAATATTTTTGAGTAAATGATAAATAAATAAAAAATTCTATTAAAACTTTTTCATAAAAAGATATATTTTTATTAATAATGGTATCTTTGCCCAAAATTCAAAAAGTGGAAAGGGTTAGAGTTCTTTGATTTTCCTTAAATTTTAATCATATCATTTTTGGACCTATTTTTGGAAAATCTAAAGTTTAATTTTAAGTAGCACTCCAATACATAGATTTGGTAAAATTTCGATCATTTTCTCTCTATCTCAAAAGGAGTCAATCAGACAAAAAAATGCATATACCATTATTTGTAGGAAATTTTCCTTTCTACACGTTTCGTGAAAACATTTATTGTCTGCGACGTGTTTTAAGCCAAATATGCGCACAAAAACTAAATATAAAGAAAGTCGTGAACTTTGGCCCTTATATTCTGACTAACAGACATGAGATTTCTTGGAACTGTTTTCCCAGTTTAAGCTACTTAAACTATCCTACGATCTTGCGATGACCAAACCGAAATACAGTCATCCATAAAATAACGTGGGCCGTTTGAAAAATTATTATATCACAATTTTTGATTTTGATCGCCTAAATCACCATGACGGACCATAGGTATCTGGAAATGGTGTATGACAAAAATGTTTGTCATCTGGTTCTGCATCCAAATCATTATATGCATTTTTTTCGTAAAGCTCTTAGATTAAAAGTTATATCGTTAAAAATGTTTGTACTAATTTTAGTCCATTTTTAGGGCTAAAAGTCGGAAGTGACTGGCCTGTTTTCATCCGATATGTCCAGTTTTGGCACGGATATTATTTTTAACACCCAATCTACCGGAAATTGCGCGGGGAGTGGAAAAATTAACACATTTGCATTTATGGGTGCTCTAGTGGCCATAGAATCGAAATTCGAAAGTTTAAATTTGACGGGAAGTAGGACGAAACGAAAGGTTGGCAACACCTTTGCCAACGTTCTGCCAACCTTGGCCCGCTTGTATTTTTCTGACTGGATAGTATAATATACCCAGGCAGAATACAAACGGGCAAACGTTGGAATGAAGTTGGCGGCGACGGTACCAACTAGGGTTGCCATTCGTACTGTTTTAAACAGTACATGTACTGTTTTTTATAAAAAGTACTGTTTTATGCACAGCACCTAAAACAGTACGCAAAAGTACTGTTTTTTAAAGCGTGTACTGTTTTTGTACTGTTTTTTATACTCATCACCAAAATGTAACGTTTTTCAAAAAAATTTTCATATATGACAAAATTTTAATTCAATTTTTAAAAAGGAGCTAAATGCAATTTAATTTTATACCACACTCAAAAAGAAAAATTATTTAAAAAGTGGAAAACTTAACTAAATTCAATAATGATTTAGCTCCATTGCCATGTTTTCCTTCTTTTTATCTAAATTTTTCTGAAAAATAAGAAAAAGAAAAAACTAGAAAATGGGGAAAAAATTGATTTTATTGAGTACATCTCATTTTTTAAAGTTCCGATTGCAGGCAGACCCCATTAGGTTCGGAACCCATGGGTTCAGACCACCTTAGACCCAGTCCCATTGGGTCTATTAAGGATCGTCATTGATTTTGATTCAACATCTTTCCCCTTTTCGCTCTACCTTGCTTAGTTTTTTTGGATACGGGAATTTAAGGGCCCAAAAGGATCTTTAGAATCTTAACGGGATAACTAAAAAAACTATTACACGGAAGAACTACAAAAATGTATTTGGCATTTTTTTGTTTCGCAATATTTTCTGAGAAATGAGGAACGCCCAAATTTTTAGATTCAAATTGAGGAGTCCATACATTGAAAGAGGATCGGAGATTCTTTACAGATTTTTAGAATCGAAAATGAACACTTTTTTGCTCTTTCTGGCTTAGTTTTTGAAATTTTTGAAACATTTTTTGAAAAAAAAATCCTTAAATTGCATAAAATTTACTAAACCTGAAGAAAAACTGTATCAATTCTAAGAAGATAAATATGATTAACTAATTGATTGCAAATTATGTCAAAGAAGTTTAAAAATTTTTAATAAATTTTACTAAATTGTGAAAAAAAAAACATTTTCCCAAAATTTAGTTAGGCCTTTGTTTGAGTGCAATAATACCGTTTTCTTGTTTGCTTTTTAAAGTCGTGTTTTAATTAAAACACTGTTTTATGGATTTTTTCATATGTTTTTGATAGGAAGATCGGTGTTTTAGTTAAGCGAAAGCATAGACTACAAAAGCTTTTCAAGTAAGATACCGCGGCAACTAAGACAAATGCTTCAAAAAGTCAATCACAATTTTTTCAACACTGATAAAAAAATAGAATAAATTTGAGACGGTTTACCTAAAATGTTCCATCGTTCCGTTAACAACCTTTTATGCTCGTTTTGACTGAGATCTGTTTGAAATCAGGGTAAAAGTGCTAAGTTTTTGTAGTTTGATATAAAATAACACTTTTAAAAAAGTACTGTTTTTTTTTGCAATGTACTGTTTTTTGAGACCAAATGTACTGTTATTCCATATTTCAAATCTGGTAACCCTAGTACCAACGTTGGCGAATCATACCCGTTTCTAGGTCTACGACGTCATTCCGAGGTTGAAATGATAACAGTGGCCAACGATCGCTCGACTTTTGTTTTGACTTTGGGTTAACAATGATTTTACGAATTTACGACCTTAGATTTACCTTTTGCTTAGGAATGTATTGAAAATCGCGATTTAGTGATTTTTAGCTACCAATTTGTACAAATTGATTGAAAAAGCAACTACTTAAGTGTCCATCCACTTAGATTAAAGAGTTGATGTCTATGTAAATCAAAAACTTTTTAAAAAAATAAAAATCTTAAACTTTTAAATTATAATCTATAGTGTAGTGTTTTATGTAAACACAAAGTTGTGCCAACACAATATTTTTAGTAAAACTGTTTTACACTATACAATGTTGTATTTTTGGCTAGCCCGACATTGTACCAACAGAAAATTTTTGGTACGGTTGGCAATTTCTGACTGGGTATATACTTTATGGGGTCCTTCTCTGAGTTACACACGGCAAAATAAGTATACCCCCAGACTGTGGTTGGAGGGTACACAGAATTAATGTGTGTCTTATATTCTAAATAAATCAAATAATACAAAATTCTAAGAAACCATTTTAAAGACTCCTATTTTTAAAAAAACCATTTAAATCTAAATTTTCTAAATGTTCCCATCACGTATAGATCTTTTCATAAATGACAGTTATCAAACGGAAGTTCTCTATAATGCATGGCAAAAGTAAGTAATTCTTTTAAATTAACAAGTGCACTAGAGAAGGTTGAAACTTTAAAATTAAAAAAAAAAATCAGTTTCAAAAACAACTAGGATTTTGTTTGTTAATATTCAACCAAAAATATACATTGAACAAAGGAGGGCAAAATTGAAGCTCTTTCGACAGTTCCAACGACTTTTATAAATTAATGACTCTTAAACGGAAAAAGAACATTTTTGGAAATTCAGATTTTAATTTTTGTACTTTTTCTATCTTCTCAACGATTGATTCTAGGACTTAAAATTTGGAATGTAGGATCAAACATTCAGCAGAGAATATGGTTAAAAACGTGTACCTTAGGGTACTTTTCGATTTCGTGTCATAAAAAATTATTTAAAAAAAACTTGTAATATGACAAGAACAGATTGTAATTTGTATTTTTTGCTACCTCCTGTTTTACGAGTATTCCTAGTAAAATAATAAGCTTTTTCTTGTAATTTTACAAGCTATATACCAATAAAATTGTAAATATACAACTTTTTTGACGCGGTTTTACTAAATTTTTTTTTGTGTAAAATTACCTTGGAAATTTGGACATTTCCAAAAAAAAAATTTAAAATTACAAAAAAAAAAAATTTAAATTTCGATCGAAAATTTTTTGTTAAAGAACAAGGAAAACTGCCAAATACATATTGATAAGATAGGATTACGAAACTTTTTCTAGTAATTTGACAAGTGTTTTTTTTTTGAGTGTACTTTTTCGATTTGTAAAAGAATTTGTAAACATTTATCACAAGGATAAATTACATCTAGATATTTTCACGGGAATTCCCAACATTTTTTGATCTGGCGATCCCGGGAAATAGGGCTGGAGTTCCCGAGAAATTTTATTTTCTCTTAAAATGTTCATGTTTTGACATTTGTTGAATATTTTCTGTTGGCTGGTTAAAGATTTTTTTGTTTTTTTAGTTTCAGTCCACTATATAGATTTTAATACATTTATGTGTAATTCTTCACTCTATTCAACTTTATTCAAACAAAATCATCTAAGGCCAACATACATATTATTTGCATGTGCAAAAATGCAAATGTATCATTTCAAACCATGTACCGAGATGCATAATTGACAGTTAGAAAGAATCTTTTTAAATGAAATGATACCTCTGTTTTTTTTCATCTATTCATTCAACATTTCTTAACTCCCTTTTAATAAGTTTTTATTGTAATTGCTACAAAAATAAAAAAAAAACAAGAAGAAAATCTTAAGAAAACTTTATTTTTCTACAATCATAATGTTGTATCATAATTTATAAACGTTACACAAGACGAAAGACTATAAAGAAATTTCTCATAAAGAAAAATAAGACATGATATCATATCATTTATTTGATGTTTTAATATAATTTTTTTTTTTTTTTTATTATTTTTTCTCTTAAGATGACAGTTAATTTGCAGTCTGTTAATTGGTAGAAAAAAAAATATTTTTATTTCTACTTTAGTAAGGGCTTTTGATTAACCCGAGAATGTTTAATATTATTAAATGTTGCTACCATATCAAGCCAAAAAAGTGAATTAAATTGGTTTATGTTTCAATGCCGATAAGATTTTATACCAGGCGCGAATCCACAGGGGGAAAGGAAAAGGAGACAATTCTAAGGTTGGGGTGTCTCGGCTTATCGGCCATATCGGGGATTTAGGGGTTCAAAACATGGGTCCAAAAATGGCGAAAAAATATTTTTTTTTGGATTTTTCAGCCATTTCTTTTTAAGAAACTATATGATATTTTCATATGAGAAGAAATGTTTTTTAAATGCCTATCCAATGTTGGCATAACCTTTTAAAAATTCGGTTTCTTTAAATATTTTTTTCAGGAAAATGTGTAAATTTTGGGGGGTACTTAAGTGAAGACATAGACCTACGATATCCATATGGATAAGAAATAATCTTTATTAAATTTAAGTCGACCCGTATTTTTGCCCTGGATGATATTCCTGTTAGTTCGGAAATTATCAAAATTTTCCCGAAGGTCCACATGGTTTCATAAGGGGACAAAGAAATTTTTAAACACCGATATGGCCGATAAGCCGAGACACCCCAACCTTAAAATCGTCTCTTTAATATATATTTTAAGTTTCAGGCAAATCGGTTCATAAGGGATAAGATACTTCCCTTGTTAGTATCTTAAAATTTTTCTAATGGAAAAATGTCCCGAAATGTTTGAATTTTTCTAAATGAAAAAAGTCTCGTAATTTAACTTCCATTAACAAGACAAACCGACATTTAAAATTTTACTGATGATAACACTAACTGGGGTGTTTGAAACCGGTATGGGAATACCAGAAATGTCTATAATTTTTAGAAATTCAATTTTTCTTCTGCATTTTTTCAACTTGAACCCTTATTCAAATTTTTCTTTAACAAATATAAGAGAATTTTTCTAGACGAAAGATTAAGGATTTTCTCTAGACGATTTGGGAATTTCTCTATAATAAAGGTTTGTGTATTTTTCTGTAGAAAATATTGAGAATTTTCCTATAGTAACAATTTGCGAATTTTTCTGAAGAAAAATTTGACAATTTTATAATTTAAATTTGATAGTTTTTTCTATAGGAAAAATCTGTTAGTTTTAGTTTATAGGGAACATCTGATAATGTTTAGTTCAAAAAAATCTGAGATGATGGATAAAAATGAGTGCGAATTTTGTACTCTTGCCCAAAACATTAAACCATGATAATGTTTTGTGGAAAATTTGGGTGTAGTTGCCAAAGCAAAGTTTTTTTTAGAAAAAATAATGTTATATTACTTTGCTATTCCAAGCAAAACGAATTGAAATATCAGTCGAGGACCCCATCAAATTTATATATTATTGATCCATTTCTAAGACACTCTAGCTATACATATCCGTACATCTGTCTGTGGAAAGCAAGATGTAAGAAGTCCAAGCCAAAAGAGCTGTACATTTGGTAAATGAGTGCAAAACTAACAATAAGTGAAAAAAAGTATTTTTACATTTTGGAGAGTATTAAAGATTCGGCACCGAAGAATTTAACACTCTCACTTGATTTATGTACATTTAAAAAACAAATGGAACATTTTTATGTGAAAAGTTTACACTTGTTGAAAAAGTAGTTTTGGTAAAAAAAGGGAAAAAATTATTTTTGGTGAAAAAAAAGTTTTGATAAAAAAGTTTTTGATGAAGAAAAAAAGCTTATAAAAAAAAAGTATAAAAAAAATTGATGAAAAAAAAATTATGGAAAAAAAATTGATACAAAAAATTTATGAAAAAAATATAAAAAAAAAAAAATTTATAAAAAAAAATTTGACGAAAAAAAAAATAATTGATGAAAAAAAAAAGTTAATAATAAAGAAAATAATGAAAAAAAAAATTATGAAAAAAAAACTTATGAAAGAAAAAAATTGATAAAAAAAAAATGATAAAAAAAAAAATTGATAAAAAAAAAATTTTGATGAAAAAAAAAAATGATGAAAAAAAAAATTGATGAAAAAAAAAATTGATAAAAAAAAAATTTGATGAAAAAAATTTTTGTTAAAAAATAATTATGTTATTTTTTATTCACCAGCTGGTGAAAAACGGTTTTATTAAGAAAATGATAATAGTAATTCTCATTTTCTTTTTCGGTTGTTGTTAGCTTATATAGTCAAACTGAGGTGGCGTCCTGCAACTTTTTTAAAATTAAACACCAGCCTAAAAGCATTATCATGTTAAAAGAAAAGAGAAAAAGAAATGTCTCAGATTTTTAAAAGTTTTCTAAGAATGTTAGAAATTATCTAAATGAAAAGAGTTTTGGAATTTAAAATTTCTCTTTAGCAAAACTTTGGAAATTTTTCTATTTGAAAAAAATTGTGGATTTTCCTATAAGAATAACAATTTTTATAAGGAAAATTTGCCAGTTTTTCTGTAGGAAAAATCTGAGAGTTTTTGATAGTAAAAACCTGAGAGTCTTCTATAGAGAAAATCTGATAATGTTTCGTTCGATAAAATCTGAGAAGATGATGGATAAAAAGAAAAGAGAAAAATGTGATTATTTTTTATAGAAAAATTGTTTTTGAATCTTAAATTTTTTTTTCAGAAAAAAGTCTCGGAATCTTTTAATTTTTATATAGGAAAAATAATAAAATTTTCTCCAGAGAAAATTTAATATTTATTTTTTTTTAAGTGTTATAATCAAAAATGAATCACAGATTCAGTGTAGAACAAATGTCTTGAAAACTGAGATTTTTTATTTTAAATGTGTCAGAATTTGAAATTTTTTCTATTAGATAGATGTCTCAGAATCTAATACTCTTTTTTAATAGGAAAAACTGAGACCTTTCTGTAAGAAAAAATTCTTAAAGTCCTTGATAAAAATCTCAGACTTAATCTATAGGAAAAACATCTCAGAATTTTTAAGTTTTTTTATATAGAATTTTTTTTTTATGAAAAATGACTCAGGGTCTGAAACTTTTTCTATAGAAAAAAAGCCTCAGAATCTGAGACTTTAAGGAAAAATGTTACAGAATTTGAGAAAATGTCTCAGACTCTGAGATTTTTTCTATTTGAAAAATGTCTAAGAGTCTAGGACTTTTTCTGTAGGAAACTGTAGGCAAAATATCTTATTGTTATAATTTATGACTGTGTTGTAGGAAAATGTCTTAAATTGACAAATTTTCAATAGGAAATATGTCTTAGAAAGTGTTTGAGAATCTTAGACTTTTTCTAAAGAAAAGTGTCTTTCTATAAGTGTCTCAGAATCTAGGAAATTGCCTCAAAAAATTTTAAAAAGCATTATAATCTTTAATTATTCTAATCTCAGGTACACTTAAAAAATTATGTCATTAACAAATAAATTAAAGAAATATATGAGAAAATTAAATTTTGTCTGGCACTGGCTGGACTTAATATTAAGAATATTTAGATATAGGATATGAACACTTATGGCTAGTTCACGGAATTAAAGTGAAGATTCAATAAATAAAATATGAAAAAAAAAAAATATTAACTGTTTGCAGCAGGCGCGGATCCAGATCCCCCCCCCCCCAAAATGATTTTAAATGAAAAAAAGAGAAAGGAAAGAAAAGAAACAAGTGGAAAAGTTAAATTCGACTTTGCCGAATCTATGAATACCCTCCACAATGCCTTTTCTTAAACATTTTTAACGTGAAAAAATTAACAATTTTGATTAGAAATATTTTATTTTGAGTAAAAAACTCTTTTTTTGTCATTTAAAAAAAGAAAAAAAAATACTATTTATTTTTTTTTTGAGTGTAAAACTTTTTTCGAGTGTAATGTTTTGTTTACTGTAAAAATATTTCTGGGTGAATGCACGTACGTATGTACACAAAATAATGACTTTTTTGAGTGTAAAATTTTTTTTTTAGTGTAAAATTTTTTTTGAATGTAAAATTTTTTTCGAGTGTAATTTTTAGCATTGATAATGCTTTTAAAACTAAACAAGTTAGAAAAGCATTGCTAAGTTAATGCTTTTAAAACTTGATCAACATGTGGCATTTAGGATGAACCCAATCTTAAATTCGGGGTTTTGCTTATAACTTTTGAACCACTGGGCCGATTGAGCTGAAATTTAATACCAAACAGACCTGGGGAACGGCAAAGAACGTCACGTTTCAGCAGTCCCATTATTATCTTTCGAAAGTTATCGTGTTTTTTATCTCGTAAATTCGCGAAAAACTCTTACCGAAATTTACTCTTTTGCTCATAACTTTTGTACCACTGGACCGCTTTGGCTGGATTGCAATACCAACCGGACCAGGTTAATAACCAACATATATGCCAAACTTCAGTAGCCTCTGTAATCTCTTTCAAAAGTTAGCGTGTTTTCTACGGACGGACAGACAGACGGACGGACGGACGGACATCGCTAGATCGACTTAAAATCGATCCAGGATCATGAATATATATACTTTATGGGGTCCTAGACCAATATTTCGATGTGTTACAAACGGAATGACAATCTTATATATACCCTCTATCACTAGAGTGGAGGGTATAAAAAGGAAAAGAAAAAGAAAAGGAAAAAAGAAAAGGAAAAAGGGAAGGAAAAGGAACAAGGATCGAAAGAAAATGACCAGGATGTATAAAAATCTTTTGGAGAGGTATATGTGTGCTGATGATTTACGTCAGCACACACAGCCTCCATCCTAAGGAATTGTTTCTACATCCTTGTGATAAAATGTTTCAGAATTAAAGAAAATTCATACGAAAAACTTAAAAAAAAGGTGGTAAACATTTACTAACCGAATAACTTTCCTTATCATTTTCTAAGGAAAAAGTATTATATTTTTATAGAAAAATGTCTCAAAATTCCAGACTTTATTTTTAGAAAATGCTTTGATACTTGTTTGACTCTGAATGTAAGAATTTTTTGATTGAATAATTATCAAAAAATATCTTATATCTTTTCTTTAGGAAAAATTCCTCAGCAACTAAGAAAATGTTTCAGAATCTGCCAAGAACTACAAAAAAAAATAAAAATCTTAGAATCGAAAAGATTTCTACAGACAAAATTCTATAAGGCAATATATTTTTTTCTGTTTAAGATATCTTTTAGAACTGCATATTTTTCTATACGAAAAGTTTATCAAAACCGATTATTTATTTGAGAGATTTTTTTTTGTATAAAAATCTTTCAGATTGAAATTTTTCTGATGGGGATTTTTCTGATTAAAGTTTTTCTGTTGGAAAATCCTATGAATTTTTCTACAGGAAATATGTCTCTGAATATGTAAATTTTTCTTATAATAATAATATTTATTCTATAAAAAAATGTCAAGAATCTAAGAAATTGTCTTAAAAAACATTAGATAGCACTAAAACCGTAAAATTTTTCTATTAAAGAGTGCTATAAAATTTAAGATTTAACTTTTAGAACAGTGTATCAAAATTTCTTCATAAAATGTTTTAAAAACTGATAATTTTTTAGTATCAGATAATTTTGTTTTACAAAATATGTTTCAGGATCTGAAAATATTTGTATACGAAATAGTTTTTGGAATCTCAGAATTATCAGAATTCAGAATTTTTTGTAGAAAGAATATCTCAGAATCTCAGATTATTTCTATAGAAAAAGTTTAGAAATCTGAGACACTTTCTACAAAAAAAAATTTGAATCTGAAAGTTTTTCAACAGAAAATATGATCTAAGAATTAAAGTACTTTTTTTATCAAAGTTAAGAATCTTAACATTTTTATAAAGGAAAATATCTCAGAAATAAGTTATTTTTCTATATGAAAGATATTTTAAAATTTAAGAATTTTTTTTAGTAAAAATGTATCAACATCTGAAAAATTTTGTGAAGGGAACATTCCCTGCAAGCATTTCGAAACGAAGAAGACACGCTAGCGTATCACCTGGAAGATAAATTGTATTGCGGGGGATATCTTCTTCGTATTGCGGAAGAAACACCCGTGAGTACAAATCGTGTCCCGAAAGCGATACGTCCAGGAGATACGAAGGCAATTCTTCTGGAGGATAAATACGCAATATTGCCAGATAATCATTTGGAAGATAAATTGAAGATATCACTCAAATTTTACCTAGAAGATAAAAAGAAGATGTTGTCATTTTCTCATAGGAGATAAAAGTATTTTTATTCAAATTAAAGGAGTTATTTTACAAACGATAGTGTTGAAGGATAATTTATTCACTGTTTCCATGATCTTGAAATTGATTATCTTCCTTAAAAACGGCACATTGAGTTGTTGAAAATTTGCAGGACCTATTGTAGTTAAAAAAAAATATTAAATTTTGCATATTCATGCTTACGTTGTTTGCGAATACATTACTTACCTTTTATCACCAATTTTTATGATTTTTTGTTGATTTATTACGAAAAAACAGTGAAAATCGAAATAAAAAATATTTTTGAAAATAAATCAAATGTATTGATTTCATATTTTTTACATCCGTATGATAAGAGGAAGATATCGTATATGTATCGCGCAGGAGAAAAATCACCTAGGAGATAAATTTTTGATAATTTGGCGATTTTGTGTACTTTATAAATTGCCAAAATATCTTCGAAATGATAAAAGGAAGATTTTCAAAAATACTACTTTGATGAATTTTTATTACGATAAAAAGAAGATATTGCCGCAATTTCTTCCAGGGGATATTTCTTCCATATGCTTGCAGGGATTGATAAAAAACTAATACTTTATTATTTTTTTTTTCAAAATATGGGAGTTTAAGTATAAATTTGGTTTAAAAAAATATAAATTTTAATATATGTAGAAGTTTACGTGTCTATTCACAGTTATGACTGGCTATGACAGTCATAACTTTGAATAGGCGTATTTATTTGACTATAAACGGTGTTATTTATGAAGTAAATCGGTCTGTTAAATACTATAGTCGCGCCTGATTTAAATACTATAGCTTTTACTTAATTTTTTTCTTTTGTTTTTAAAAACACCCCCCCCCCCCCCTTCCACAACATACCAAAATTCATTGCTTTCCGATCTCATATTTTTTTTTTTTTTTAAATAAAATCAACCCCCCCCCCTCCCAAATGAAATTCCTGGATCCGCGCCTGGTTTGTAGTTTATTTAAAAACTTTTACGTTTTGTCTTTTTTAAAAGAAAAACCATTTGTTTAATGTTCAATTTTTTCAAATGATTATTTCTGTTCTTTGTTTCAAAAATAACAACATAAAAAATAAAGACTTTTATTAGCATTAAATTTTTAAAGTCATTTATTTTGGTTCTGTAAGTAACTTTTATTGTCAAAAAAAAAAAAAAAAGGTTCTGTAAGTAAAAATAAGTGATTTTTCTTTAATTTTTATTGATTTGTGAACGTTATTTTTTCTTTTAAATTGTTGACATTTTTTAAAGAGAAATCATTAGTTTTTACTTATTTGTGTGGGTTATTTTTTTGGTGAAGAAAAAAATCAAAAAATTTTTATAGAAATATAAAAATACTAGTCGTGTTCCCCTGCCAGGCGGAACACCAAATCACTTTTCTCAATAATTCAAATTTTTACCAAACTTTATAAAAAAATTATGTTTGTGCTTCAAAAATTTAGTATTGCTAGATTGAGTTATATCAATATATTTCCCAAACTTGAAAAAAATTTATGAGTAAAAAGGTTTTATTGATAAAATTTTAGAACTAAATTTAGCACGCCCATTTCGTTTCCGTCCTTAAACCGGATATCAATAATCCATCGTGTGGATCTGTATCATGGTCACTCCATATACATGGCAACTTTTATCTTTCTTAGGCTGGATTACTCAATGCTCCGTTATAAAATAACTCTCCGTTAAATTTTACTTTTTCATAAAAATTTTGACATAAGGCTTAGTAGCTAATCCGCCCTTAGTTATGAAGGGTTTTAAAATTAGATAAAATGTTAAAAAACACAACTTTTTCACTTAAATTTTTCCTTATAATTCTCCGTACACAGTTTAATTCATAAGGATATGATCCATTGTCAATACTTTATGCTTTACAATTTTCAGCTTCCTTAGTCAATAGGGATTTCAGAAATAGTTTAAATGTTTAAAAACTTAATTTTGCCGTCTTCCAACACTTCCCTGTCTTAAAGGCCGAAAATCCGGCTACGTTACAAATTATATATATATATATATTCTCCGTCAAAAATTAAGTCTGACTACTTTAGAATATGCTCCATTGTCAGGATAATATGCTTGCCAATTTCCGGCTGCGTAGGTCATTAGGGCTTTAAAGTTATAGTATGTTTCCAGTGGCATGATTTGGGCAAATCAGAGTGTTTTGAGGAAATCATGTCATTTTCTACATGTTTTCCCATAAATTTTTCATATGCGCAAAACATCTCAAATTGGGTGTTTTGGTACAAAACATGTCGACTTTTCAAACTCACGACTTGTTTTGGTCAGTGCAACACTGAATTTTATATTCGAAAATAAAAGCTACTCATTCGAAGTGAGTGTTCGCAAGAAGAAGAAGACATTTTATTTTTTTTATTATTAAAATAATTTACAATTTGATGTTTAAGCATCTTTATTTAAGTAATTATAATAAACTACAAAATTAATTGTTTTTGGTAATTATTTTCTTAATTTTGTTGTTTTCTCTATTTTGTAGAGAAAACGTCAAATTAATTACGAAAATTCGTAATTAATTTGACGTTGCAAATCACTTCAACTTGAGTGGAAACAGCTCGAAGTGTTTTGCTCAAATCAAGTGTTTTTAATCTCGATGGAAACATGGTTTTAGTTAAATTAAAAAAATAAAACACAATATTGCCTTGCCCCTTTTTCCTCTCAACTCTCCGTCTACATTCCAAAAATGTTAAATCGGACTACTTTAGAAAATGCTTCATAGTTAGAACTGTTAGGGATTTTCAGCTTCCTAATTCATTGGGGCGGAGCTTAAAAATACTCAAAATGTAAAAAAAAACAAATTTTTCCAAGTCCCCTTTTTCTCGTAATTCGCCGCCCACAGGCAAAAAATCCGGCTTCGTAAGAATCTATCCCTGGTGTTTTACTATTTACATGATTTTAAGCTTTTAAGTTTATCAATAAGATCCAAACGGTGCTGGATACACAAAAAATAAGGGAAACAAAAAAAAAAAATTATACATACAGAAAATAGATGGAAATCAAGCTACCACGACCCTTTGCCTTTCTTATTCTCCACCCATACACTGGATATCAAAAATCCAGGTTCGTGTTGATCTTCCCCATGAAATCTACTATATACATTAGGGTTATGACTCATTTTTGATAAAATTTTTACCTATCACCACGTGATAGGCAATACAAAATTAATATTAAAAATCGTATTTGCGGGTCATTCCGCATCAAACGTAATTTCTAAAAATCCTCAGATATTTTTTGTTTTAAGTAGGGATGTCGCGAATATTCGTCACTATTCGGT
The DNA here is from genome assembly GCA_963921195.1 of Pegoplata infirma. NCBI lineage: Eukaryota > Metazoa > Arthropoda > Insecta > Diptera > Anthomyiidae > Pegoplata > Pegoplata infirma. The sequence goes on from OY992537.1 coordinate 124,970,856, forward strand.
ATTCGGCATATTCGGCATGTTTTTTGAATATTCGGTTAAATAAATATTCGGTAACAGTTTGCCGAATATTCGGCAAAATTTAAATTAGTTAAAAAACACTTTTTATTAACGTTTGACTCTTTTTCGTAGTAATTTCAGTTTATTTTTTACACAAAAAAACTTGAGCACTTGATCAAAATTCGAATTGTTAAGGTACCAGAAAAAATAGTGTCAACAATAGCGTTGTTGTCTTTTAATCTGGTACTTTTTTTTTATATTTTACATAGGTAAAATACAGGCGTATGAATAATAAATATTATTCGGCAAATATTCGTATTCGGTTCCAACCGAATACCGAATAGTAAATATTCGGTAAAATGCCGAATACACTATTCGCGACATCCCTAGTTTTAAGTCCTATTTTTCAAAAATAATGTAATTTTAACCCTTGCAATGAATGAATTATATAAAAAACGATCTTGTGAACACTTACGAATAAAAATAAAACCGCTCGGATTTTTACTTTTGGAGCTATGTACATGTTGCCAAAGTTGACTTTATAAATAGTTAACGTTATGCAGTTAAGGGTTAAACCGCCAAATTTTAATCTTGAAGGAATCAAAAAAGTCCCCCCAAAAAGCATTCGTCTTTTGACCGTAAATTGCTTTTTCTACGCATCGTTTGAGTCTCATATTTTCTTTGTTAAATCGTTTGGTGCGGGAACTTTTTTGACGGAAGCGAAAAAGTAAAAATGCAATTCTTAATATTTTATTATGGCCTTTTTGGCTAGGGCAGGTAAATTTTGATATTTGCAAAAAATCCAAAAATTCATAACCCTAATATACATGCCAATTTTCATCTTCCTAAATCATTGGGGGTCTTTAAATTAGGTAAAATATTAAAAAACCCAATTTTTCCACGCTCTTTTATCTTTTAATTCTCCGTCCACAGTCGAGAAATCTTAAATCCGATTATTTCAGGATATACTACATCGTTAGGACTATACGCTATGCATTTTCCGCTTCCTTTGGGGAGTTCAAAAGAAGTTAAAATGTTAAAAATCCCAATTTTGTCACTCCCCATTTTCCTTTCAATTCTCCGCCCACAGTCCAAAAATTTAAAATTCGACTACTTCAGGATATGCTTCATCGATAGGACTATATGCTAGGAAATTGTCAGCTTCCTAAATCATTAGAGGACTTTAAAATAAGCAAAAATGTCAATCTTCATCTTCATAGGTCATTGGGAGTCTTCAAATTAGTTAAAATATTAAAAAACACAATTTTTCCACGCCCCATTTTTCTCTTAATTCTCCTTCCACAGTCTAAAAAATTAAAATCCGATTACTTCAGGATATGCTTCTTTGTTAAAACTAAATGCTATGCAATTTTCCGCTTCCTAAGTCATTTAGGGGCTTCAAAAGAAGTAAAAATGTTAAAAAATCCCAATTTTTCCACGCCATTTTTCCCCCTCAATTCTCCGCCCACACTGCGAAAATTTTAAATTCGACTACTTGGGGATATGCGCCATCGTTGAGACTATATTCTAGGAAATTTTCAGCTTCCTAAGTCATTAGGGGGCCTTAAATTAAGCAAAAATGTAAAAAAATTGAGTTTTGCCACGCCCACTTTTCCACTTATTTCTCCGCCCACAGGCAAAAAACCGAAAATCCGGCTACGTTAGGATCTGCCCCAGGTCGTTTACTATATGCATGCCAATTTTCAGCTTTGTAGCTCATCAGTGGGCTTCAAAAAGCTCTGGATAGACAAAAAAAAGAGGAACACACAAATAGGGAAATTATATATTTAGATGTTTGTATTAAGTGACCTTGGCACGATGGGTAGAGTGTCTGGCCAGAATATAGTTGATTGTGGGATCGATTCCCCATTTTATTAACATTTTTTTTTCAATACAAAAATTGTAAAAATAACCTACGAAATCATTAACAAAAGTTTTATTTTAAACTTCAAATTTTGCATACATTTTTTAAAAGTCGATTTCAAAAACAAAAACAATTTTTATGGAAATAAAATTGAAAGTTGATTTTAATTTTATTTTATTTTCTGTGGTAAGGCTGATTAATTTTTAATGTTTTTTCTGTATTTGTTGAACAAAATAACATAACAATCATTAATATTTAATGTTTTCGTAGATTATTTTTTTCGAAAAAGAAAGTAACGTTATTTTTTAATGTTCAATGTTATTTATTTTAGAAAATTTTACTAACAGTAAAAAATAAATGTTGATATTTGTTAAAACAAATGAATAATTACTGGAATGGTTTTCAATTGTTTTATCACTTGTTTTGAATATGTTTTTCATTTGTTTTTGCCTACAAAATATTTTCAGGCAAATGTGGAAATGTTGATACTTTCCCATCTCGATAAATATTAACCAATTAATTTATTATGCTTTTTGCAATTTAGTAATACCATTTTCTCATTATTTTAATGGTTTTTTTAAATCCACGCCAACAAAAGGGGACGAGCAGAAAAAAACTAAATTTTCGAGCCCACTGGGTCTACGTGCAGGAGTTTAAACCCCGTCTGACATAAAAAGATTTCATTTGTTTAACAAAAATGGCAAAAAAAAAGGTGTAAAAATGGCGTTTTTTAAGAGTTTTTTTTATTAGTTCGTTAAGGGGGAACTTTTTTCCCTCTGGCCCGATTGTGCTCATTTCCGAACTTAGCCGGCCTACGAACGTTATACATATTCTTACCAATTTTCAGGGGTCTAGCTCTTTTATTTTGGACTGAATATTGGTTTATACAGACGGACGGACGGACATTCATAAAACGACTTAGAATCGATCATAGATCAATAATATATATACTTTATGGGGTCCCCGACCGATATTTTTATGCATTACAAACGGAATGACAAAGTGAGTATACCCCCATACTGTGGTTGGAGGGTATAAAAATAGGTTGTTAAAAAAAAGTATGTTTTTAAACTCTTTACGTTGGTTAACATTGTGGAGGGTATTTAAAGAATCTGCATCTAGGAAACTTGTATGATCATTAGGGGTATAACCAAAATAAGAACCTATCATTACGGTATGGGGCATGTTATACTGATTACAAAAAACGTTATCCGGAGTCATTTTGGTCCAAAAACCTTCGGCACCGATTTCAATTTCTAAAACACTTTAATTTTAAATTTTTATAAGTTTTATGGTGGGAATCCTTCCCTTCCACCGTTTTTTTTTTTGTTTTTTGTCGTTTTACAACAAAAATAAAACAAGAAAAAACTAACGGTATGGATTTTAGCATTAGAAATATGGGTTTCCTGAATAATTGAAAAAAATTTTAGCGAAAACTTCATCGCGATCGGTGCCGAACCTTTTTTAACATTCGCGAAAAAAAGAACACACATTTCTTATTGATTTTTCATGTAGTTTCTCAATATGATAGGTCCTTTTTGATATTTACAAAAATATGCTAATGGTTATATCCCTAATGATCATCCTTCTTACAAATTTAAAGTTTTAATGTCTAAAGGTTAAAAGTGAGTGAACAATGGGTAAAAAGAAAGGAAAAATTGGTTCTCAAGATTTACTTCTTCGCTTATATACTCCCATGGTTGGAGGGTATTTATTTAATCCAGTAACAAAAAAATACTTACTTTTACTTTAATGGGTTAACACGTACCTGTATAAAGGTCTTTTTTTATATATGATGAAATTTAATTTTTAATTTCCTATCATTTTATGCAACAATTTCAAAAGAACATGTTTGCCATTTAAAATAACAAGATAAGTCATTAGTAAAAAACAGCATTTTTAACTGCGAAACCACATGATTAAGTTTTAATTTTTTTTTTATATGACTTAAAATGCTTTTTTTAAACCTTTAAACAAAGCAGAGAGAAGTAACAACTAATTAGAGAAAATGCGTAGAATTGTAAAATAAAACTTTAATATTTTCTACAGCTACAAAGTCCTTAATATTAAATAAAAAATATGATAAAATATCATATCGCTGGCTTAGTCAACAAAATGCTAAGTGTTTTTTTGAAAAGTCACTTGAACCCCAAAATTCATTCATTAAACCATTTTGAATAGACAATCTAAGAATAAATAAAAAAAAACAAAATAGTACTTTTTGATAAAAAAAAGTACCAAAATAGTGCTTTTTGTAAAAAAAGGATCCAACATTTTTTAACAGAAAGACTAGAAAATTTTAACAAAAAAGCAACAAAACATTTTTAAAATAAATGGAACATTTCATAAAACAGTACTTTTTTATAACAAATATCAAAAAGTACTTTCTATAAAGTACCAAAATAATATTTTTTAAATAAAAGTTTGTTAATAAATACTTAAATAAAACATATTCATAAAAACTACAAAAAAATAGTACTTTTTTATAAATCCTTTATTTCAAAAAGTAATATTTTAGTACTTTTTTTAAAAAAAGCACTACTAATAAAAAAATACTTTATAAAAAATACTATTTTGTTACTTTTAATAAAAAAAAAACACTTTGGTACTATTTTGGTTCTTTAAAATGTACGATATATTTTGTTAAAAATTACAATTTTTTTACTTCTTTCGTAAAACAAGTACTTTTTTTATAAAAACAACAAAAAACAAAAAATTCGAACAAAAATTCAAACCTAATGAACATTTTTCAAGACTTGAAAAGTCCTACTAAGGGTTAACAATGGGAAAAATACAACTCTGTTAAAAGTTAAGATGGATTAAATTTCTGCCAAATGAATACAACACGAATTGATGGTGAATACGGGTTATTCAACACAAAGAGGAGTAATGCCAATTCTTAATTTCATCAAAAGTTTCATTTAAATGGCTAATTTTAATCTGACACACATTAAGTGTGTGGCAATCGAAGGAGTGCTGATGATGGAAGAGTGGCATCTTCCGAAAGCTGTCGACATCTCCACTTAGCCTGTGTTGTCACTTGATTTTTTTTCAGATTTTTTTATTGTACAACAATTATTATTTCTCAAAAATAATTAATATGGACTCAAACCGAACTAAATAAAAATTCAGTTATAAAATATTCAGTCCAACAATATATAAACACAATTACTAAATTTTACTTTTTTATAAAAAAGTACTAAAACAGTATGATTATTTTAGTAAATATACTTTTAATCAAAAGTAATAATTTGATTCTTTTTATAAAAAAGGACTAATTGGGTACTTTTTATAAAAAAAATCAATTTTTTATAAAAAAAGTACTACACAAAAAATTTTTTTTCCATGAACGATTTTCATAGTATTTATGAACAAATCCATACAATTTATTAACTTTTTCATAATACTTATAAACTTTTTCATAGTATTTATGAAAAATGTAAAAAATTCTTAAATTTCACATATTATGATTTATTCATAAATACTATAAAAAAGTTTATAAATATTATGAAAAAGTTAATAAATTGTATGAACTTGTTCATAAATACTATGAAAATCGTTCATGGAAAAAAAAAATTTTGTGTGTACATTAGGGATATAACCAAAATAGGAACCTATCATAATCGTATGGGCAATTTTATAATGATAAGAAAAAAAGTTATCCGGGGACATTTTGGTCCAAAAACCTTCGGCACCGATTGCAATTTCTAAAACACCATAAATTTACATTTTTTTATGTTTTATGGTGGGATTCCTTCCCATCCACCGTTTTTTGGCTTTTTGTCGTTTTACAACAAAAATAAAACAATCACAAATTTATAAAATGGTTTTCGACACTAGAAATACGGGTTTTCCGAATAATAAAAAAAAATTTTAGCGAAAACTTCATCGCGATCGGTGCCGAACCTTTTTTAACATTCGCGAAAAAAAGAACACACATTTCTTCTTGATTTTTCATGTACTTTCTAAATATGATAGGTCCTTTTTGATATTTGCAAAAAAACGCAAATGGTTATATCCCTAGTGTACATATTTTGTTTGAAAATTACTAATTTGTTACTTAAGAATTCTTATTAAAAAATTCTTATTGGTTAAAAGTTCTATATAGTACTTTTTGATAAAGATACCAAAATTAAGTCCATTTTCTAAAAAGTACTATTTTACAAAAAGTACTAAAATATAACTTTTAAATAAATTGTACTTAACCGCGTTTTTCGCGATTGAAATTCGTTTTCACATGAAGTGCCGAGACTGATTTGAACTATACTACATTAAAATTTCAATGTTCATTAAAAAGGATTTAGCATTTTTGCCGACTAAGACAACAATATTTATAATGATATTAGTAATTTAGCACGAAGTTATAAAAACGTCGTGGAATTTAGAAAGAAATTCCTTTAATGACATCAACAAGTAGGAAAAAGTTTCGGAAAATGTTTAACTATTTAGAAAAACTCACAATTTAATTTAAAGCCTTGGGATAATTAAGAAAAAAACATTCCTTAATACAAAAAAAAAATTTGTGTGCAACATGTTTAAATAATTTACCTAAACAAAAGACTTAAGAAACATACTTGCTCCACTGAAATCCCATTTTTCTGTTACATTTATACGAAAAATGCCTTAGTATGTGTTAACATTAATTAATAATGGTATTCAGATTTTTTTTTAATGTATCGCTCATTTACTTGTATAGGGTCATAACTAGAGTTTTTCACGGGAATTCCCGGGACGGGATTTCCCGGGAATTCCCGTAAATTTTCGATCCCGAAATCCCGGGAAATAGAGCGGGAATTCCCGGGAATTTTAGTTTCTTTAAAATTGTTGATTTTTCGACTTCTATTGATTATTTTGTATGTGATTTTTTTAGAGATTTTATTAAAATTCTTGATAATTGATGGCAGAAACGTACGCAGGGACCAGGAGAGCCCAAAAAGTATTCAAAGAGAGTCCTTCTAACTAAAAAATGTCATAAAATCTGAGACGAAATGAAAAAGTCTCACAATATCTAAATCTTCGATTGGATATAATTATAAGAACCTGATTCTTTTTCAGAAGCTGAGAAATTTTCTTTCTGCATTAGAAAAATTTGCAGTATGATTACACTGTAAGACAAACTTCAACTTTTTTTTAACACCAGAACGAGACCTTATACTCTTGAAAGTAGAGCCCCTCTGGAATAAAACTGCATTTACAGTTTTTCATTTGGTGATCATTTGTCCTTTTTAGAGGACTTTAAAGTTTTGAAGGACATTTAAAGTAAAAAAAAAAAAAAATATTTCTACTTATCCTACGATACTGAGATAAAAAGCAAATGAAAGAGGAAAGCTTCCTCAATTTTTTAAACATGTTCGTTTTGTCATATCAGGTTAAAAGGATATCAATAAGGTCCTTTCAAAATTTTGTCCTTTAATATCCTTGAGAATTTCCAGCCATTTCTTCCGGAAAAAATATATGTTAAGGACATTGATATGCACTAACACATTGTTAAATTTCATCCTTCTCACTTTGTTAGTTTAGTGTAAAAAAAATAAGTTTTTATATATAACTGAAAATATATTTTTTTGTTTACACATAGCCTCCCAAATATTAACTAATTTTCTTGGAAAAAAATCTAACACATGAATAAATGGATATACATGTGAAACTGGACCCTCCATGGAGTAAAAGTACGTTCATAGTTTTTTATTCGGTGATCCGGTTTCCTTTAAATACCATGTACAATGTTAACCAAAGTGAGAGATTTAAAAAAACAAATGAATTTGTTTCTTTGGGTTAATAATTTATGTTTTTTTTTTTTTTGGTTTAGTTTTTAGATTTTAAATTTTTTTTAATAGTTTTATTAACAATCTAATGGATTGTCTTTATAATTTTGTTAACTAATATTAAAATGCATCATTTGAAGTCTATATGTAAATAAATCGTATAAAAAACACGTGTTTACTTATTTGTACTTTTACTTATGCAAGTATATGCTATATGTATGACAATTGCTGTGTTTTTCAATAAGTGGATTTATTTTCGGATTAATCTTATTTAGTTCAAAATAAATAAATTAAAATGCCAAAACAAATTTGGAATATTTTTTTTCCACAATCTACGATAAATAAGCAATTATTATCCTAAAAAATAATAAAAAAATCTGGAAACTTAAAAAAGTTATAAATAAATAAAAATAAATCCAAATAAATTTTAGGATTTAATAAATCCGTTTTGGATTAATTTTGTTTTATTTATAACTTTTCTCATTTTCCAAATTTGTTCATTCTTTTTTCGGATTATAATTGCAAATTTATTGTAGGTTACGGAAAAAAATATTCCAAATTAGTTTTAGTATGTTAAAATATTTTTTTTTAACAAAACAAGATTAATCAGAAAATAAATCCACTTATTGAAAAACACAGCAAATAAATTTTTTTAACTCTTGCTTTAAACAACAACCTAAAATTAAGGCAAAGCCGAAAAACTTCCTCTGAAATTCTTGAGTTTGACTTTATATCACCATTTCCGCAACAAAATAATAGAAGTAATTTTAAAAAGTTTTTGAATTTTATATGTCATTTGTAACTTAAAAGTTTATTTAAAAGGAGACCGGATCACCGAATAAAAAACTGTGAACTTACTTTTACTCCATGCAGGGTCCAGTTTCACATGTATATCCATTTATTCATGTGTTACATTTTTTTTCCAAGAAAATGGGTTAATATTTGGGAGGCTATGTGTAAATAAAAAATATATTTTCAGTTATATATAAAAACTTAGTTTTTTTTTTTACACTAAACTAACAAAGTGAGAAGGATGAAATTTAACAATGTGTTAGTGCATATCAATGTCCTTAACATACATTTTTTCCGGAAGAAATGGCTGGAAATTCTAAAGGATATTAAAGGACAAAATTTTGAAAGGAGCTTATTGACATCCTTTTAATCTGATATGACAAAACGGACATGTTTAAAAATTTGAGAATACTTTCTTCTTTCATTTGCTTTTTATCTCAGCATCGTAGGATAAGTAGAAATATTTTTTTTTTTTTACTTTAAATGTCCTTGAAAACTTTAAAGTCCTCTAAAAAGGACAAATGATCACCGAATGAAAAACTGTAAATGCAGTTTTACTCCAGAGGAGCTCTTCTTTCAAGTGTATATGGTCTCGTTCTGGTGTTAAAAGTAGTGTTGTACGGTGTTATTTGTTTCTATAGAAATATTTATGTCTCTGGACATAATTCTTTTTATATCGATAAATTGATATAAAATCTGTGTAAGGAATGACTCTGAAATTTTTGGGGTTTTCTTTTAGAAACAAGAATTTTTAATTTTTTTTTTTTAATTTTTTTAATAACACCGCTCAACAAATCGAAGGTTTTTGGCTCCGGTTTGAAGTTTGATATAAAATTTTTAAAGATTTTGACTCGCTGATTCCAAATTCGTGCTCCAAATTTTTCCATCACGTCTAGAATTTTAATTATTCGCGGTTGAAAATGCGAAAAAACGCGATTTTTGCCTTTTTTGAAAGCCTGCACAGCAGCCGCTGGGTGGAATAAAAATCAGGTATAAAGCGTGAGAGTAGAATTGAACTATGATCTCAAAAATATGATCAAAAAAATTTCAAGTTGTTGCACTATTATTGGCCAAACATGCATTTTAAAATAACACTGTCAAAAAAATTAGAAAAAGCACCATTTTTAAAAGGCTCTAATACAATAACCAGATGATCAATCTTTAGTGTGATGAGCTCAAAATTTAGGCAAAAGTTCATTCTTCCTTATAGACTTTTAAACCCATTAAATATATCTTCCGGTGTATGCGGAAAATAACACAGAAATCTTAAATTTGTAAAATATTTATTTTTTTTAGTTTTTCTTTGAAAAATATCAAAAATGGTAATTTTAACAGTATCATTTTAAAACGCAAGTAAAGCCCAACCAAACGTAATAATTTGAAAAAAATTGTGTTCTATGTTGGAGACAATAGACAAATTATACTTTTGCGCTTTATACCAGATTTGTATTCCACTGAATGGCTGATGTGCAGGCTTTCAAATAATGCAAAAATCGTCATTTTTCGCATTTTCAACCGTGAATAACTAAAAATCTGGACGTGATGGGAAAATTTGGAGAACAGATTTGGAATCAGGAGATCAAAGTCTACTAAAATTGATCATCAGAATTCAAACCGGAAAATGAGTGTTGAGCGGTGTAATTTTTTGAATAATTTTTGGTATAAATTTTCTTATAATTTCAGCGTTGAGAACCAATTGTAAAAATGAACTGAGATGAATTATAATATATGATGAATTTTTATTATTAAAACAGATAAAGCGATGTGAAGTAACATTTTCCCTTACAAATACTTTTAAATGACTTCAACATATTTGGAAAATTTTTTTATAAAAACTAGTTAGCAACAATTGAATAGTTCATGCGAATAAAGACGAATAGACCATTTGTAGAATTTTACAGGGGACAATAAAAACGCAGGAAACGATTAAAAAATAATATTTTTGTCAACTTTTTGGTTTTAGCTTAAAGATTTAGGTCACATCTACCTATATACAAAATTTTAGTAAGGTATTCGAAAGAGAACTTGCCAAAAATTGGACTTCAATTTTTTGCTTAAATGGAAAAAGGGCGAATATCCAAAAAAATGTATTGAAATTTGAATAAAAATGTGTTACTTTGTAGCAGATTTTGACTACATTTTCATGAGACTTGCAATACTTGACGAACTATGGTTGGTATTTGTTTGTAACACTTTAAGGACTTCAAGGATACACTTTTTAAGGATTGCCAGGACATGCAAAAAAATTTTTTTTTGTTAATTTTTTTTTAATATTCCTGCCATTTGATGCAGTAGTAAAATTCTTTATGACACTAAATACATTTTTAGGAATTATAATATTAACCCTTGACTGCATATTACGACGTAACATAAAAGAACATGAAAAAAATTTAGTTTTTTATTCTTGACATTGGATGCAGTATTAACACTAAAAGTTTGTATGTGCTAAGATCGTTTTTTTTTTGTGTACAATTTCAAATTTTAGCTAATATCAATTTTAAACTCGCAGCTAAATAATTTTTATATAATATTTTGTTAAGGATGGATATTCGCCCTTTTTGCTTTCCACACTTTAAAGCAGTGGTCGGCACAAAGAGGCATATGAAAGTATTAGTGTTTTAATAAAAATATGCATGTGTTGGTGTATTTCTTCAACAAAGCGACATCAACCTGCTTTGAAGAAAGTCAGCTTGCTACTGAATAAAATATTTGTTTTTTTTATGCTCTTTGTTGATTTTTTGTTGACATTCGTGTTGTATACATGTGAATTACCGATTGTGTTCGGCTCCAGCGTGCAATGGGTGCCGATCACTGCTTTAAAGTCTTATAACTCAAGAACGGTAAAATTTTTTGCCAATATAATAAGTGTGGTTTATTCCTCGTAATGTTCTTTTAACACATTGTTACCGAAAGTAAAATTTTTGTATGTTTTTGTGTTGTATTTAATCAAAATTGTGCGTTAGTTCACTCCCAATTTAAACAAAAATATAAAAATATACGAATTATTGCACTTTCAAAGTAATTTTTTTAGCCTTAAAAGTCAAAATTTCCCCAAAATTTCTGCATAGGATTGTAGGGCTCTGCTAATAAAATGCATTTATGCAAAAAAACGTGTTTGCGAAAAAGTGGTCTATTCGTCCTTATTCGCATGAACTATTCAATTGTTATTTTTTTTCGAAACTTATTATTTTTTTTTGTTTTAAAGGTACTAAATAAGATTTTTATAGTGTTAATAAGCACTATAAATAGTGTAATCGCATTCATAAGGTTTTTATATATTTTTTTTACAAACATTTTTGGTTTTTTGTTTTTGCGGGAACTCCCGGGATCCCAGGAAATTTAAAAATGGATCCCGCTTTCCCGGGAAATGAAAAAGTTCGGGAAAAGAAAAACTCTAGTTATGACGTTATACAAGTAAATGAGCGATATGTGTTATGAAAACTTTTTAAAAGTAGGGCCCGTTCATTGGTTAGTACCCAGGCAGAAACTAAAGAGGCACAATGAATTAAGCACTTTGAAAGTATTATTTTCAAAATGTTTTTTGAAATATAAATCAGGGACCCCATAAGGTATATGATCGATTCTAATACATTCTTGCTATATCTATTAGTCTGTCTGTGAAAAGAGTTAGACTCCTGAAGCTTGGTATGAATATGTCTCATGGTCATTGGGTGTTAAAGTTCGAAAATGGCAAAAATCTGACCTGGGGGGAAACTTTGACCACTGCAGAACTAAAAAAAAGCTTCAAAAAACAAAATTTCCCAGTTTTTATGTACTATCATAAGGACAGGCTATGTCCACAACCCCATCTCGAATTAGGGTCAACTTAAAACATCTCTGACTCGTGAAAATTATACTCATTAATGTAGAATGTCTATTTGTCTATGGCAAAAACTTTGTTGCAAAATTTGTATATACAAACTTAAGAATTGTCCCATTTATGTAGCTTTTCAAACAACTCTTATGAAAACAGTGACACAGTTTATTCATTCATATTTATTTAGTTGCAAAAAAAAAAGTGCAAAAAACAGGCATATGCTTTTAAGGCAAACTGTTTTGTAAATACAAACATACATATAATCAAGCATTTGCATACATAATTATAAATAATATAGAAAAACCATCATATGTAATTTTCTAAACAATATTTCAAAAAAATAGAAATAAAGAACATCTTTTTAAATTTCTGTTTTTCTTTATTCATATTTAAGATGAGTATGTTCGAGTATATGGAAAGTAGTTTAGAATGTAGCCTTAAGTGAGAATGAACAAATGATTTAAAATATTTTATGAAAGTATGAATGCAAAATAAATTATGAATGACAGAGTTCTGCAGAAAAAATGATAATGTAACTATTTTCTACATTAAAAATTATTATAAATTTGCTGACCTAAATTAAAAAATTAAAAGTAATAGTCCAAATAAATCCCCTGTTCAAGTAGCCGAAAAAGTCCAAATAAATCCTTTGTCCAATTAGGCGAACAAATTCTTCTAAAAATATTTTCTATACCAAAAATGTATAAGAATCTGATATTATTTCTGTACGAAAATTTTTTCTGAATCTGAGACCTTTTCTGTACGAAAAATGATTCAGAATCTGAAACTACTTTCTACGAAAAACGTCCCAGAATCTGAAACTTTTTCTCTACGAAAAATGTCTCAAAATCTGAAACTTTTTCTTTACGACAAATGCTTTACACAAAAAAAAAAACTGTAAAGTTAGCAAAAAAAGCTTGTAAACCTACAAGAAAATTTGCTGATTTTGAACCCACAATTTTTTTGCTAAAGTTAGCAAAAACGTTTTGCTAAAAATTAGTTAACTGAAATTTTTTTATTTCAACTTAGTTCATACACATTTGGAGACCCCATTGGGTTCGGACCCGGTAGGTCCAGACACCGATGGGCCTAGACCGAGTTGGGTTCCTTCAAAATCGTCATAGTTTTTGGTCCAAAATTTGTGTCCGTTTCGCTCTACCTTGCTTAGTTTTTGAGATACGTGATTTTAGGGGACCACCGGGGTTTTGAGAATTACAAAACTCGATAACTTCAAAAATATTACTAGGAGAGCTTTTGATTATGTTTCGGTCTTGTTCTACGTGTTGAGAGCTACAAAAATGCTTTTAGACTTTTTGTTGTGTCGGCAATATTTACCGAGATATGAGCATTTTAAAATTTTCGGGAATGCTAACTTTTTTGGATTCAAAGTTAGGGCCCATTAGGGTCCACACATGTGAAGTGGGCCGGCGATACTGTGGAGAGCTCGAGAGCCAAAAATGGCCTCCATTTTGCTCTATCTGGCTTAGTTTCCGAGATAGCGCCATTTTAAGTTTTCTGAAAATAAAAAAAAAAATTACCATTTATTTTGCTAATATTAGCAAAAAATCTTGTAAAAATGTTGTCAACTCAATTTCAAATTTAGCAAAAGAAATTAGTTCAAAGTTTGTTTAAAATTGCTAATGTGCTAAATGAAGTTTACAAGAATTTTTTGCTAACATGCTAATCTCAACTAAAAATTTGCTAAAAGTTAGCTAACTAGCGTTAGCAAAAAAAAAATTGTAAATGAGTGTAGAATCTGAGACTTTTTCTGTACGAAAAATTGCTCTGAATCTAAGACTTTGGGACAGATTCTGAGACTTTTTTGTAAGAAAAGTGTTTCAGAATCTGAGACATTTTCGGTACGAAAAGTGCCGCAGAATCGGGGACTTTTTCTAAATGAAAAAGGTATTACAATCTGAGATTTTTTCTACATGAAAAATGTCTCAGAAACTGATACTTCTTCTCTAGAAAAGTACAATTTTTTTAATACGAAAATTTTGAATCTGAGACTTTTTCAATACCAAAATGTATCAGATTCTGAGACTTTTTCTGTGTGAAAATGTCTCAAAATCGGAAACATTTCCTGTACGAAAAATGTCTCAGAATCTGAGATTTTTTTAATACGAAAAGTGTTACAGAATCTGAGATTTATATGAAACGTCTCTAAGAATCTAAGACTTTTTCTATACGAAAAATGTATTAAAATCTGAGACTTTTTTTACGAAAAACGTCTCAGAATCTGAGAGTTTTTCTATACGAAAAATGTTTTAGAATCTGAGAGTTTTTCTCAGGGTTGGCAACCGAAACGAATAACGGTATCGGTAACGGTATTGGTATTACATACTTTTTATATCGGTAACGGTAAAGGTAACGGTATTTTCGATTATTTCGGTAACGGTGAACCGTTACCGAAACTTCAATACCGGTACGTACCGGTATTATGAAAAAAATGTTAACAAGTCATAAATTTGTTAAAAACATGTAAAAAATAAAAAAAAAATATTTAAAAAATTAAAAAACTGTTATGTTCAGTTCATTGTCTATAAATAATTATATTTTTACTAGTATTAAATACTATGAATTAGCTCAGAATTAAATTAAAACATATACACAATATTGTAATTCAACAAATACGAACTCATGCTCGTAGAGAGTCTCTACTTGCGACACCTTTGTCCAATAAGCAAAAAAATCTGCATTTTGAGCCGTATGAGAAATCAGCATTTTAAGTCATTTGAGAAATCTTCTGTTTATAGCGATGCGGTTTGCTAAATTTCTGTCTGGATAATCCAGGTAGAATCTGCAGAAAAAAACCGTCAATACAGCAGAAAAATTTTCTGATTTTAACAGAGAAATTTGCTGATTTTAAATAAACAGCGTGAACATCAAGACTGTTTGTCCTGTTGTTAAAAACAAAATCGACAGGAATAAATAAACTTGGCAAGGATGTTTCAGGGGATGTTCTTTAAGGGGTAGGGTGGGCGGAATCGGAAGGACACCTTTCCCCTCGTCATAGATGTTAAGAAATTCATTTTATTTATATTTACGCTTAAATAATACAAATTTATCAATATTTAATTTTATTTTTTATAGACAAGCCCCCTTAAGGGGCGGGCCGGAAAAAAATCGCATTTTCTTATATTGGGCAATGAACTTCACACGGCATAAATCATTTTCTAAACAAATAAGCAAAAAAAAAGTAAATAAAATGTGTTTTTCTGGGGTTGTGTAAGTTTCTCTGGGGAATATTTTTTCATCTGGTCCGATTTTGCCCATTTCGGAACTTAACTAGCATATGAACATAAGACGCACCAGCATGTATCGTGTCTTCTACAGAAGGACAGACGAACATCACTTACAATCGATCACTAATCAATAATATATTATTTTTATGAGGTGCAAGACTGTATTAATATATACTGTAGACTAGACGTGATGTTTGACTCACACTCACTCACGCTCGCGCCAGAAATTTTTGAATCACGCGCAATCACTCATGAGCATATTTTTTCTACTCACACTCACTCACAATCACGTGAGTAAATTTAACATCTCTCACACTTACGTGCACTCACGCAAGCTTCACTCACATTAACTCACACTCACGGAACAAAAATAGTTCAAAAACTAAAATTTCAAAAATCTTACAAATTTTAAGCAAAATTTAAAGTTCAGACGAAATTTAACATTTTTTTTGCTCTTTGTTGGACAAAATCTTAAGTTTAGCCAAATTTTAAAGTTTTTTTGTTGCTTTTTTGGTACGAAAAGAAATATGAAGAGAAAACAAGTCACGCAAAAAAATCGACTCACGCACACTCACTCGCGCAAAAATCTTACACTTCTTCACACTCACTCACAATCATTGTAAAATTGAATTCAGTCACACTCACGCTCAGTCACACTCATGTGTGAATTAGGTGAATCATGCACTAATCTGCTCATGTGCCCATCTCTACTGTAGACTATATTACTGTTTTTAATCCACAAAAAATTAAAATAAGTAATATTAATACAACCGAAACAAAACCGATTTAATACCGGTAAAAATCCGAATAAAGGTAACGGTTTTTTATCGGTAACGGTTTTTAAAAATTTTTATTTCGGTATTGGTAACGGTAACGGTAGCCAATATTAAAGGGTTTTTAATCGGTAACGGTATTGAAAGGGTAACGGTAGCCAACACTGGTTTTTCTATACGAAAAATGAATTAGAAACTGACTCTTTCTATACGAAAAATATCTCTGAATCTTAAACTTTTTCTATACGAAAAATGTCTCAGAATCTCAGACTTTTTCTATACCAAAAATATCCCAGAATCTGAGAATTTTTCTATACGAAAAATGCCTCAGAATATGAGACTTTTTCAAACCGAAATATATCAAAGAATCTGAGACTTTTAACGAAAAATGTGTCAGAATCTGAGACTTTTTACAAAAAATATTTTAGAATCTGAGACTTTTTCTATTCGAAAAATGTCTCAGAATCTAATACTTTTTTTATAGAAATTTTGCAAGAAAATTAATTTAAAAAAAAAAAAGTTTTTGCTATATTTTTTATCATATTTTGTATTTTTAAACACAAAATTGTATTTTTAAACACAAAATAGTATTTTTAAATACAAAATGTGTAAACTCGGAATGTTGCTAAGCTTTTTCTACACACTTTGTGTGTATTCACCTCTCACACAATGCGTAATATCACTCACAGTGTGTAATTGCACAAGAATAATGGTAGAAAAATAGTTTCCTACCATTATGGTAGTGAAATTCAACAAAAATTTTTTAGAGTGTAGAAAAATAGTTTCCTACTATAATGTTCACGAAATTACTCACAGTGTGTAATTTTACGCATTGTGTTTAATACACACAAAATGTGAAGGAAAAGTTAAGCAACATTCCATGCTTACACATTTTATGTGTAAAAATAAAAATTGAATGCGTAAAATTACACATTTAATGCTTCAAGATGCACAAAGATATATTCAATGAGGAATTTTTTTAATAATTTATTTGTAACATTTCAGAAAAAATCAACTTTAAAGAAATTCACAATTGGTAAAAACAGAACAGAGATAAAAATATAAATTAACCCAAAATTCCGCAAGGATCCAAATAAGAGGTTTTTGAGACTTATTTTATACGAAAAATGTCTAAGAATATGAAACGTTTCTTGCACGGTAAGTGTCTCAGCAACGGAGACATGTCTCAGAATCTCAGACTTTTCTATAGAAAAAATGTATCAGTAGCTGAGACTTTTTCTATATGAAAAATTTTTTAGAATCTGAGACTTTTTCTATAAGAAAAATGTTTCAAAATCTGAAACTTTTTCTATTGGAAAATTGTCTTAGAATCTGATTTTTTAAAGACAAAATGTCTCAGAATCTGAGAATTTTTCTATAGGAAAAATGTCTCAGAATTTGAGACTTTTCTATAGAAAAATGTATCAGAATTTTACACTTTTTCTATAGGAAAAATGTTTTAGAATCTGAGAATTTTCTATATGAAAAATTTTTCAGAATATGAGACTTTTTCTATAGTTAAATTATCTTAGAATCTAAGACATTTTCTATAAAGAAAATTTCTTAGAATCTGAAACTTTTTCTATAGGAAAATTGTTTCAATTTGCCCTGCATATGTCAGAAAAATTATTTTTATAGTAATTATTTTTATCATAATCAATAAAGCATTTACTAAATGTGTCTATTATTTCCAAAAATATTCAAAAATAAACCACTGTACAGTGTACACTCTTCAAAAACTAAAACTTCCTTGAATTCTGCATAATTAAATTTAATTTTGCAATAAATAAATTATTGAATAATTTGAATACAACAATTTGACAAATATCATGTACAATTTAGAAATAAGTAAACACAAAAGCACAATTACTTTAAAAAAGTCAACAAAAGTATGCATTCCTAACAACATCATTCAATATTTACTCAAGATTGCGAGTTTAGGAACAAAAAAAATTGGCAAATTATTTTCAAAGCCACGATTGTAAAAACTTAGAAGATGCTTATTTAAAGCAAGACACTCAAATACATTAGAGTGGATCGATTTCCAACAACAAAAAAAATTTTTTTTTTATTTTATTTTTGCACTTTTTTTTAAATTATTTTATTGTTTTATTAAATTTAACAGACCATTTAACCAGACTTCATATTTAGAAAATACTTTGATACTTATTTGACTCAAAATAAAAGAATTTTTTACAGAATTTTTCCAAATTTATAGATTTTTTCTGTAGGAAGAGTTTTATACATACCATTTCAATAGAAAAACTCACTCACAACTGTAAGTTTTTAATAAAAACAAGTGAAAGTGTTGAATTCGGCTGTGGCGAATCTCACAACATACATATAAGAAATTAAAAACAAAAACTTGAAGCGGTGTTTTTCTTTTTTTTTTTTTTTTGGGGGGGGGGGGGTGGTCAGAACTGGTAATTAGGGTACACTTTTTTCCTCACAGTAAATGCCTACAAAGTCATTTATTATGCTTTTTTAACTACAGTAATGCAGTTTAATAATTTTGTTTATCCACTCCCACAAAAGGGTAAGGGCCAAAGAAAAACATCGTTGTCTTATCCCCTTGGTTGAAGTACTGGATGTCGAACCTTTTTTTAAAAATAAAGTAATGCAGTTTTATCATTATTCAAATAATTTTTTTATATCCATGCCCACAAAAGGGGGAAGGCCAAAAAAACGGCATTTTGTACAAACAAAAAAAAAACTTTATCAAATTACTAGGAAAAGTCTCGTAATCCCATTTCACCAATATTTGACAGTTTTCTTTGTTTTTTAACATATACATTTGGATTAAAATTTACATATTTTTTTGTAATTTTACAATTTTTTTTGCAATTTTACAAATTTCCAAGATAATTTTACAAAAAAATCTAGTTAATTCACGAGAATTCCTTGTAATTTTTATTGCGCCAAAAAAAATGTAAATTTACAATTTTTTTGGTAAAAAGCTTGTACTTGGGATTTTCGTAAAATAGGAGGTAGCAAAAAATCAGGTTAAGTTACGAAACCTCCTTGTAAATTTTATCGTGTAAAAAAATTTGTAAAATTACAATTTTATTAGTAAAATTACAAAATTATTCGTAAAAAGCTTGTAAAATTACTAGGAATTTTTGTCAAATAGTAGGTAGCAAAAAAAACGTAACAAGTTTTTCTTGTAATTTTACAAGGTTTTTTTTTTGAGTGTATTCCTTTGGGTCCAAGTACAGAATGTCAAACCTTTTTTGACATAAAGTAATTCATTTACTTAATAAAAGTGTAAAAACCTCTTAAAAAAATTATTATTTTTAGAGGATGGCTTAGTTCTCAAGGAGGAACTTTTTCCCCTGGTCCGATTTTCCACATCTACGAACTTAAGCAGCTATGACCATAACACATATATGTTATAAAATTTAACAGTCTAGATCTTTCATCGTATCCTCTGTATCGTGTTCTCCACATATGGACAGACAAACTGTTGGACATCACTAGAATATCTTAGAATCGATTACTGATTATTTAAATTATGGGGTCCCAGACCGATATTTTGATACATTACACATGAGTATACTTCCAAACTGCGGTTGGGGGGTATAACAAATTTATCAAAATCTTTCATGAATTTTTATGCAAAAAAAAAAAACTCAGAACCGGAAAACTTTTCTTCAGGAAAAAAAATCTGAGAGTTTTTTTTTGGAAATTTATTTTAGAGTCTTAGAATATTTCCTATGGAATTTTTTTTAGGAATATGAGAAATTTTATGTTTAAAAAACCCATTAGAATCTGAGAATTTTTCTGTAGGAAAAATATTTTAGAATTTTTGATATCAGAATCTGAGATTTTTTTTAGATAAAAAGTCTGTCAGAATCAAAACATTTTTCGGTTGAATGACTCAGGGAAATGGGTTTCTGAATCTGCAAATTTTTCTTTAAAAAAAAATGTCTTGCAAGGAAAGTGTATCACACTCTAAAAAATTAATGTAAAATCACTACAATAATGTTAGTAAATTTTTGTTTAAAATGACACACAACGCCTAAATTTACGCATGAAATGTTTGAAAAATCTATTTAAACACAAAATACTGAAAATTAAACATTTTGTATAGTAATTTGAAAATTTATAAAAATTTTAGTTTTACTATTACACATTTTGTGTTTGAAATCGACTATTAGGCATAAAATGTGTAATCTTAAATTTTCATAGTAGTAAAAAAAAATGTCATCAAAACTCAAATAGAAAAAAACTGAAATAAATTAAAATATATTTATAAATAAAAGAAAACATTTTGCAACTAGACGAATAAATTATATAATTAATAACAAATGTTCTGCAAGCAATTGATAAATTGTGGATGAGACAAAAAGTGTATTTAGGTAAGTAAACAACGAAACAACGACTTTAAAACGTAAAGAACTGAATTAACAAATACAATACAATTTGTTTTTAGATTTTAAAGAGGCTGAAAATTCATACTATGTGTTGCGGGGAAGCTTAAGTTCATCCCAATTGTATTTTCAACAAGCGGATCATATTAAGAATTGAAAGATCAGAAAGCAACAAACAACGCATCAAGAAATAAAGATTGTCAAAATTCCCTTTTTTATTCCAAAAAGAATTCTTCAAAAGGAAGTTTTTTTTTATAGTCCCAGCAGAAATAAATCGAGATTTTGGCGACACAGCATCTGTTTATAGCATACCGTAGCGCATCCAAAGAGCGCTCTTAGGGATGCAGTAAAAGGAAGGGGAAAAAATTTTAATTTTTTTTTAAGATTTTTTATATAAAACTTATAATGTGTAATTATTTTTTGATAAAATTTCACACTTGCTTTCCTTTTTAATATTTTTAACACTTTTTGAATAAAAAAACATGAGTTTTAGACAAAGACACATGATTTGACTGCATCATTATTGCGCATTAATCAGCGCTGCAAAGAGCGCTTCAATCATAGCATCTTTGACCGCTGTTCCCAAAAAAAAATCCCATAAAAAATGTGAAAATGAAAATTTCCGATATTTTTTTGATGTTCACTTCCGATTTTTTTTTTTCATTTTGTTTCACATAAATAAAGTTTTGTAAAGTAAAACGAATGAATTTTTTTGTTATATTTTTTTAAATTTTAGTTATTTGATTTCAACTTAGAATTTACAGCATCTTTATTCTGCTTAAATCAGCTCTACAAAGATACATGAATTCACTGCATCTTTAATCTGCTTAAATCAGCGCTAAAAAGATACATGAATTTACAGCATCTTTATTCTGCTTAAATCAGCGCTCTAAAGACACGTGATTTCAGTGCATCTAAAGAGCGCTGTTTCTGTGTATCCAACTAGCGCTCTAAAGTGGGACATCGCCTTAGGGAATCATGCATGAATTCAGCGCAATTGGATGCGCTCCTTTACTCAAGTTCCCCTTCCAAAAGCTGCTGAACGTTCAGCAAAATTTCTGCTGGGGTAATGTATCTCAGAATTCAAGACCGGACCTAAACGATAAAGGTCTTAAAATCCGATACATTTTCATTTAGACACATGGTTTTAGAATCTGCTTTTTCTCTTTGGAAAAATCTTACTGAAAGTGTCTCAAAATCTGTGAATAGAAAGAGTCTCAAAATTTGTGATATTTTGGTATCGAAGAAATTTTAAAATCTATTTTATTTTTCTGCAGAAGAAGACTCAAAATCTGTAATATTTTTTTTACAGGAAAAATCTCAGAGTGTAAAACATTTTATCTTCAGAATCTCAGAATCTGAGATATTTTTTTTATAGAGCCTCAGAATCTGAAACATTTATAGAAAAAATCTCAGAATCTAAAACCTTTTTTTATATACAAATAGTATCGAAATCTGTGAATCTATCTCAGAATCTGAGACAGTTTTTGTATTGGAAAAGTGTCAGAATCGGAGACATTTTTTCTATAGAAAAAGTAGTCCGAGACATTTTTTCTATATAAAAAAGTATTAAGAACTGATACATTTTTTGTTATAGAAAAAAAATTTTCTAAAGAAAAAGTCTCCGAATCTAAGACATTTTTTTCTGAAGAAAACTTCGGATTCGTAGACTTTCTATAAAAAATTGTTTTTAATTCTGAGAATTGTTCTGTAGAATAAATATCACTGATTCAGAGACCCTTTGAAGAGACAAAATGTCTCAGATACTGCTCCTTTCTTTAGAAAAAATTGGTCAGATTCAGAGATTTTTCCTCTAAAAAATTATAACAGATAAGAATCTCCTTCTACAGAAAAGTATTACAGATTCTAAAACTCCTTTAAAAAAATTTTACAATATACAAGTCTTTGAATCTGAGATATTTTTTTTTTTTTAAAATATTTTTTCTGAAAAAGTCCGAACAATTTTATATCCTGAGCTATTTCCTATACACAAATTAAGTTAGGTTCTTGTCTTTTATTTTATATTTTTAGTGATGTATTTACTTTAATTTTATAGTTTTAAAATATTGCATAATTATGCAATATTTACATGTTACTATTTTTATTTTATTTTTTGTTTTTATTATTGAACAATTTATTAAAAAAGATTGATCCATTTTAATTACAATTTTCGCATATTATATCTATGTAACTATTGTAGTTCAAATATAGAGAAATAAATCCCATAAAAATAAAAACGCATTTTTTTATAAATTTTTTTTTTTTGCAATTTTGAGCATTTTTAATGCATTTTTGCACATATTGAATGCTTTTTTAAGCACAAGTATTTTAAAATTACACATTTTGTGTGTATTGCCAGAGAATTTTGAAAGCAGTTCATTTGTAGGTTTACACACAAAATGTTTATTAGTTGTACACACTTTGTGTGCAAATGTTGAAATTTAAACACAACGAGTATTTTTACCCTTTTTATTGTAGGAGAACAGTTACCTACAATAAAGTGGGTAAATTTCAACAAAAATTTATAAGAGTGCAGCTTTTATGAACCGATTTGCATGAAACTTAAAATATATATAAAAGAGACAATGCAAAGGTTGGGATGTCTTGGCTTATTGGAAATATCGGGAATTTAGGGTCTCAATAAATTGGTCCAAAAAAGCTTAAATTTCTCAGCCATTTCATACTAAGAAATTATACGATGTTTCCATATGATAAGAAAGGTTTTTTTAATGTCTATCCAACAACAAAAACTGATATAGATTTTAAGACAAGACACCCCCAACCTTAAAATTGTCTCATTTATATATATTTTAAGTTTCAGGCCAATCGGTGTATAAGGGTAGAGATACTTAACTTGTAAAACTTTTTTTTACGAATAATGTTATAGGATCTGTGGGTTTTTGTACTCAAAAAAATTCTTAGAATCTTAAAATTTCTTTAAAGTACGAGAATTTTTGCAGAATTTTTCTATAAGAAAATCGAATCAGAATTTGGAAATTTTTATATTAAAAGAATATCTCACAATTTTTTCTATAGAAAAAAGTCTAAGATTATTGAAAATTTGAAAATGTTGAGTCTTAGAACTTTTCTACAGAAAATACGATCTGAGAATTAAATAACTTTTTTTATATGATAAGGGTTTTAAAATGTTAACATTTTTCTAACGCCAAATGTCTCACTAATGGGTTATTATACCCTACACTCAAAAAAAATGTTTGTAAAATTACAAGTAAAAGGTCTTGTAGTTCTATTTTACTAATATTTTTGTCTTTTTACAAAAATTGTTGTATATTTAATAAAACGAAAACTACAGTTTGCTTTGTAATTTTACTATTATACTTTGGTAAATTTATTTTACAAATTTTTTAGGTAAATTTACAAAAAAGGGAATTATTTTACAAATTAAAAAAATATTACAAGGTGTGTAGTTTTTTTACACAAGAAAACTGTAATTGTACAACAAAATTTTACTTGATGTTATTTAGTCTTTCTACCAAAAAAATGTTTTATTACAAACATTTTTTTTAAGATCGTTAACAAGGTTTTCAGTTTAAAATGTATGTATTGAAAAATACAAAATTCCAATGTAATTTTACAAAACTTTTTTTATTACTAGAATTAGTGTTGTTTTACAAAAAAAAAATAATTATTCAACAATAGGACACGCAAAAATTTTCTAAGTTCAGATTATTTTTGCGTTTTGGAGTAAAAAATTTAGTTAAAAATATTTTTTTATAAATAAAAAATTTCATAAAAAAAAGGGTGGAAATTGTTTAAGTTCCGGAAACAAAAATTTTTCATCTAATTGTAGGCTTTAGCAAAAAAATAGAATTTTTACACCATTTTTTGATAATTTGCGTTAAGTAAAATACCACAATTTTTATGTGTTTCTACTATATAATTGTTCTAGTTTTTTTTTTTTTGTATTTTTACCATTTTTTTTGGTAATTTTACCATATCTTTTTGGATTTTTTTTTTTAATTTGCCACCTAAAATGTCAATAAAAAGCTACCAATTATGAAAAATTAAGTTTTTATTATTTTAACAGGTACTTAAACATCCAATTTACAATATCCAAAAAAAAATCCGATTTTTTAAAAATACTTGTGAAAATAATTAAAAATAAAAAAAATATATGATATTTTTTGACTTATTTTTCCTAAAAATATAAGAAATTTCTTGTGTAGCCTCCTTTGCAATTCTCATATGTTCTACTTAAGAAAAACGAAATGTCGAAAAAAATAAAAAAAGTGCAGTGTTATACATTAAAAAGTATGTTAAGAGTGTTCAAGTGAAAAAAAATAATCATTTCAGGTTGTTGAAGTGCTACTCCAGCTGCCGAAGAAGGAAAAATAAGATGCAACAATGGAAAAAACCTTTAAATTTACAAAACAAATATGTAAATAAACCAAATTTTTTGTAAATTTACAAAACAAATATGAAAAATACAAAAACAATATTGTAAATTTACAAATTATTTGGATAAACTACTGTTTTTACGGCAAAAAAATAAGAAAAATGGTATATTTACAATATAAATTTTAAATTTACCACTTTTTATTGTATATATGCAAGTTTTTTGCCATAAAAAACAGTCGTTTAACCGAACAATTTGTAAGTTTACAATTTTGGTTTTTGATTTTCTACTTTATTTTGTAAATTTTATTTTTTTTTTTTGCAAATTTACAATTTGTATTGTAAATATACGTGTTTTTTCAATATTTTTTGCGGTAAAAACTGTAGTTTAACCAAATAATTTGTTAATCTACAATTTATTTTTTTCATTTTCTATTTTTTGTTTGTAAAATAACAACCTTTTTCTGTAAGTTTACAATTTTGTTTTGTAAATTTACCATTTTTTTTTGTAAATTTCCAAAAAAAGATGTTCACCTCGAAGTTAATATTTTACAAAAAAAATGGTAAATTTACATTTTCTTTTGTTAAATCAATTTACAAATTATCCCCGTAACATTACGGGGATTCTTGCTAGTACATATTTTACAAAACCTGCCCCGTAAAATCACGGGGATTTTATGTCATTTTACAAACTTTTTTTTTTGAGTGTACACCACTCTGTGGTACAGGGTGGAGATGGTCGCGTAAGTGACATTTGGCTAACGCTCACTAAAGATCACGACTGAAATTTTCTAATCATTTAAGAATTTTTTTAGAAGAAATTATTTAACAAAAGAATTTATTTTTTATAATTTTAAGCATTCCGGCAGGGTTTCCTTGTGAAATATTTTTAATTAAAAAAAATCCTCCTTTAAATCACGCCTTTATGAACGAAACCCTTTTTTTCTACCCATCCTAATATGCATATGTTTACAAGTTAGCGATTGTTTTATATGTTCAAACTTAGTTTTTGTTGTTAAAATATTCAAAATATTTGTTAAATAAATAAAACGCTTAAGTTTAAATATTTACTTTAAATATAAAAATAAAAATGACCATGATTAATTTGGTAGAAATTCTTAAAATTAAAATAATGATTTGGTAGATTACTTTTTGAATAGTGTGAATAACAATAAGAAAAAGAAATTTAAGTATTCTTTCTTTCGAAAATTTAAATTAAAAATAAATAAAAATTAATCATTTCTATTTTTCACACCTTACTAAAACCCTATTCATATTACAACACAATGCTTGTGTCTTAAGTCTTTTGTTTCGTGATTTCAAAATAGAGAAAATAAATATTTAACTGGTCTGCCATTGACCTTAAATACTTTTTAAAGATTTTTAAAAATCTCTTTAATTGATAATAAGTTAGATTTATATGTTTTTGCAAAAATTTTGTGTTGACACTTTTTAAAAAACACCTAAGTAGCTTAATGGTGTAATTTAAAACGAAATTTGATATTTTTTTCGATAAAAGGGAAAGACATTTTTAAATATTTAAAAATTATAAATTGAGTCTTATTTAAACTTTTTGTTGACAAAGGAAAAAGTTAATTTAGTAATACATTATTTTTTTTTATTAAAAAAACCTTGAACCAAACACATGTGGTTTTAATTTATGATTACTAATTTATATTGCATTTTATGACCCCATGACTGCATGTGTTCAAAATTTTTATGTGTCCCCATGAAAACATATTCCCTTTTTTTCTAATTATTTTTTTTTTAAATTTCATAGTAGAAGTCTACTGTATAAATACAGACATCTTTTTATAAGCCTTAGACTGATGTCATCATTTTGTGTTGAACTTGTGTGTTGTAAAATATACAAAATTTTCTTTGTACAATAACAGTGATTAGTTGCAACAAAGTTGTGTTTTTATTATATGCCACAAAAAGTATTTTATTATAGTCATATTATAGTTAAATATTCTCTTCTAAGGTTAGTACAGGGTGTTACAAGTTAGAGAATCTTTTTAAAATGCAAATTAAACACACATTTTTAAAGGAAATTAATTTTTTCCTTATTAAAAAACTAGCTTACCATCCCGGTACTTCGTTACCGGTTGTATTCAATACCGGATAATAGAAGGATCAGGATTGCTCTACCGATTTTAAAAAATGGAGTAAAAAAGTCAAATACGAAAAATCTTATTAAAAATTATTATTACATATTGTTCCCTGCTCTATTCCATTTCGTTCCCCGTTCTTCTCTATTTCGTTTTCAATTCATCTCCTTTCGTTCCATGTAAGTTTCATTTCTCTCCGTAGAAACAAAATTTCAAAAAAGAACTTTTTCCAAAACATTTGTTCACTAACCATCGTGCATTCAACATGTCAGTGCCTAGAATCATTACTTCATGAAATATAAAAAGTATTAAAAAACATTTTTTACACCTCTAGAAACGGAATTTTTTAAAAATATTTTAGCAGAATGGTTTTTTCTCCGAAGGACCCTAAATTCCAAAATTCAAGCTTCTAAGAAACCAAAAAAAGTACCGAAAGTACACTTTCTTTCCCCCGATAACGAAAATTTCCAAAAAGTACCTCATCCAGAATGTTTTTTTCTTCAGGATCCTGTATTCCATATTTTAATTATCTAGGACCATTGTTTCACCAAATATTAAAAGAACAAACATGATTTTACATTCCTAATCTTTGGTTTCTAGAACCATTACGTCAGAAAATATCAAAAGTACCAAAAATACACCTTTTTAGCCATTTTACCCCACTAAGAAGCGGAATTTCCAAAACGTATTTTTCCTAGAATGTTTTTTACCGCAGTCTCCTACATTACAAATTTTAAGATTTCAGGACAATTTTTTCAGGAAATATAAAAAGTTTCTATGATTATATTGGTAAAAAAAGTACCAAAAAGTGTACTTTCGGTATTTTTATAAAAGGTACTTTTAATGAAGAGTACTTTTTAAAGGACCTTTAAAAAAATGGCCTTTTTATAAAATGTACTTTTTATAAAAGTTATTTTTTATTAAAGGTACTTTTTATAAAAGATACTTTTTATAAAATGTACTTGTTTTAAAAGGTACTTTTTTATGAAATGTACTTTTTATAAAAAAGTACTTTTTATAAAAGGTTCTTTTTAAAAAAAGATGCTTTTTATAAAATGAACTTTTTATAAAAGGTACTTTTTATAAACGGTACTTTTTATAAAAGGTACTTTTTATAAAAGTTACTTTTTATAAAAGGTACTTTTTATTAAAGGTACTTTTTATAAATGAACCTTTTTATAAAAGGTACTTTTTATAAAAGGTACTTTTTATAAAATGTACTTTTTATAAAATGTACTTTTTATAAAAGGTACTTTTTATAAAAGGTACTTTTTATAAAAGGTACTTTTTATAAAAGGTACTTTTTATAAAAGGTACTTTTTATAAAAGGTACTTTTTATAAAAGGTACTTTTTATAAAAGGTACTTTTTATAAAAGGTACTTTTTATAAAAGGTACTTTTTATAAAAGGTACTTTTTATAAAAGGTACTTTTTATAAAAGGTACTTTTTATAAAAGGTACTTTTTATAAAAGGTACTTTTTATAATAGGTACTTTTTATAATAGGTACTTTTTATAAAAGGTACTTTTTAAAAAAGGTACTTTTTATAAAAGGTACTTTTTATAAAAGGTACTTTTTATAAAAGGTACTTTTTATAAAAGGTACTTTTTATAAAAGGTACTTTTTATAAAAGGTACTTTTTATAAAAGGTACTTTTTATAAAAGGTACTTTTTATAAAAGGTACTTTTTATAAAAGGTACTTTTTATAAAAGGTACTTTTTATAAAAGGTACTTTTTTAAAAGGTACTTTTTATAAAAGGTACTTTTTATAAAAGGTACTTTTTATAAAAGGTACTTTTTATAAAAGGTACTTTTTATAAAAGGTACTTTTTATAAAAGGTACTTTTTATAAAAGGTACTTTTTATAAAAGGTACTATTCATAAAAAGTACATTTTATAAAAGGTCCTTTTTATAAAAGGTACTTTTTTAAATGGTACTTTTTATAAAAGGTACTTTTTATAAATGGTGCTTTTTATAAAAGGTACTTTTTATGAAAGGTACTTTTTTTAAAAAGTACTTTTTTATCAAAGGTACATTTTATATAAGGTACTTTGTATAAAAGTTACTTTTTATAAAAGGTACTTTTTATAAAAGGTACTTTTTATAAAAGGTCCTTTTTAAAAAATGTACTCTTTTTAGAAGGTACCTTTTATAAAAGGTACTTTTTATAAAAGGTAATTTTTATAAAAGGTACTTTTTTATAAAATGTACTTTTTATAAAAGGTACTTTTTATTAAAGGTACTTATTAAAAAAGAGGTACTTTTTATAAACGGTACTTTTTTTAAGAGTTACTTTTTATAAAAGGTAATTTTTAAAAAGGGTACTTTTTGTACAGTTTTTTACCCTTTTTACCCCCATAGGATCAACATTGGCAAAAATCCAGCCTTAGTGGACCTATATTCCGGAAGGTTAACCTACAGTCCAAATTTCAAGTCTCAAGCTTCAGCGGTTTGGGCTGGGCGATGATGAATCAGTCAATAAGTCAGTCAGTCAGTCAGTCACATAACTCTTTTATATATATAGATATGGGGCATTTCATGTGAAATCGGACACTTTGAAATTTTTTTTTTTTTAATTTCCCAATTTGTTAACAGTTTTTAGTACCCTTCGAAAACTCCTTCGTGGTAAATTTTCAGATTTTTTTGATGACCCGTTCAAAAGATATCGAATTTTTAAAAATTGGTAGTTTGTTCCTTTACTCAAACTTCTTTTACTCATAACATATTCAATAATAGAACAAATTTCAATTTTTTTTTTCAAAATTTTTGGTTTTTTACGTAATTTAAAAAAAAAAAATCCCAAAAAAATTCTTAAATGCGCTCTAGTATGCGATTTTTAAGTTTTAAGATTTAAATCTCATTTTTGAAAATGTTTGTACTCTTTGATATTTTGGAAATTTGTTGGTGTAAAACTTCTATCGATTTTACAAATTTTTTGCCTAGGAGGATCGTGGGATAACGATTATTACTATTTTTTTTTTAATTTTTTAAAAAAAATTTTATTGTAATTTTCCAATCTTAAAATCATTTCTACTGCTCCAATGGTGAGTCATAGATGCTTTAAAAGACCTAGCCCATTAATTTTTCGTCTTAACATTTCTTTGGAACAAACTAATACCCTATCTCCAATTTCTAAGGGGGCTCCCACACAAAGCTAAATTTTTTTAAATTTTCTCCAACCGCTCTAACTGCCCTAATAGTGGCCTTAGAGCAACAAAATGTATGACCGACCCACAATATCTTTTAAGTCCAAACATTTTCTCTGAACACACCTACCCTTTATCTTTAACTGTTAAGGCGGTCCCAATACATTTTTTTTTATTTTTTGTAAATTTGTTTTATTTAATTAGCTTCTACTGGTCCAACGGTGCGTCCGAAAGGGGTCATTAGTGAGACCGACCCCCATTTCTATTTACCCAACAACATTTTTTTAAAACATACCTACGCCCTATCTCCGCTCCCTAAGTAGGCCCCCATACAAATAACAGTTGGAGCAAATTTTATAAAAATGTAATTTTCTGAGATAGAGCCACAATTATTCCAAATTGTCTTCGAAAATTTGCTAAAGGAATCGAGGTGTGTAAGCGTCCACATGGGGGACATTTCGAAGATATTATTTATTATTCATAAATTGCAGACAGTTAATAAATTTCCTTTAAAAATGTGTGTATCATTTCCATCTGAAAAAGATACTTGAACGTAAAACACCCTGTATTATAGTGGTTAAGGCTTCAGTTGCAACACTACTAATTATATTAGCTTTGGTTTATTTTTTTTTTATATTTTCATAGCAATAAAATTTTATGATAGAAACTTAAGAGTTCTTTATATTTTATATAGAGACAGCTGCAAACGATAGATGGAAATGCAAACAAACCAAAGAAATTGTATTAATTGCCATTAGCGGCGGCGACGCAACATGATCTGTGGGGCAGAAGTTTTATAACACAGATCCTTGAACAGTTGTGCCAATTGGAAAACCTAATAAAATAATTGACATTGAGTTATAAAATTAGCTATTATGTCTGGTTCTTCTTTGTAGTAACAAACAAAGTATAATACAGATTTTTAATTAAAATACACTGTTGCAAATACATATAATTGTATTTCATGATAGATCGTTACAATGTATGCACATTAGAACGAAATTTTTTGTATGGGACCCTTTTTATATCCTCCAGTTATTGATAGTGATATAACATATCGTTGGCTTAGTCGGCAAACCTGTTAAGTCCATTTTTGATTTTAGGAGGGACAAAAAACTTTCTAACTTTTTTATAGGTTGACTTTTTTTAAGTTTATACACGTAGTTTTTTTCTTTAGATCACCATATTTAAATTCATATTTATTAATATTTTTTCAAATGATGTATTTTGAGTTACACAATACATACTACATTAAAATCTCAATGTTTATAAAACATTAAAACAACGATATATAACTTTGCCATTCTGTTTGTGAATCATCGAAATATTGGTCTAGGACCCCATATATATATTACATAGGGCAACACTTTTTTTGCCCGGGTTCTCGTAGCAAATTCTGAGAAATTGGGGTTCGCTGATTTCAAATCTGGAAAAAGGTTTTTTGTGTCAGCTCTAGTTATAGAGATATAGCCTAAGGAAGCTTCGAAAATATGCTATTTTTGGCATATTTTTGAGCCCATATTTACCAACACTGGTTGTTAATCTCAAATATGGATATATGTAGAAGTTGAGATCTGGAGGAAGAACAATGAGATTTGAGCCAACCAAAATCACCAGTTGATTTTGGTACTCAATAAATAATATACCAACCGAGAACGAAATGAAATAAGAATCAAATTAGGATTTTGAATTTTGATATATTATATTTATTGGAGTCTTTGGACAATTTCTTACCAATAGTATGTAGTGTGTATGACAAAAGTAGAAAAGTGAAGGTTATGCTAATACTTTATCGGAAACAGTATTTGCGACATTTTCGAAATTAATATTGAAAAATATTTGTAATAAAATTTAGAAAGAGACAGACAGCAATCTGAATGTTTTGCAACATTCAGCTTTTATCTGTATTATTTTCTGGGGACAGCGAGTGGCAATGCTAATCTGTTGATGCCCACTAAGTGGCATGTAAATTAATCGATTAATACCTTTTGGTATTAACATTACCGCCCGCCTTGCAGTATACATGCAAAAAATAACATAAAAACCGGAGTGAGTCGCAGATACTGTTTCTGAAAAAGACAATATTTTAATATTAAAAAACAATAAAAACTTAAATGATACAAATTATATTTTAATTAATGCTTCTTCGACAATTCATTTCAATTTAATTTAATTCATTTAATAATTCACTAGAAACATTATTTTTAAAATGGATAATTTAATTAAAAGTATGTTTACATAACTAGAATATGTACGTTTGTTTTTGCTCTAGACGTTTGAAAGTGCTTTATGTAAGAAAAAACTGATGGAGTACTTATGTGTTGCACGATCCATAGATGACCCAACCAAATATGGTACTTTGTGCAGTTGGCAACCCTGTTTTTGAGATGACCCCTTCGCAAATTACCTTCGGATAAAGATCCACCCCTACGACTATATCAATTCCGTCTGACTCGAAAAACTTTGAGTCAGCAAGGAAAAGATCCCGGAAATTTCTTTTAAAGGACTCAGGTAAGGATTCAGCCGGAGTTTTCAATGTAAGGCGATTATCTACCCGAAACATACCGTCGATCTTTGATGTCGGGTCGAATCTAGACTTTATTGTCAGAGGACAAATTGTCTCCTCGTCTAGTGATAAGGTCGTGAGGTCAAGTTTTTCTACGAATCTCTTGGAAATGCGGCTCATAGAAGAACCTGAGTCTAAAAGACACCGAGCGAGGGCTGTCTTTGACTCGATTTTGACTAGTACGGTTGGAAGGAGGATAATGCTATTTTGGCGCAAAATCGTTGTTAGGGTGGCTGTCTTAGAAGTAGATGGACCTGAGGGAGAAGGGTTTCTCAAACGAGTTTTATTGGATCGTGGTCTTGGAGATGGCGAACGAGGAGCAGTAGTGCCATTCTGGTTCGATAATTTCGGATGAATATGGAGCAGGGTGTGATGTAACTTTTTACAAAGTTTGCACCCATGTTTAGTAAAACATTTTCCGTTGGAATGGTCGAGGGCTAAGCAATTAAAGCAATATTTGTGAGCTCGCACGGCACGGATACGCTCAACGACATTCATCGACAAAAATTGTCGGCATGTTCTCAAAGGATGTGGACGAGAACAAATGCGGCACAGGAAAGTACGAGATTTGAGTGGAAGACCTGCACTACTTTTCCGAGGACGCGATGATTGTTTTTTACGGTTGGCATCTGAATTTCTAGGCATGTTTTTGTTGAAATGAGGAGCTTGAGAAAAATCGGATGATGCTCTGAGCACAAGTAATATTAATTGATTTTATTACAGTACGACAATAGAAAAATGACAAGAGTGACTTAATAATAAGTTGGACGGAAATAGTATCAACGACATATTTTCGGACTTTTGACATTTAGACTTCGAATTTTCGGTATAAAAAGTGTTGACAACTTAATATGTTTACAACAGTAGGTTAACAAAAGTCTACGGTTTTAAAGTGTTGTCAATTAGTGACTATTTTTAATGCCAACACGATTTTGGCATTAACATTACCGCCCGCCTTGCAGTATATGCAAATAATGAAGGAAAACGATAACGGAAAATGTCGTAGATACTCTTTGTCCTTAATTAATCAAAAAAGTAAATAAAATAAGTAAAAAAAAAATAATAATGTACAATAATAAATTTCAATTAATTTTTCTAACATTTCATTATTGAGTTTAAGTTGAATTCATTAAAAACTTATATGTAGGTATAATTAATATTATGATTTGTTTGTAAGTTGCTTAAATATATGTGTTTGATAGTGAATTCATTAGTTTGTGCTGTATGGAAATGAAGCCTTAAATTGGCTTGACAAATATAGCGCGGATTTAGAAAATATAGCTTAGGATTTAATAAAAACTCAAATACAATAATTGCTAAAAGTGGTTTTCATTAACTTTGAGCAAGAATTCGGAGCAAATGTAAATATTTTTACTTAAACTAGCTGTGGAAGAGTTTTTGATTCCG
The DNA here is from genome assembly GCA_963921195.1 of Pegoplata infirma. Taxonomy (NCBI): domain Eukaryota; kingdom Metazoa; phylum Arthropoda; class Insecta; order Diptera; family Anthomyiidae; genus Pegoplata; species Pegoplata infirma. The sequence goes on from OY992537.1 coordinate 125,005,067, forward strand.
CTAAAACGATCTATTTCTAAAACGAACACGACTGGATGTGGGGAGTCGTGGCGGAGTAAAACGAGGACTATTTCAAAAGAAACTTTCCTTTAGAATCGCTATAATATGGATGTTTATAGTTATTCGTAGGATAATTGGCATTTCTGATGAACTGAACGAGGATCGATTCGAACTGCGCATCAAGTTGAGGAGATCGAAATCGTCTTATCATTCGGAATTTTAAACGACCAATTTTGCTATTGGCCATGTATTTTTTCTTCGTGGAGTGAAGATTTTTGGATTTCAGGAAAATATTTTTAACCCTGCCAAGGTGCCTGGATATTGGAGAAATATTTTGATCAACAAAGGAATTGAATCGAGCTTGGAAATATTTCTTTTGGAAAAATGTGTTGGGAGTAAGGATCTCATCCCAATCATTAAGCTCAATATAAAACTTATGTATAATTATAGGATCGAATGGCTTGCCATGCTGAGCGAAATTTTCTCTTTTAGAGATCTGACCGGATTTCGGAATAAGTTTTAAACTGATATTGTAAGAAATCGGAGGAGCATTAGAACGGATTAGAAACATTAACGCTTTGTTATTATTCTCACCAAAATTATGACGCAAAATATCGGAAAATACTTCTTTGCAAATAAATGATTTCTTATCACAGGAGAAACCTACATAGTTCGGAGCGCTAGTAGGTATATTCGTACAATTGATTTCTATTACGAATATGGAGTTCGAAACGATTTTCTTTGCAAAGTAGGAGTCTATAACAAAGTGTGATATATGCTGTACAGTTAATGTTTCTGTTCTTAGCTCACAATAAAGAATTTTATATCGCGGATCCGGTTGAAAATTGGCTTTTTGTAAGGATATTTTCGATAAAACATTTGGATCAAACAAAATTAGCCGATATGTCTTCAGAGTATCTTTAATAGAACCACTTTCTTGGCTTGAAATGGATAAATTGCCATGGTGGCCTAGACCACTTAAGCATGAAGACGAATCATTAAATACTACAAATAATATTGTAGTTGCTCTTTTCGGTTGAATAACAGCATGTGGAAACAAATAATGCCATGGAGCTATGGAACAACTAGAAGTTTTGGAATAATCCGGAGGCTTGGAATAATATGTGCATTTGTCGCGTTCTTCTTTAAAATCAGTAGTGATAAATAACAAAATATCCTTGATTGTAAGAAGCGAACTCATTTTTCGTAGATCGATTCTCAATTGATTAATATCTCCTTTTGCTTCTCGAGTAGAATCAATAAAATAATTTGTATTTCTCATTGTGGACTTAACGAACAAATTTTGGCGAAATTTTTCGGATGGTATTGGTGAGGTCTTCCTAGGAAGATTCTCCACCCCCCAACAACGTGAAATGTCTTGGGTCGAATATATTTTACAGCCAAATGAAGCCACTGTGGAACAAGGGAGAGTTGATACAGAAGAAACTATGTCAGAATATTTGTTATATTGAGGATAAGCTGTTGGAATTTCAGAAAAAGAAGAACCGACGGAATTTGGAGGAGGATTGCCATCCAAACGAGATACAACTTGTACAGTTGCAGATATATTAACGTCATCATGAAACTCGAAAGTATGCACATATGAACAAATTTGTTTATCCTTGGCAGGAATACAGCTATTTAACTGGAAAACTTGAGCTATTGTGCTCTCGAACGAAAGTTGGAATGAATTAAATAGCAGCTCGGAAAAAGTGAATGATTTAATATGATCTAAATGAAACGTATTAGCAAAAGCTGTACCTAGTAGTACACCGCTGGAACTGGATGTAAAACGAGAGTGAATTTTCTCGGCAGCCTCATTTTCAGTGGACTGTATTTGCAGAGAATTGGATTCATGATCGAATGAAGCTGAGTTCGAATACAATTTGGAATTGATGTCACTACTAGACTGCTTTTTAGGAAGAGAACTAGGACTATCTTTATGGAGTAGAATATTATGGCGTTTGCCACAAGTAGAACAACTATTTTTACTTGTGCAGTTTCTAACGCCATGGATTTTGGAGAAACAATTGAGACATAAACGATGCTTTTTAATTTCGTATATTCTCTGATCATAATTCATGTTTATTAACCGTGGACATTGACGAATCATATGAGATCCTCGACATAATGGACAAATTGGACCAGATAATCTGGATTTCGAGATCGAATCTAATCGAGGTGCATCGATTGCACCGAAACAATCCATTGGATCGAGATTATCAATGAAATCATCGTGGGATTCGACGAAATCATCTTCTATGCTAGTGAATTTATCAAAGTACATTTCGAAACCAATTTTAAAAAAATGAATATGATCAGGAAAAAGTATTTTTCAACTCGAAAAGTAAAAAATGAATTTTGATCGGAATTAAATTTTATGTCACAATTGGAGAATCAGGAGAGAGATGGAAAGAAATGGAAAAGAAAACAATATCGTTTAAAAAGTTCGAAATTTGGAATATTTTTGGTTGAAAATTAAAATTGAAAACCAAAAATGAACTATGTATGTATGGAAAAACTAATTAAAGAGTCGACAAAGCACACGAAATCTTCTTGATAAAAAATATTTTTGGTTGAAAAAGAAAGTTGAAACCAAAAATGAACTATATATGGAACAATAACTAAAAGGTCAACAAAACACAGGAAATCTTCTTGAATGAAAAATAATTTTGGTTGAAAATTAAAATTGAAAACCAAAATAAAACGAACTATACTGTTTGACAAGAAAAGTATTCTATCCCAAATTGGACAAAATACTGCGAAAACCAGGAAATTTTAAGCAATACGAAAAAAGAACCAGAAAATTTAGATGCCAAACAGTTATTTTGGAAAAAAAGGAATTTTGAATCCAGAAACTAGAAGTTTGTTCAAAAAAACTTGGAAAAAGAATTTTGAATCCAGAAACTAGAAGTTTGTTCAAAAACCTGGAAATTTTCCAAAATCTTCAAGAAAGATATTGCAAAATAAACATTTTTCAATGGACAGAAAATGTTAAATGTAAGTTGAATGTAAAGATTGTCGACCTATAGAAACGAAAAAAATGGTTGGGAAAATTTATCAAGAGAGATATCTATGTCTAAAGAGTTGAACATTTTCCCCTATGGAAATTGTTGGATATAAAGATTGACGACCTTTAAAAATGATAATGCTTAGGAAAACTTTTACTGATAGAGATGATGAGTTCTTCCTAAGAAGATTCTCCACCCCGCAAAACGTAAAATCTATTAAGGAGAGTACAGCCGGAAATATGCTTTAACAGCTTTGGAACCATCTATTGAAGTTATAATAATTCATTAGAAACAATCAAAAATTTTTAATTAAATAAGTTAAAAGAAACCAGAAAATTTTTAGAAATGTTGAATTTTTAGAACTCAAAATTAAGCGAACATAAATAAATAAGTATGCGATTCATTTTCTTTTAACGGAAAAATATTTGATTTTATAAAAAATCTCAAACAAAATGTAGAAAAAATACTTATATTTATCGCAGAACTGATTTTTTTGATAAATTTTGATTTTTCACTTTGCCCTTTTATTTTTCAGCAAGCTATACAATTTATGAATATGCCCTTTTCTATTTCAGCGTACGATAGATACTTTTATTCTTCCAAAGATATAACAAAATTGGGAATTTTGGAGATTCACAAAATATTTTTGGGGATTTTCAAGTTGTGAAATCTGGCAGCACCGGTTGAAATCACTGGAATATCAGTGATGGTATGTACAAAATCTGTGCGGTACCAAATTGACTGATATAAAAATGGAATGAAATCGGGTAAAATTGCTTATTTACTCTTAAGGAAAATAAAAAATGCTCATAAATAAGAAAAGTATCAATTTTGTATTGATTTTTTTTTAAATTGCATTGAAATCAAAAGGAAAATTGAATGAATGACGGTTAAAAAAATTAACCAAATATGGAAAAAATTGGTGTGTACTAAAAATAAATAAACGTAAAGAGTTGCCAAAAAATTATCAATTTATGTTTTCAAATTCTGGAAAACTTTTTATTTATTTGATTGAATCTTCAGAGAAAAAAAAGAAAATCTTCATTACTGGAAATAAATCAAATTGTGAAAAATTAACATGAAAATTGCACCAAGACTTTGTGCCGTGTTTACGAGTCTTATGTTGCATGTAAACCTTCATTTAATAAAAGTAAATGAATATTCAATTTTCGTTTTCAAATCTTAGTGGATGAATGCATGGATAAAACCAAAATAGTTCTTGGTTGTATTAAATTACAATAGTACCAAAAAAAGTTGTACTGTTGTGCCACTGTTTCCAACACTAAATAAGTCTGTGTCAGGGATGGAAAATCGGATTATCAGTATGGTACTAAAAATACAAAAAGTACTTTTCCAACATGAAGGTACTGAAATAGATTATTTAAAATGTTGTAAAATCGATGGTATGTAATTGATTTATCTTCAAGTGTGGAGAAAAGGTCGAACTCACATTGTACTTATTGGTTAAGTAAAATTTAAGATTTCTTCATTTTAAACGTGAGATAAAAATTGAAGCGTTTTTTCATTCGATTAAAGTTTCCTTGATTTATGAAGAAACTTTAGATTCTGAATTATTTATGGAAAAAATTGAATTAATAAAATTTTTATTTTTGAATCTGTAGTATGAATATGCAGTATTTTTTATTCTGTTACTGATAATGTGTCAAACAACTCGTTTGAAAAATCAATAGCAACTATCAATGTTTTAAATCTGTCGTAAAAAATAAGTACAAATAAAAAAGTACTAAAGCACAGACCTTGTCATCCCTTGTTTTAAGTACGAGATCAGGGATGGTGAGTCGGAATTTTGAATTTGTACTTTTTGTAACATAATTGTACGAATTATAAAAATTCGGTATAAATGTTTTAAAGCGATGTTACGGATAGAAATAATTGGGTTAACATATGATACATCAGTTGTTTAAGTTTACTGTTATTGACCATAATTGATATTAAAATGGAAGTAGTTTTTCATTGGGACCAAATTGTTGGGTTCTATGAATAGTAAACGTAGATTCTATGATATTAAAAACTTTAGAACTACTTTTGTTGCAAAAATATTTTTAAATTTTATAAAATTCCATTTTAATATTGTTAAAAAACATTGAACAAATGATTGGTGTTTAAATGGTACTAAATCTAAAGTGAAAGCTAAAGTACCAGAAAATGTACTTAAGTTCTGATATTATCATCACTGGTTTTAAGTGGGAGATCAGGGATGATATGTTGGAATTTTGTAGTGGTACTTTTTGGAAATCGACGGTACTAAAACTTATTTGTTCAGTATATAATTTTTTAAACTGATAAGAACCAAACACTTTTATGTTTTAGGAACAATATGCATAAAAGATTGAATAATGGATTTTTTCGTAAGAAAGTTCGGAAATTCTTTCAAATTTTGTTTAACAAATGTATAAAAGGTTTAAAATAGAAAACGTACTAAATATGTACGTAGGTACTATGGTAATTTGGAAAGTGAAAATGTACATAACAAAAGTACTTAAGTACTATAATTTTCATCACTTATTAAATTGACAAAATATATGTACAAACGAATGTAAAACATAAATAGGAGCGCTTATTATGTTTTTGTAGATATGTTATTTTTAAGCAGAGCTTTATGTAAATACGGTAAGTAAGAGTTTTTTTTCTTTCAAAATAGAAAGAAGGTAAGTAAAAGAAAATAGATCAATCGAAGGGATCTAACAAATTGGAGGGGAAAAGAGTAAGGTAAGTAACACAATTTTAAGAGTGATTAAAGTAATTAAGAGAAATTAACAGTGGATTGTTAAGAGCTTTGAAATTATTGCAATCAATAAAGGGAACAAAAAAGGAATATGTGTAAGTATGTTAAGAATTAATTTAATTTGGATCTGTAAAATTAAATTTGCATAAATTAACATGACATTATGTACATCAAATCTGGAAAAAAAATAATTTAGCTAATGTTTGATTTAAATGTTATATGCCATTGAATCATGAGTACACTTTATGGAATCAATTCTATTTTAATGTCCCGAATTATTAACATACGCACTATAGTGACAACAATTTTATTATGTTACTTTTCTCTTCTTTACAGATTGCATTAGGGATTTTTAGCATGAACCTTAATAATTTTCTCTTATAAAATTTTGTATTGACTTCCACTTCTTTTTGCACTTATTTTGACTTTTTTAATTTAGGATTTTTTTTTTTTTTCACTTTTTTTTCAGAATTGAATTGTTAATTTAGGATTTTTCCTTTTTTCAGAATTGAATTGTAATTTATTTTATAAATTTATTTGATTAGAATTTTATTTGAATTTGTTTTACGAATTTTATTTGCGTAAAATTTAAGCAAGGAAATGACCGTAAAACGAAGCAACTAAACTAATTGCACTGTCAAACACAATATATGGAATAAAGCAAAGAACAAACCTGTTTTTTCTATTTTGTTGTTGTGATGTGCAAGCCAATGAAAATGTATTTATACTGGTGAGTACTCCAACTAGAAATCTCAAAGTGTATCCAATTACACTAACAATCCGGTTCGAATGGGACCAATGTTTTTGTTGAAATGAGGAGCTTGAGAAAAATCGGATGATGCTCTGAGCACAAGTAATATTAATTGATTTTATTACAGTACGACAATAGAAAAATGACAAGAGTGACTTAATAATAAGTTGGACGGAAATAGTATCAACGACATATTTTCGGACTTTTGACATTTAGACTTCGAATTTTCGGTATAAAAAGTGTTGACAACTTAATATGTTTACAACAGTAGGTTAACAAAAGTCTACGGTTTTAAAGTGTTGTCAATTAGTGACTATTTTTAATGCCAACACGATTTTGGCATTAACACTGGTCTTGCATCAAAAAAGTGAAAGACGCTTTTGGGTATGTCGGATCTGCTAATTCGAAAAATGCTCTTAGTTTTTTTAAGTCATTTTTAGTTTTCGAGATTTGGGGTCGTTCTTGAATTTTTCTACTGATTATCACTTTGCTAGAATTTGAGTACACGATTTAGGCTTAATAAGGCACGCATATTTCAAAATTGGTTTTAATTTTATCGTCTCAGCTTTAGTTTAAGAGTTATATGTATATTAACGATATAACACATATTTGTTTATCATATAACTGAACAATTGTATATTTTTATCAGCATTCGCTTAGCAAGTTTAGACATTTGCAAAGGGTTTGTGAACTTTTTTTGACTATGCCAAGACCCGTTTTTTAGAATTTATGTTATTTTTTCCGAATCAGCTCTATTTTACGAGAAATGTCAAAACAAACGATTTTCTTTATTTTTCATTCGTTATATCTCGAAAACTAAAGCTGTCAGAAAAAAGTTATTAGCAGTTCTGGAATCCTCGTATCAAATAAAGTTAAGTTTGTGTTTAAAACTCAGACTCTAAAATTTGTGTTGGATATTATAGCTAAGCAAAATTAGTACAAATAGCACTTCCCAGCAAAAATTTGGTAATGGGTAGTGATTATATAACACATTACCAGGTAATGTATATACCTTATTTGTAGCATTATTTTAGGATGTCTTACCAAACATTTGATCCACAACGCATTATTTTAAAATGAAAAATAATGCATTAATAATAATTTGCTAGGTAATGCATGATTATTGGAAAAAATGTATTTCATATTAATTATTTCTAAACATTAAATCATGGATGACTTCTATTTGGTTACATTATGTATTATTTGAAAGTTTTAAATAATGCATTATTTATAATTGAATGCATAATGCATTACAATAACATAAAAAATAATTATTTTATAAAAAAATGCATAAGTTTAAACTAGAGATGGGCTCACGACAGGAAATTTCTAACGACACACACTCACGAGCATATTTTATCTACTTCCCAGAAAAACTTAGATTACCAAATAAGGTATAAAATAAGGTATAGGATCTCTTATTTTATACATTGCAGCATTGATGGTTTTAACAGGCGATGAGACTCAAAGTAATGCATCCACATTATCACAAAGAATACCAGTAAGGTATAAAATAAGTCATAAATTTATAACAAAGAATACGAGTAACGTGTAAAATATATGATATTTTATAGGTTACGAGAAATGAAATAATATAGCATACCAGAAGATAATATATATGGTGTTACGAGTAGTGAAAAAGTAATTTTGTATTAAATTTACTCACGTGACACTGTGGTTCCGATTCCAAAACCAGGTGGACAAAAGTATTTAACCATGATATTTTATGTTTTTGGGGTCGCTGATTTCAAAAAAATGCTTTAAAAAATTGTAGCTTCAATATTTTTGAAAATACAGTGGGTTTCACTAAAATAGCTTCAACTTAATTGGACTTTTTGCTACAACTGGGAAAATTTAATTACTTTTTGCTACTTTAGGGCACTAAATTCAGAGGAAGTATTTAAAAATGATATAATAAGCTTTTCTGAGCATTACAGTAAAGCCCAGCTATTTCGAATTACTTTTAATGTGTAGTTTTTTTAGAATGTTCGAATTAAATCCTTTTTGTGCTTCTAGAGTTGCGGGAAAAGAAAAATATGTGATATAACGATTATAGAAAATAATGTAGAGGTATTTGTTGCAAAAATATGTGCAGAATATCCTGAATATTATAAGCATTTTCTTGAGAGTTATAAATATTGCAGAAAAAATGACTTTTTAAAAACGCTATAAAAAATGCAGCTGGACGCCGCTGGATGAGATGAAAGATGAAACATACTCTCTGATAGTTACTTTAAGAGATGTATATAGTGGCTTGCCCGCAACTTGGAGCGTTTTTTTTTTTACTTATGACCCTAACTTCAAAAACCAATATTAAGAAATCGCGAAAAAATTTCGAACCCATGAAAATTTTTTTGATAAGTATATACCCATGGCTATATAAAAAACAATTCACGGCAATCTCCTGCAAATAATTAACTTGGTATAAGCTACTTAGTTTTGTATTGATTTCCTTAGTTTTTAATTACAAAAATTTTAGTGAACAAACATTGATGTTCTAGTGCTGCGGGGACAAAGTTAAACCCCTTTTTTAATCAAAATATTTTGCGTCTAGTCTAGGCATGTTGTTAGCTATTTAAAACACCTACCTTTTTTTAATTTAGAGGTTCAAACTTTTTAGACTTTTGTCCACCTAGATTTGGATTTGGAACCACAGTGCGTGATTGTAAGTGAGTGTAAGTAGATAAAATATGCCGTGATTGTGTGTCGTTAGAAATTTCCTGTCGTGAACCCATCTCTAGTTTAAACTTATGCATTTTTTTAAAAAAATAATTATTTTTTATGTTATTGTAATGCATTATGCATCCAATTATAAATAATGCATTATTTCAAACTTTCAAATAATACATAATGTAACCAAATATAAGTCATCCATGATTTACTGTTTAGAAATAATAAATATGAAATACATTTTTTCCAATAATCATGCATTACGTAGCAAATTATTAGTAATGCATTATTTTTCACTTGAAAATAATACGTTGTGGAACAAATGTTTGGTAAGACATCATAAAATAATGCTACAAATAAGTTATATGCATTACCTGGTATTGTGTTATATAATCACTACCCATTACCAAAGTTTTGCTGGGTTACACTCACTTACAATCATGTGAGTAAATTTGATACAAAATTACTTTTTCACTGCTCGTAACAACTTATATATTGACTGGTTCCATTTAAAATAGCATAGGCAATCAGCCGATGGTGGTTCAGTTTATCCAAAAATTAACATATCCATTCTTCTGATTTTTATTGAATTTCGGTTTTTGTTATTTAGTCGAAATTATGAATGGTTCGCGTTTTATCGCTGTTCAAAGTTGGTATTTTGACACAATTTTATGAGAAATACATAATGTTTAAATGATCGTATCTTTGGAACGCATCATCCGATTATCACGAAATAAAGCGCAAAATAATGGTTATGTCCTGTACTTAAAACTGAATTTTGAAAAAGGATAGGATGCTTAGCAAAAAGGATATTGAAATTAAAAAAATGTCCTTGATTTGCAAATATCTCAAAATGCGTATCTTTAATTTTCCTTTATTTTTTTGCACATATAGCCCAAAATGTACTTAACAACATATGCGAATCCCAAATTGGGGTGATAAGCGGTTTAATTGTAAACGCGGTTTCATGAAACGCCTTATTAATTTTTGTTAATAACTCTCGTTTACAAATGAAAAACAATTTCTGCGCACTAACCGCGAATAATTTTTTTATATGTATTTTTGATCGCTAAACTCAAAAATTTCATTAAAACAATATTTCGCGAATACATTTTTGTTAAATGAATTTTTTAGCGTTTTTTGGAGGTATTTTAACTATTTTGCTTATATCTTAAGTTCTGTTTATCTGATCTTCTCGCAATAAAAACCAAACTAAAGATAATCAAATTTCCAACAAATCCTACATTCATCAATTTTTCATCAGTTCATAGCTTTACGCGCAAATAAATTTTTTAGCGTTATTTGGAGGTATTTTGACTATTTTTCTTATATCTTGAGTTCCGTTCATCTGATCTTTTCGCAATAAGAACCAAATTAAAGACTATCAAATTTCCAACAAATCCTTCATTCATTATTTTTATATCAGTTTATAACTTTACGCGCAATAGGCAAACAAGGAAAAACTATTTTTGTATTAACAAAGCTTATTTTTTAAAAATTTTATAAACAGAAATCGTAAAAAATTACCAATTTTTTTGGATTTTATCATGTATATTTAAATAATTTGTGATAACTTCGGAGTAAACCTATAGATTTTCATCAAATCAACTTTATTATATTTCTAAATGTTCAGGCTTTGCAGATAAATAAAAAGACGTAATTAATTGCAAAGATTTCTATTTCTTAAACTTTTTTTAAATGATTAATCAAATTATTACTTAATCAAAAAACTTATTTTAGTCATATGTTTGCCTATTGAACGGAAAGCTTTAAACTGATAAATGATGAATGAAGGATTTGTTGGAAATTTGATTGTCTTTAATTTGGTTCTTATTTCGGAAGGATCAGATAAACGGAACTCAAGATATAAGAAAACTAGTCAAAATACCTCCAAATAACGCTAAAAAAAATTATTTGCGCGTAAAGCTATGAACTGATGAAAAATGATGAATGCAGGATTTGTTGGAAATTTGATTATCTTTAGTTTGGTTTTTATTGCGAGAAGATCAGATAAACAGAACTTAAGATATAAGCAAAATAGTTAAAATACCTCCAAAAAACGCTAAAAAATTCATTTAACAAAAATGTATTCGTGAAATGTTGTTTTAATGAAATTTTTGAGTTTAGCGATAAAAAATACATTTAAAAAAATTATTCGCGGTTAGTGCGCAGAAATTATTTTTCATTTGTAAACGAGAGTTATTAACAAAAATCAATAAGGCGTTTTATGAAACCGCGTTTACAATTAAACCGCTTATCACCCCAATTTGGAATTTGGATATGTTGTTAAGTATATTTTGGGCTATATGTGCAAAAAAATAAAGGAAAATTAGAGATACGCATTTTGAGATATTTGCAAATTAAGGACATTTTTTTAATTTCAATATCCTTTTTGCTAAGCATCCTATCCTTTTTCAAAATTGCGTTTTAAGTACAGGACATAACCATTATTTTGCGTTTTATTTCGTGATAATCGGATGATGCGTTCCAAAGATACGATCATTTAAACATTGTGTATTTATCATAAAATTGTTGCAAAATGCCAACTTTGAACAGCGATAAAACGCGAACCATTCACAATTTTGACTAAATAACAAAAACCGAAATTCAACAAAAATCAGAAGAACATATATACCAATTTTTAAGACAATTAAAATAGGTAAGGCCGAAAAAGTGTTTTTTTGTAGTCAAAAATTTTGGAATTCTTCTATTATCTTCTGGTATGCTATATTATTTCATTTCTCGTAACCAATAAAGTCGGCCTAAGTGGCAATATAGTATCTTTGGAAAATAGCAACACCTAACATTTGTTTCTACAAAATATAGACCATGTTCTGGCAAGGTTGCAAAATAAGTACTTAGATCAGAGTTAATGAAGGAGAGGAGGACGAATGATGATTACTAAAAAATTGAATTTATTCACCATAATGCAATTTCACCTTCTTCTGTACGAAAAAACAATAGCAACAACCACACAAGAATTGAAAAACCATGATTTAGTTGATACTTGCTTACTTGATCGTACCTAAGAGGCAGTTAATAGCAAATACATTACAGATCATGGGTTCAATCCCTGGCGGCTGCGATCTGTTAATAATTTTCACATATAGAATAAAATTGACTATTAACTGAATAAATTTGACATTAAAAGTTTTTCTGATGATTATAATAACTATATTATATGAAACTAGTAAAAAACGAACCAGGATGTCTTAAATTTTTAGAAAAATAAATTTTTCTTTCACACCTTTCTCAATTCAAACCATATATAACATGATTAAAAAATTATAATACATAATTATAATTAGAGTTTGAGCTCAACTGTCTTTACAGAAAAACAAAAATTTAAAAAAATCTCATATATTTTACACCTTACTCGTATTCTTCGTTATAAATTTATGACTTATTTTATACCTTACTGGTATTCTTTGTGATAATGTGAATGCATTACTTTGAGTCTCATCGCCTGTTAAAATCATCAATGCTGCAATGCATAAAATAAGAGATCCTATACCTTATTTTACACCTTGTTTGGTAATCTAAGTTTTGCTGGGTTTTTCCACTTTTTAACAACGATTTGCTCGCGAACGCGAGCTGTTGGAATAATTTGGAAAACAGATTTGGAATCAGCACACTGAGGTCCATATAAAACAGCTGTCAAAGGTTGGGCAAATTGAAAAAGTTCAACTTTTATCACCTTGTGTTATTGATCAGCAATCGATTCTAAGACATTCTAGCAATGTCCGCCTGTCTGTCCGTAGAAAATACCCTAACTTTAGAAAGACTTTACTGAGGCTGCTGAAATTTGGCATATGGGCAAAAGTATTAGTTTGTTTCACTTTGACATTATTTTTTTTCATTTTTTTTTTGGCACATTATTATTGTTTTGTACGAATATAAGCTGATACTTAAGCATGCGAAATCTGTTATAGTAACTCACTTTCATCAATGCGCGCATAAGTTGTGGCGGTATGAAGTTGGACGTTTCTAAAAAAATTCTTAAAAATCCAGTTTTTGATCGATTTTAAAAAAATTGCAAAGTATTTATAGAACCTACTTATTATTTGGCGAGATACACTGAAAAATAATTTTTTTTAAAATTCGATTTTAACGGTTTTTCGGATGTTAAAACTGATTTTGGAATTAAAGATTTGAAATTCAAAATGGGGGATCCAATATGGCGGATACGCTTTTGCAATTCATAAATAATTGCACTTAAACTAATTTATAATTTTTAATGTATTTAGAGTCGTTAACTACGAATATGAGCCCAGATTTTTTTTAATTCAAAATGGCGGATCCAATATTTAGTTTTTTATACCCTCGACTCTAGTGATAGAGGGCAGGCACGTACGCAGGAATTTATTTTGGGGGGGCCCAAAATTTTTTAAATTTCGTTTTTTCACCTAAATGTTTTTGAGCCTAATTTTTTTTAAATTTTTATAAAACAAAACATTTATTTTAAATTTAGTATAAAAAAGACTATTTTTTTAAGAAAGAATTTGAAAATGTATGCAACTTTTTTTTTTAAAATTATCAAATATACTTTACGTGCAAAAATTCAAAATTCTGGACACCTTTTTGAATTGTTTGTATATTTTTCCAAGGTTTTTGGATTACACTGTACGACACGATTTTGCAACCATGATCGGGACAAAAAATTCTAAAAGTACTTATGGAAATAACGATTTTGCACGTTTCATTACAACTGGACCCGGGAAATAACAAATAAATACGACGAAATTTAGGTGAATATAAATTGTCTTCTAAAAGTTAGCGTATTTTTAACCATCAATCACTAAATAGAGGGTATAAAGAAATGCGAAAAACATCCAATGATGAGAAATTTCTTTAAAACTTTTAAACCCGTGGACCGATTTTCCTCATGTTTCGCACATTTTATCTGACACTATGTGCAAGTGTTTGAGCAAAATTTAAGCCATCGCGATTAACTGTTGCGGGCGTAATCGTATTTTCCCCAAGTGGTTGAAACTAACATATATAAAAATGTTAATTTCCTTATAAAACGCGAAAACGAATTGAATAATGAGACATTTTGCTTTTAGAAAAATTCTTAATTTTTAAAACATTTTTCGTACAGAAAAATTCTTAAATCCAGAGACATTTCTCGTACAGAAAAACTCTCAGATTCTAAGATATTTATCGTATAGAAAAAGTTCTCAGTTTTTGAGATACTTTTCGTTTAAAAATAAAACATTTTTCGTTTACAAAAATTCTAAGATTCTCTGTGGTATTTTTCGTATTGAATAATTCTAAGATTCTGAGACATTTTTCGTAGTGAATGAATATAGAAAACTATACTAAAAATGTCTCAGATTTTTATAGAAAAATTCTGACATCATGAAACATTTTGCGTACAGAGAAATTCTTAGTTTCTTACACATTTTTGTACAGAAAAATTTCTTGTACCAAAAAATTTCTCCGTATAGAAAAAATCGCAGATTCTGATACAATTTTTGTATACATTAAAAAAAAACTTGTAAAATGACAAGAAAATTTTGTAACTTTTTTTTTGCTACCTCCTTTTTGTCAAGAAATCCTTGTAACTTTACCAATAATTTTGTAATTTTATAAGCTTTTAACTAATAAAATTGTAAATTTACCTTTTTTGACGCGATGAAACTTACAAGGAGGTTTCGTGACTTTACTAAATTTTTTGCTACCTCCTATTTTACGAGAATTCCTAGTAAAAATTACGAGATTTTTTGTAATTTTACAAGCTTTTAACCAATAAAAAAAATTTTGACGCAATAAAACTTACAAGGAATTCTCGTGAATTTACTAGACTTTTTTGTAAAAAAAAACCTTTGAAATTTGTCAAATTTCAAAAAAACATGTTAACTGTCAAATATTGGTAAAAGGGGATTACGTGATTTGACAAGGGTTTTTTTTTGTGTGTAAATTTTTTGATTCTGAGTCATTTTTTGTAAAGAACCTTCGCTAAAGACAATACTTAGATTATGAGACGTGTTTTATTTACATAAATTATCAGATTCTGAGACATTTTTGTAAAGAAAAGTTTTTGAACTCACAATATTTATTGTAGATAAAAATGTTCCAGTTTGATATCGATATTTTGAAAAAAAAAACTAAAACTTTAACTAATTTTTTGTGCACAAAAGTTTCAGATTCGAGAAGATTTTTCAATTTAAAAATTGCCAAATTTGGTTTAACTTGAAGTTGCAAAAGAGTTAAAACACCTCAATTCAACCGAAAAAAGTAGCATTTTTGACCTTACCTCTTTCGAATTTGATGAAACTTGGAATATAGTTGGTCCCTTACAAAAAAATCATAGTGCCAAAATTTTGGACTTCTGGTAGTTTTTCTTCGCGAGACATGGGGTCTTGAAAATTGGCAAAATCGTATATATTTGACAAAAGTGTTCTGAGATAAATAAAGATAACTCGAAAAGTAATAACAATACAGGCCTCAGTCAGGTTGCACATAATAGGTAATGAGACAGCCTTTAAAATGGCGTTCCCAAAGATTTTTTTTGAAAAAGGTCAAAGGTCATTGGTTTTAACCTTAATTTTTGGAGAGCTATATCTCAAAAACCGATATTTTTAAAATTTTGGAAAAAATATATGTTATTAAGGATCACCTATACTACTTAAGTTTAAATTTTCAGGATGGAGACTTCATTGGAACTTTTAATATTAATAGAAACATAATGGCAGGGAAGAAAAAGCGGTGTTTTTCCCCTTACAGAAAAAAACAATTTATTTGGTCTTTGAGATTTTGGTACCAAATTTCACTTTTCTGAATGTTTTTGACGTGCTGAGTCCAAATATGATCTTTGAACTGGCCTATCGCAATTAGTTTTCGAGATATCTGCACATTAATGTGTAAAAATTGCTAAAATGCTATTGCTGTGTTTTTTGAACATTTAGGTGCTTATATCTTGAAAAGTAATAGCGATAGGCCAGTTCAAAGGTCATATTTGGACTCAGCACGTCAAGAACATTCAGAAAAATGAATTCTGGTACCAGAATTTCACAGACAAAAAAAATGTTTTTTTTTGTAAGGGAAATTACACCGATTTTTCTTTCCTGTCACAATGTTTCTATTAATATAAAAAGTTCCAATGAAGTCTCCAGCCTGAAAATTTAAACTTAAGTAGTATGAGAGATTCTTAACAACATGTATTTTTTCCAAAATTTTAAAAATATCGTTTTTTGAGATATAGCTCTCCAAAAATTAAGGTTAAAACCAATGACCTTTGACCTTTTTCAAAAAAAATCCTGAGGAATGCCATTTTAAAGGCTGTCTCATTACCTATTATTTGCAACCTGACTGAGACCTGTATTGTTATTACTTTTCGAGTTATCTTTATTTATCTCAGAACACTTTTGCCAAATATATACGATTTTGTTAATTTTCAACACCGCATATCTCGAATACTGGAATGACCAGAAGCCTGAAAAATTGGAAAAATCTCTTTTTTGTAAAAGTAAACCCCAGTACTAAATTTCATTAAATTTGGAGGGGGTGCGGTCAACTCCTCGGTTGAATTGAGGTGTTTTAGCTCAAAAGTATATTAAAATTGGCGTAGATGGATGACACAATTTCCAATGCATATGTTCTGAACCATTGTTTGGAAAAACAATTCTCAAACTCTTTGACAAATTCTGTAGAAAATATCTGCGATTTCACCAAAACTATACCAATTTAAATTATATTTTGGATATAAAATATATTTTTAAATATCAAAATTTTTCCGCGAATCACAAATCTAGTCAAATGTGGCGGCTGCTTTAAATAAAGTCGATAGAAAGGCTAATGGATTAATATTCATGGTGCATAGCTTACTTGATCAATCACAATTACCTTTCAAAGGTGTCTTATTCGCCACCGTGAAAATTTAGGAATTTAATTCCACTCAACATTTTTTCAATGAAAATTTTTTTTTTTTTGTATTTTTTAAATATTTTTAAAAATTTTGAAATGTTCGTTAGATTAGAGACAAAAAGAAAAAAATAATACTGAGCCTTTTTTGTTAACAAAAGTATATTTTGTAGTGGAAGGTCTTAAAATTTTTATATGGCCAAATCATTTTGGGGGGGGCCCGGGCCCCCAGGGCACCCCCCCTGCGTACGTGCCTGATAGAGGGTATATATAAGTTTGTCATTCCGTTTGTAACACCTCGAAATATTGGTCTAGGACCCCATAAAGTATATATATTCATGATCCTCGATCGATTTTAAGACGATCTAGCGATGTCCGTCCGTCCGTCCGTCCGTCTGTCCGTCTGTCTGTTGAAAACACGCTAACTTTTGAAAGACTTTACGGAGGCTCCTAAAGTTTGGCATATATGTTGGGCATTTACCTGGTCATTTTGGTATTGCAATCCAGCGAAATCGGTCCAGTGGTTCAAAAGTTATGAGCAAATGAGTGAATTTCGTCAATGGTTTTTTTGGAATTTACGGGATAAAACACACGGTAACCTTCGAACGGCAATTCTGAGGGTGCTGAAGTGTGGCATATATATTTGTCGTTCTTCAGGTCCGGTTCGTTTTAAATTTCAGCCGAATCGGTCCTGTGGTTCAAAAGTTATTAGGAAAACCGTAAATTTCAGATTCTCCTCACCTTAAATTCACGTGTTGAAAACCCGTTAAACATGTTTTAAAAACATTGGTAAGTCACAAAAATATTTTACATCGCATTTTTGTCACTCAAAAATGTTTTTACACTAAAAGAGAAAAAAAATACACTGAAAAAAAAAATTTACACTCAAAAAAAATTTTACACTCAAAAAAAAAATTTAGTAAATTATTTTTTTTTTTTTTTTCAAAAATTAGTTAAAATAAAAAGTTTTTTTACACAAAATAAAATATTTCTAATCAAAAATGTTATTTTTTCACTCTAGAAAATTTACTATAACTTAAAAACGGCATTGTGGAGGGTATTCATAGATTCGGCCAAGTCGAATTTAATTTTTCTACTTGTTTTTCTATGTTGTCTGTTTTGGACAAAACTTTGATTTTGATGGTTTTTTTTTTTGGATGCCAAATCTGATCTTAGAATCATAAATTCAAAATAGTGGATCTAATATGGCAAACAAGATGTTTGCATTATAGATTAATGTTTTAAAATATCAATAGGATTGCGCAATGTTAATCACGAATACGAACTCAGAATTTTTTAAATCAAAATGTTTTAAAAAAATGTACAATGTTTACATTCATAACTATTAATAAATCCCTATTTTTGCTTTTATCAGAAGATTTTAATAAAATATTTCCCATTTAAGTTCGTCAAAAAGTTCAGTGGCACATTTACAAGAGAACTTTTTTTATTTCTTATTAGCATTTGCCATCAGTAATGTACAAATATTGCTATTAGCTAACAATTTAATAAAAAATATTTAGAATGCTATCGCCTAAATGTGCCCGCTTAAATGTGTTCCCAGCTTTAATGATTATCACAAGTGAGCGTGATTCAAATTTTTTGTTCGTGAGTGATAAGGGAGACAGACATTTTTTGCTTGAGTGGTTCGTAATGAGTGCCATTTTTTTTGTACGAGTCAAAATTATTTATTTGTATTGTTTCAGTTTTATTTAAAGTTTTTACAATTTTGTTCGTGTTTTGAAAGTTTAGCGTGAGCCAAACGTGAGTGGTGTTTTGTTTACTCACGTAAATAGTAAGTAAGTGTGAGAAAAAAACAATTGCGCAAATTATGTTTTTTTTCGTGAGAGTGAGGTAACATGAGTCACTCACGTGCCCATCTCCAGTTATCACGTCAATGTTGACAAAGTGAGAAATTTTTTATTAGAAATCAACATATCAAAAAAATGTTGAAGCTACATTTTAGGGAATTTCTAAACTTCACATTTTTGTTAATTGCCTCTATGTCAAAACTTTATGAATGGTCGCACAGGGTCGCAAAAACGTGAATATAATACATTGTCAAAAAACAGATTGTAATTCGACGTTAGTCAATATCGTTTGGACTTTTTTGGACATTGGTGTTGAAAAAAGTCGAATTCAACAAAAGTATGATATTCCATAATTTATTTAAAAATAAATATTTTTATAGCTTACTTTTTGGCAGTTTATCTCATGTGTTGGACAAACAGGTATGAGTTTAGGAGAACTTCGCAAAAAATTTTAAAAATTTTATGTTGTTTTACAAAAAAAAAAATATTTTTTTTTTCATAAATTATAAATATAAAAAAATCTCGAACTTCGACTTTAACATCATGCAAAAAAAGTGGAAAAAAATCAAGATGTTAAAAAATGCAGAAAAAAATTTAAATTTTTATGTTAGAAGAACCCGAGTAAAAATTTTTATACGATGCAATATATAATGGTATGTAACACAATATATATTTATACGCAATTTGATCCGAATAATGGTGGATGTTTTTGCATTAAAAAAGATCGACTTGTATAAAATATGATTTGATTTCATCCGAGTTTTGACCAGACATTGCCATATATTGGTGGATATAATTAGATCTAATTGCATAAAAACATATAAAATCCTGGTGTTTTTTGGTTTGGGTTGAAATACACCACAGGTCAACGATACATTCACCAAACATATAATTTTCTAAAACAAAAAAATGTTTGGGTACGCTTCGAACCAGATAGGTGATATACATAACCCTAATAAGGAAATGTTTAGGAACATTTTAAAAAGTTTCTTATACTTTGCCTAAAAAACTTAGAAAATTTTTGGTTAATTGGAAACATATAAAGTTTTATATGGAACAGAATAAGCTATATATAATTTTATGTTAAATTATACAGAAAACCAAATTTTGTATTGACCCTCATATAATTTTATATAATTATATCTACCTGACACCTTTTAATCCGAATCATGATTAAATTATATATAACTACATATGACTGCATATAAAAAATTTAGAAAATATCTCACGCGATGTATAATCATATATGATTTATTATGTTTGCATCAGGTTATATATTGTTATATATGTTTATTTTTACTCGGGAAGTTCAAATTTCTGCATTCTTCCTTTTGTGGTCTTGGATATAAAAAAATCATTAAAATAATGATAAAATATTTTTACCAAATTGCAGTGGTGACTATAAGTACTAGAAAATATGATAATCTACAAATCAAAAGAAATTGTATTAAAATCGGTTCAGTAGTTTTAACTGCACTAGTGCAGCCGATTTTGTCCTTTAAAAAACCTCTTACAATTAAGTGGCAATTCTACTTGATAAAATTTTGTGTTAAAAAAATTTAAAAATAAAACGAAAGTTTATCTTTCAAATAAAAAAAATATAGCGTATTTATTTTTTTATAGCTGCTTAAAAATTTTTAATATTAAGGCAAATTTTTAGATCGAACCCCTAAAGGAAAAGTTCGTTTCCTAAGTCTTTTGTTTTAAACAAAATATATTCACCAAAATACAACTTTAAAATACCAACACTTTCACCACTAGTAATAATAAGTGAATACAAACATTAACAACTGTCAAAACATTGCAAAACAAAATACAAAAGATAAATAAAAAATAAACAAAACACTAAAGAAAACCGGCCAAATAAATAACAAAATGCATGAACAATATACCAGTTAACCAGCCAAGCAGCGAGCAAGCAGTTAACCACGTGAGTTACGTTACGTTTCCAATATAAAGAAGAATAAACAAGAATGAATAGATGAAAGAAGAGAAGAAAATGAAGTAATGACAACTGAATATTCCAGTTGCCAATATTGGAAATATTTGTTTACAAATGAGAATTATAAGATTCACTAGCATTCATTCTCTCTAGCTCTCTGTGTAGTATGGGTTGTTTACCTTCAATATCAAAAACCACCATACGCACACCATTACATTTGTATGCAATTCTTTGGCAGTTTATTACTATACATTTGGTCAAGTTCAAGCGTGGTGAAAAATTATTTGGTAAGCATTAGCACAGGCAACAGCAATGCTGCAACAAGAGTTTCTACTATTTCTTGCAACAGTATTTTTCTTTTAACATCGTAATTTGACTCCGCCATGTAAGATGACATTTTAAATAGATTTTGCTACGATTTTTTTTGCAATTGTTGCTCATTTAAAAGAGAGCAAATTGTTACTTACTAGTTGCTGTTTGACTGTTAACTAGTTGCCAAATTTAGCTTTACAAGTTTTCTAAACATTTTTACACATTATATTAGCAAATTTGTGCATTTCGCATTTAGTCTTGCTCCAGACTTCGTGTGAAGTACAACTCCGAAATTTTTTTGCTTAGTTGTGTGGACTCGTAAGTAGTGCTCGGTATAAACTCAGTGAACTCTGTGTATGCGTGTGAGAATTTTTATTTAGAAAAAAAAGAGTGTGAGAGTGTAAGTGCAACTAATTGGCATTAAGCCTCTCTAAGTTTATGAGCACCTCTCCTCCCTTGCGCTAGTGTAAGAAATTTGTAAAGTGACTTTAAAATAGTGTTAGGAGTTAAAACAAACAAAAAAACACAATAAAAAATTCCCTATCTCTCTTTAAAACTCGCGCTCTCTAACTATATTTTGGGAGTAGAAAATCATTGATCTATTCGTTGTCTAAAAGTTTGTCGTTTATACGGTCGGTTATACCCATTGACGTTACGTCTAGTTAGAAAATAAAACTTAACGCTTACGTCAGCGTTTTGTTGGCGTCAACATTTTAAACATCATCATCGCCAACAACAACAAGAAGAAGAATAAGTAACTTAAAAGAAGTGGTTAATAGCGATTCGCGTTTCGTTACCTAACGTTCGTTTACTTTTAAAATAAACTTCATTATTGTGTTCGTTATCTTCTTTTATTGTCATTATCTATATTTTCTTCTTGTGCCGTTTTTCTTTATACTTTGTTTTTCTATTTCTCTTTTGGGAATTTGATGTGCGAACGCAAGTTCATCGTGTGGCATAACGAGTCGTTGTAGTAAATGGTAAGTTGAAAATTTATTTTTTAGCAAATAATTTAACAAATTTACTACAAAGTGAAAATTAAAAATAGATTTTATTGCAAATTAAAGTTAAAGCATTATGCATATGCTTTTCAGAATTTATATACTTACTAGCTATACCCGGTCCGCGTTGCTGGCCCTAAGAAAAAAACTTTTTTATACTGAATCTTGATTTAAATATAGTGTCGGACAAAATTAAAGCACGGGTCCGGGCCCCCTCAGTTAGCACTATCTATAGAGAAATCTCAACGAAATCGGTTCAGCCGTTTTTGCGTGATTTCGAAACAGACAGACATGGCGTTAAGTAAAGTACAAAGGGGCATGTAATTTAACGCATTTTTATCGAATCGTGATAGTCTAAAGTTCCATGCTGCATCCTCGATTAGAACTATCTGTGCT
The DNA here is from genome assembly GCA_963921195.1 of Pegoplata infirma. Taxonomy (NCBI): domain Eukaryota; kingdom Metazoa; phylum Arthropoda; class Insecta; order Diptera; family Anthomyiidae; genus Pegoplata; species Pegoplata infirma. Next base: position 125,027,573 of record OY992537.1, read on the forward strand.
GCAAATTTCACTGACATCAGTTTTGTCGTTTTTGTGTGATTGCGAAAGAGGAGGAAACTTTTTATTTATGAAAAACGGGAATGACATTTTATACCCTTTTGCCGAATCGCGCTCTACATATGACCTACAGCTCCCGCTCGGATAGTTCTATCAGTAGTGACAGATTCGGCTTATCCGTTTTTGCGTGATTTCAAAACAGGCATATATAACGCTCAGTATAAAACGAAGGGGCGTGGCAATTTACGCCTAGTTGTTCAATCGTGGTCGGTATAGTACAAAGGGCATTGCAATTTTGATCCCTTTTTCCAAAAACGATCTTATATGGCCTACATATGCACTTGGTTAGCACTGTATGTAATGAAAATGTCAAGAGAATCGGTTCAGGCAGACAACGTCCAGTATTGTACAAAGGGGCGTGGCATTTTACGCCCCTTTTTCCAATCGTAGTATAACATGGCCTATAGTTCCGCACTCGGTTAACACTATCAGTGCTGAAAATTTAATTAAAATCGAATCAACAGTTTTTGCGTTATTGCGGCGCATGCAGAAATAAAATTCAATACAAAGGGGCATGGCATTTTACGCCCATTTGTCCGACCACGCTCTAATTGGCATATAGTTAGTACTTGGTTAGAACTATCTTTGGTTTAAATTTCATCAAAATCGGGCAATCCGTTTTTTATATATAGATATCATTAGTGGTGCAATGTAAAAATTCGATTTTGCCACGCCCCTCCGCCCACACGCAAAAAATTAAAAATCTGACTGCACAGTGTTACTCCCTGGACTATTCTGAATATTCCCTGAAAATTTCATCAAGATCGGTCCAGCCATTTTCGCGTCCATAAGGAACATACATATAGCCGTTTTTTGTATTATTGAAATAACTTTCAATTCAATACAAAGTTGCATGGCATTTTGCGATACTTTGTCCGATAACGCTCAAATTTGGCACATAGTGAGTACTTAGTTAGCACTATCTTTGATATGAATTTCATCAAAATCGGTCCATCCATTTTTTATATATAGATGTCATTAGTGGTGGAATGCAAAAATTGGATTTTGCCACGCCCCTCCGCCCACAGACGAAAAATCAAAAATCCGACTTGCCAGTGTTACTCCCCAGGCTATTATGAATATTCCCTAAAAATTTCATCAAGATCGGTCTAGCCGTTTTCGAGTCCATACGGAACATACATACATACATACACACATCCATTTTTATATATATAGATATATTTTTTAGTATATAAACGTTAATTAACACATTTAATATATTAGTTTGCTCATTTTATATAAAACCAACACAGCCCAACTTATATGCAATATTTAATTTTGTGTAAGAAATCAATTTAAATGCAATTAGTGTACATTTTTAAAATAATTTCAATTTTTTCCTTGGATCTAGGTTCCTTTTCTTACAATAAGTCTTTTGTATTTATAATGCTCAATAAAAAAAAGTTCCTTTTCTAAGTCTTTTGTATACACAATGCACACTGTGTATTGTGGGCCAGGATTTTCATTTTTTGGCCAATAAGGTCTGTAAGGCAACACATATTTAAAAATATTTTTTCAGAATGTCAATATCTTGAATTTTGTGCATCTTTAATATCTTTTAATTGTAGCTTAAAGTTTTTTTTTTGCATAAGGCTAAATTTTGAGACTTTTTTATATTTTTTATTCATGAAACAAATAATTTTTTTTTGTACTTCAACACAATATTTTTTTAAATTTTCTGTGTAGTTCTCCCTAGTAAAAATATTATGCTAATTTTACTGAATAGATCTAATTTGATACGTAAAATGGTTGTATCAAATAATATCTAATAGTATTACTTTAGATCAAAAAATATAAAAATTGATACAATTTGATCCTGAATTTGGTCAAATCTAATGAGATCAAATTGATCTTATAATATCAATTTTTATATAATTTGATGAGCAAAACCAAAATACGAATCTAATCATATATGGAGCAATATCTAACCATATAAAGTGGATCAACTGTATCAAAGTGATAGATACAATTTTATATAAATTTATACGGAAGCAATTTAACTCATATAAGATTGTATCAAATTATATATGATTAGACCAGAAAATTTTTACTCGGGCTCCTAAAGACATACCTGTTAGTCCAACACATGAGATAAACTGCCAAAAAATTAAGCTAAAAGTATATATTTTTTTAATAAATTATGGAAATTCATACTTTTGTTGAAATCCACCTTTTTTCAACACCAAAGTCCAAAAAAGTCCAAACGATATTGACAAACCTTGAATTACAATCTGTCTCTAACAGTGTATTCTATCCACATTTTTGCGACCCTGTGCGACCGTTCATAATCTTTTGACATAGAGGCAATAAACAAAAAAATTACGTTTAGAAATGCTCTAAAATGGAACTTCAAAATTTTTTTGATATTTTTGTTTCTATTGATTTCTAATATAAAATTTACCACTTTGACAACATTGGCGTGATAACTGGAGATGACCGCGTGAGTGAATTTTCACTCACGTTCACGCAAAAAAAAACATAATTTACAAATTCGCGCTAAACATTTTAAGCACGAAAAAATTGTAAAATTAAATTAATACACTTATATAGTTTTGACTCACGCAAAAAAATGGCACTCACTACGAATAACTCACAAAAAAAATGTCTCACTCACGTGTCACTCACGAACAAACAATTTAAGACATGCTCACGTGTGATTCGCCTGACCAGCGTCCATCTCTAGTGCTAAACATTAAAACTGGGAACGCATTTAAGCGGGCATATATCAATACAATTAAATAATTTTAACTCACTCAAAAAAATGACACTCAATACGAACAACTCACACAAAAAATGTCTCACTCACTTATCACTCATGAACAAAAAATTCGAGTTGCTTGACCAGCGTCCATCTCATCATTCTAAATTTAAACGCATTTAAGCGGGCATATTTTGGCGATAGCATTTTAAATATTTTTTTTTATGAAATTTCAAGCATGTAGCATTATTTGTACATTTAGGATGGCAAATGCTAACTGGAAATAAAAGAGTTCTCTCTTAAATGTCCCACTGGACATATTAACTTTTTGATGCATTTAAAAGAGAAATATTTTTTGAAAATTTTCTGATAAAAGCAAAAAGAGGGATTTATAAAAACTTAGGAATGCATACATTGTATATTTTTTTAAAATACTATGTCCTACATTTTGGATCCGCCATTTTGATTTCAAAAATTCTGAGTTCGTATTCTTGTTACGCTATCATTTCCTAGTTATATTAATCAATAATTTAAATATCTTGTCCGCCATATTGGATCCGCTGTTTTGAATATTTGATTCTGAAATCAGATTTGGCATCCGAAAAACCATTAAAATCAGACAACCCGAGTAAAAAAGAGTTTTATATAGCCGTGACAAATTAGATCCCAAATATGGTGGACACAATTGTTTCAAATATTATCCTCGGTTATCCTACAAGATCTGAACAGACAGTCTTATATATAATAAGATACGCAAAATGGGTCTATCTGGTTTTATCAGTTTGATCCGGACTGATACAATATGAAATAAATTGAGACTATAAGACATAAATATATATGGTTAGATATTGTTCTACATAAAACACATATTTTTGTATATAACATTATATAAAGTGCATATGATTATATACAATGTTATCCAACTTATATGAAGTTATAAGGAGCAATATAAGATCAGTCATAATGGTTTTAAATTATATTTAATCGTATCAGTTTTCTCCAACTGATATAATTATATAGACCCAATTCATGTATCACATTATATATAAGGTTATCCCGCTAGATCATAAAATATACCCGTAGATAATTATTAAAGTAATTGTATCCGCCATATTTGGGATATAATTAGTCATGAACTTTTTTTCTTTTTTTACTAGGGAACATAGAAAAAATTTTATATTTTATTTGTCGCCATATTGGAACCGCCATTTGGAATTTAAAAAATTTGGAGCTCATATTCGTAATTACCGACCCTAAATACATCGAAAATGTTTATATTAAAAACAATGAGCAAAGAATTAAAAAATCATATCCGCCATATTGGATCCACCATTTTGAATTTCGAATCTTTAATTCCAAAATCAGTTTTAACATCCGAAAAACCACTAAAATCTAACTGCTTTACCACAAGAAAATAAAATAAATTTAAAATGAGCTTTTAATTTTATTTCCATACAAATTGTTTTTGTTTTTAAAATCGACTTTCAAAAAATGTATTGAAAATTTGAAATTTAAAATAAAACTTTTGTTAAAATAGACTTTTTGTTTTCTTGTGGTAAGGGCCTAAGTTTTTAGCAAAAAGAGTCAACATATAAAAAAACTTAAATTTGAATTTGTCGCTATATTGGATCCGCCATTTTGAATTTTCAAAGTCTGAGCTCATATTCGCTATTAACGACCCCAATTGACACTGATTATAGTAAATACAATAAGAAAATAATTTTAAAAATCATGTCCGCCATTTTGAATTTTCCAATTTTTTTTCCAGAATAGTGATCAACGATCCTCTAACACCCATATGTAATATTTTTTTGACATATAGGTTAAGCGGGGGTGTTTATGGCCAAAATTCAGGAATGCTGGCCCACAGTGCTGTGGTAGGATTGTGCGTTTTCCAACAAAGTGCTCTGATCAACTATTAATAGTGCGGAAATCTTAATACAAGAAAATACAAATAGACTCCAAAGCCCACTTATTTTTACAGCCTCGATCCGTCAGTGTAAAAATTTATGGAGGCTCCAGTACCCGGAATTCCCCTCATCCAAGACTTCCTGGATGGTATCATGGTGGTAAAGTGGCGCTCAAAAAGGCTCATAGAGGGAACACAGTTCACATTTTGTGGCATTGTATCTTCTTCAAGATCGCTATATTGCCAGCATTGCTGCTCCTCCATTGCTGTGTTGTAATAAAAAGGGAGGGCAGAATGAGGTGAGAAAAATAAGAGTTGCCTGTGTTTTTTAGCTGCCCAATCTCAAATTTAAAAAGGGTTGCCACCTTACGAAAAAATGTGGTCCTTCGGGAAAATCCCAATAAAATCCGAACTAGCAGAATTTCGCAGAACGCAAAAATACGAGTCAGCTTAATTTTAATAGAGGTTGTTATATGTGATTTTGGCAGTCGTACGTATACACGTCGACATAGAAACTGCCCTAAAGTTTTTTACATTTTTGAAAATAAGGACTTAACGAAGCCGAATTTTAACACGATACACAATTGAATAGGCCTTAAAAAAAAACTTTCGATCTGTATAAAGTGTTCATATCATTTCTCTTGAAGAAATGTTAAAAAAGCATCAAAAACAAAATAAAGAAAACGTTTTTCCCCTCCCCTATGACCCGCTAAATGTTAGATTGGGCAGCTAACAAGGAAGGTCTACCTGGTGTCACCCGCCGATCATTATGAAATTAGTTTTATTTTGTAGAGCGGGAAAAATAAAGGGAAACATATTTTTTAGCGGCCCAAATTCATATTTAGGGGGTGAAAATGAGGGGGGAAGAAACTGCAATTTTTCAGTTTATTGCGTTTATCTCCTATATTGTACCAAAAAACCTAGTCGTGTCATGTACCAAATGAAAGGTCTTTAGAAAACCTATCTTTGTGTGCAAAAAATGTTTCCAAACAAGCACAACTTTTTGTCATATTGAGTAAAATGCCAAAATTTTAGGATATTTTTGTTAATAAATCGAAAAATATTTGCTTTTTTTGGAACGTTGTTACCATCAGGAGATAGGTAATTTAAATACCTTTAATCTGATACCAAATATGCCCATACTAGTTGTGAGTAAATAGGCGTAAATCGTAAAAAACTGAAAAAGGTCAACTTCCCCCAATACAAATCGACCCCCCTAAAAATGTGTTTGGGGCGGTAAAAAACTGAACAACATATCCAACTTTCATTAAGATCGGAGACTGACACCAGGAAGATTCTTCTTGTAAGAAAAAATAGGTTACTCTTATTTTCCTACCCTTTTTCCCATATGCAAGTTTAAGGACAAAATCGGTGGGTGCCCTGTGAAAGACCTCCCTTGTAAGTCGAATTGTCATAGGCTGGTCAAGAAGAACTTAAACTACTGTGTTTGTTTAATAAATAAAACATTTTTATGTCATATGAATTTCATTGACCAGCACTTGGACCAAGGAGATCTGAAAAGTCAATTTTTTTCAAACCGCCTTTTTCAGGGACGGGGATATAAAATATATTTAAAATATTGTTTTATTGAGAATACACAAATTAAATACATCAAGAGCGTCACTTTTTAGAAAGTAAAAGATTAATTTTGGGGTATACCAACGACTAATATTTATTATAACTTTATGGGAGACTTCTTCAAATATATTTTTCCCGAAAATTTTAATTATGTCACTTTTTTAAATATAACATGTAATAAATTATGCTTTTACCAATGACATTTCCCCCTTAAAAAAAATATATGTCGCATGTCATTTAGAAAGTTTAATTACCTTTTATAGACCTGTATCTTCACTAACATAGCCAATAAACCCAAAACTAAATTTCAATAATTTGGATAGGGTGAGGTCAACACTGAGTTGAATCAATGTGTTTTAAATACCAATACAAAATTTCAATCTAATAAGTAAACTTTTGATATATACCCGAGTAAAAATGTTTTGATATAATTACATATAATTTGACAAAAATATATGGGGCATTCCATGTGAAATCGGACACTTTGAAAAACTTTTTTTTTTTAGATTTTCCCAATTTGTTTACAGTTTTTAGTACCCTTCGAAAACTCCTTCGTGGTAAGTTTTCAGATTTTTTTGATGACCCGTTCAAAAGATATCGAATTTTTAAAAATTGGTAGTTTGTTCCTTTACTCAAACTTCTTTTAATCATAACTTCTTCAATAATGGTCCAAATTTCAATTTTTTTTTTCAAAATTTTTGTTTTTTTACGTACTTTCTAAAAAAAATCCGAAAAAATTCTTTAAAGCGCTCTAGTATGCGATTTTTAAGTTTTAAAATTTAAATCTCATTTTTGAGAATGTTTGTACTCTTTGATTTTTTTGAAATTTTTTTGTGTAAAACTTCTATCAATTCTACAAATTTTTTGCCCAGGAAGATCGTGGGATAGCGATTATTACTATTTTTTAAAATTTTTTGAAAAAATTTTTCAATTTTTAAATCATTTCTACTGCTCCAATGGTGCGTCATAGAGGGGTCCTTTATAAGACCGACCCCCATTAATTTTTACTTCTTAATATTTCTTTGGATCAAACTAATACCCTTTCTCCAATTTCTAAGGGGGCTCCCACACAAAACTACATTTTTTAAAATTTGTTCCAACTGCTCTAACTGCCCTAATAGTGCCCTTAGAGCAACAAAATGTATGACCGACCCACAATATTTTTTTAGTCCAAACATTTTTTCTGAACACACCTACCCTCTATCTTTAACTGTTAAGGCGGTCCCCGTACAATTTTTTTTATTTTTTGTAAATTTGTTTTATTTAATCAGCTTCTACCGGTCTAATGGTGCGTCCGAGAGGGGTCATTAGTGAGACCGACCCCCATTTATTTTTACCCTCCAACATTTTTATAAAACATACTTACGCACTATCTCCACTCCCTAAGTAGGCTCCCATACAAATAACAGTTGGAGCAAATTTTATAAAAATGTAATTTTGTATGGGAGCCTACTTAGGGAGTGGAGATAGGGCGTAGGTATGTTTTGAAAAAATGTTGTGGGGTAAAAATAAATGGGGGTCGGTCTCAGTAATGACCCCTCTCGGACGCACCATTGGACCGGTAGAAGCTGATTAAATTAAACAAATTTACAAAAATAAAAAAAATTGTATGGGGACCGCCTTAACAGTTAAAGATAGAGGGTAGGTGTGTTCAGAGAAAACGTTTGGACTAGAAAAATATTGTGGGTCGGTCATACATTTTGTTGCTCTAAGGGCACTATTAGGGCAGTTAGAGCAGTTGGAACAAATTTTAAAAAATGTCGTTTTGTGTGGGAGCCCCCTTAGAAATTGGAGATAGGGTATTAGTTTGAGCCAAAGAAATGTTAAGACGTAAAAATTAATGGGGGTCGGTCTTATAAAGGACCCCTCTATGACGCACCATTGGAGCAGTAGAAATGATTTTAAGATTGAAAAATTACAATAAAATTTTTTCAAAAAATTTTAAAAAATAGTAATAATCGTTATCCCACGATCTTCCTGGGCAAAAAATTTGTAGAATTGATAGAAGTTTTACACAAAAAAATTTCAAAAAAATCGAAGAGTACAAACCTTTTCAAAAATGAGATTTAAATTTTAAAACTTAAAAATCACATACTAGAGCGCTCTTAAGAATTTTTTCGGATTTTTTTTTAGAAAGTACGTAAAAAAACAAAAATTTTGAAAAAAAAAATTGAAATTTGGACCCTTATTGAAGAAGTTATGATTAAAAGAAGTTTGAGTAAAGGAACAAACTACCAATTTTTAAAAATTCGATATCTTTTGAACGGGTCATCAAAAAAATCTGAAAATTTACCACGAAGGAGTTTTCGAAATTGGGAAAATCTAAAAAAAAGGTTTTTCAAAGTGTCCGATTTCACATGGAATGCCCCATATATAATAACTTTATATACCCGACCCGACTACAAAAAAGTAATACGGCTCCATATATCATTTGATCCCATAAATAGAGGATCAAAATATATATGATTTTATCTTATTAGATCAAATTTGATATATAAGATATAATTAGATCCTTAAAATGGAACGGTAAATATTATCTACCCGAGTAAAAAAGTTCCTATATAGTTGTATATAATTTTATAAAAATTATATATGATTAAATAGAATTATATAGAATTTGATGCGAAAAATGAGTCGATAAAACTATATAAAATTTGATCAATGTTTCATATATTTTGATAAATTTTTTATATAATTTTATGCGAAATTTGGACCCCTATTTTTATATAATAGCAAAATTATATAATTAGATTTAATTATATAAAAATATATATAATTGTATAAAACTGCATAAAACTATATAAAGTTACATAAAATTATATCAAGTTTTAAATAAATCATAAATTATTAATTTAATTTTATGTAACTTTATATAGTTTTATACAGTTTTATACAATTGTATATATTTTTATATAATTATATCTAATTATATAATTTTGCTATTATTATATATATAATATAATATATAATTATATCATATTAGATCTAATATGATTTTTAATATCAAATTAGATAAAATTTACCATTCCATTTTTGGTATCAAATTATATCTAATTATATCAAATTTGATCTAATAAGATATAATCATATATTTTTGGTTCCTCCATTTTTGGGATCAAATGATAGATCAATTTATATATAATCATATATTTTGTAATATAATTATATACAAATTGATCCATCATTTGATACCAAGAATAGAGGATCAAAAAAAATATATGATTATATCTTATTAGATCAAATTCGATATAATTATATCTAGAGAATGTATCCCGGGATTTCCCGTCCCGGGATTCCCGGGAAATTCGTCATTTTTCATTTCCCGCATTCCCGGGAAATTCGTGCGGGATTCCCGGGAATTTTAAAAATGTGCATTAACAAGTTAACTGCTGTATGGAGATAAATAAATTAAATTTTAAAAAATATAAGGGCTCCGAATTTCATGCACTACAAAACAGAAAAAGTATTAAAAAATTGTTTTCATAAGAGAACCAAAACATGAACTTTGTGACTTTGTACCAACACAGAAGTTGGTGATTTTTTATTTTAATTTAAAAAAATTGATTGTATAATTAAAAAAATGTTTTTTTTTTGTAAAAAGAAAAAACAAATTGCCAATGAACGACACACAGTGTGTCCTTTGTATGGAAAAGGCGCGTATCGAAGTTTCACTATAACTTTTGAACGGATTGGGCTATTTCTAAAATTTTTACAGTTTTGGAAACTAGAAACTTAGAGCTATTTTTGGATGTCGTTTCAAAGATGTACTGTCAATACCCTACCTTAAACCGGAAGGTAAACTTGGTTAATTAACCAACAAAAAAAAAGTTTTAAAAAAATCGTTTTTTTTCGAAAATTATACTTTATACCACCGAATTTTTGTGATATGCATTACAACTATATGGTTAAACCCAAAAATCGGAATTCACGACCAGGTTTTTAAAGAATATATTAAAAATAGTCCAGAAAAAAAATCAAACTACTTACGATTTAGAAATAACGATTTTATTATTCAATGTAGATCTCTTTAAAATATTTTTAAGAGGGATTATTTATCTGCACACAAATAATACACCCTACACTTAAAGAACCGGCAATTAAAACTTGTTTGCCTTCAGGAAACTCATTTAATACAAACAAAAATAAAACAAATTAACCAATAAAAATTGAATTATGAAAAAAAGAACGCCGTGAAATATCTAAAATCATATTAAATGATAAGTTATTAAGTTAAGTTTCGTATATGTTTATGTAATCCTTTGTTTACCCATATCTACGCGATTTTTTTAATTATTTAAAAGAATAACGAGTAACAACTCATATTGTAAAAATCAATTTTTTGATTGAAAAAAAAAGTTTTGATTAATTAAAATAAATCGGTATGACTCAAGGTAGATTTATACAAGGTAAAACCCAATAACCTCACTTTTCCTCCATAGTAAGATTTTTGACAAATTTGGAAACAATAATGTTTACGAATTTTCAAAACGAAATAAAAATATTTTGTTCGGTATAAATGACTTGAGTTTACACTACATTTTTTATGATTAAAAATATTTTAATTTTTTTTTTAATTTTTGTCGTCGAAAATAAAATAATTAGGTTTGAATTTCAATATTTTTTTTTATAATTAAGTTGCTTTATAAAAATTTAAAGTCTTAAAAGGCGGTTAAATTGGTTAATGTGTGCACTGAACATTTAAGTCGTTTTTGCCGACTAAAATGATTTTGAAAGAAAATTGTTTTAATTTACGTCATTAAAATATTACCGTATATAAATCTACCTTGGTATGCCTATTTAATATTTTAATTTTTTTTAACAAACAAAAAACACATTGATTTTGTATCCACTTTCTCGAGTCGCAAAGTGTTTACCGCGAAATCGTGAAAAATGGATTCTGTGTACATTAGAGATTGAACCTGACATACATATTTTTAAGTAACGCCGGAGAAACAAAAAGCATGTTATGTAAAACAATCAAATTGTACAACGTTTAAACAAATTTAACAAATAATTTGAAAATTTTTGTTTATAACCTTAACTTTAGCCTCGATTTGACAGAGTTTTGGCACTTTCTGGCAAAAGTTATAACATACGAAATGTTATGGAATACCTCTTGTATAACCCGGACTAGCGTTTTGCATTATCCATCATTATCTGCAGAAGTTCCAGTCTATTATGTAATTGAATTTTTAAAGATATTTAAAAAAAACATGGATTTTTACTCAATGTAACTTTTTGTTGGGTTATTTTTTTGTTATAAAAAAAATGAATAATAAAATAACGGATCTTGGAAACATTTTACAAAAAATTTGGATGGATTACTAAACAAGATGAATTTTTAAAATTTTTTCAAAAAATGTCCTTTACAAAAAAAATTAATTAAGAAAAATGTGAAAAACTCTACCCAGCAAAATGTTCGATTCCAAAGAATCGGTTGTGGAATCAACTATACTACCCTGCAATCGATTCTACTATGCATTGCATCATCGATGATTTTTGTTTGAGATTGTCACGAAAGCAATACATCCTTTTCCACCAAACTAGAACACTTATCTGTTCTTCGGAATCTATTCTAGAATATGTTGCATATAGTGGTACAAGAAGGGATTCCGCGATTTTTTAACGGTTACATATCTGTTCCATGTAATGAATTATGGAACCAGTTCTGAATAATTAAATGAAATTTTTTTTAAAAAATTTTATTTTTTTCTTTACAAAAAATTTGAAAACTAAATACACAAGTACATATAAACTTACAATAATTTTACCACAATAATCTTATTAAGAAAAAATCTATAGACTCAGAATCTGAGAGAATCTATAAGAAAAATGTTCCAGAATCTGAGACTTTTTCTATAGGAAAAATTTCTCAGAATCTAATACTTTTTCTATAGGAAAAATTTCTCAGAATCTGAGACTTTTTCTATATTCTAAAAAATCTCTCAGATTCTAAGACTTTTTGTACAGGAAGAACGTCTAAGATTCTAAGACATTTTTACTTTAGAAAAAGTCTCAGATTCTGAGACATTTTTCCTATAAAAAAAGTCTCTGATTCTGAGACATATTTCCTATAGAAAAAGTCTCAGATTCTGAGACATTTTTCCTATAGAAAAAGTCTGATTCTGAGACATTTTTCCTATAGAAAAAGTCTCAGATTCTGAGACATTTTTCCTATAGAAAAAGTCTCAGATTCTGAAACAATTTTTCTATAGAAAAAGTCTCAGATTCTGAGACAATTTTCCTATAGAAAAAGTCTGATTCTGAGACATTTTTCCTATAGAAAAAGTCTCAGATTCTGAGACATTTTTCTTATAGAAAAAGTCTCAGATTCCGAGACATTTTTCCTATAGAAAAAGTCTCAGATTCTGAGGCATTTTTCCTATAGAAAAAGTCTCAGATTCTGAGACATTTTTCCTATAGAAAAAGTCTCAGATTTTGAGACATTTTTCCTATAGAAAAAGTCTCAGATTCTAAGACATTTTTCCTACAGAAAAAGTCTCAGATTCTGAGATAATTTTCCTATAGAAAAAGTCTCAGATTCTGAGACATTTTTCCTATAGAAAAAGTCTCAGATTCTGAGACATTTTTCCTATAGAAAATGTCTCTCAGGTTCTGAGACATTTAAAACTTTTTATACCTATCAAAAATTATGTTAAACTGTGGATACATACATGCTACAACCTTGATAATTCCTTTACAATGAATATTATATCCCACGCTTCTAGTTTTGAGAAAATGGATAGAATATGCTTCTTAATATTTCCATGAGTATAACCGACAGCATCAGTTCTCCTAAATTACATCTTAAAATATGTATTTTTTGCAATCTGAAAGAAACCATAAAACAAATTGTAAGTACCACATACGTATACCAAATTAAGATGTGTACTTACGTTATTTCTGCCATATGTATCCAGAATGTATTTAAAAGCACAATTAGTGCGGCGAAAATCAAAAATTTTGTCCACAAAAAGATAACAAATAAATTGTTTTTTTTTTTTAAATTTTATTTTTCTGTTTGACATTTTTTTAAAAAATTATAAGTTTTTTTATTGATTCCGTGGAAACAGTAGAGGAATGGAGTAACATTACTGAGGAATCTATTCCAGAATACATTGCCAAAGAAACGATTCCATAAAATTTTGCTGGGTATTGTTTGGAGTTGTGCCCCAGCCAAACTAAGAGTCGCATTGATGTAACGGAAACTGATTTTTAGTCTCCACAGTGTCAAAATTAAGTATGCACCTAAAAAAAAATAATCGGCAATTTTTTTTTTGTCCCAAATGCGCACAAATATCACACCGTGCGACATTCATTTATGAACAAATTCTAAAAAATGTATAAACCTTTCATAAAATTTTTGAACTTTTTTATTCATCAAAGAATTATTATATTTTTCAATTTCACATATTAAACTTTTTTCATAAATACTATGAAAAAGTTCATAAATACTATGAAAAAGTTCAGAAATATTATGAAGATGTTAAAAAACTCTTAAGAATTAGTTCATAAATACTATGCATTTATTTGTGTATAACACAAATATTTTTTTAAACATAAATTATACCACTATTTAACTTCTTTTCAATGACTTTTAATTTAGTTTAAATTTGTGTAATATATTCAGTTTATTATTTATGAAATAATAAGAAAAATATACATTTTCGTAAAAATCTGCATAAATATGCAAAAACAAATATTTTTTCTTAGTAAAATGTCTATGCCAAAAACAGCAAATTGTATTAAATTTTTTTTTTTTAATATAACAGGACATTGTTTAATTTTTTTTTTTTATAAAGTTCTTATCGTAATTTCTTATTTATGGTTTATTACACTGAATTATTATTTTATTTTGCATGTATCTTATATAGAAGTACCAATTTTTAAAAAAAAAAATTTTAAAAACTAAAAAAATATTAATGGTTTTTAGAACGGTATCCCGGGAAATTCAAAAATTTTTCCCGCTTTCCCGGGAAATTCAAAAGTGCGGGAAATTGCGATCCCTAATTATATCCCAAAAATGGAAGATAAATGTCATCTAATTTGATATTGAAGATCATATTAGATCTAGAGGGTAATTATATTTAAAATTTTTTACTTGGATATCTGCAAATATTAAAAAAAATTATTAAAAGTCAACTGGAAATTAAAATCTAGATGCCGAATCATCATAAATGTTTTGGCACATATAAAGAAATTAATGAACAGCTGGGGGCGCTTATCTAACAAATGCTTATACTTTCATTGTAAAAGTTTGATTAACTTGAAAGTATTGTACACTAATACAGCGGTTACCAACCTTTTTGGCTCACGTACCCCTAATTTTAAAATTTATCAGCCGCGTACCCCCTAATGCAGCGGTTACCAACCTTTTTGGCTCGCGTACCCCAAATTTTTAATTTTATCAGCCGCGTACCCCCTAACGAGTTTTTTGTTTTCGTTAAAAAACTTCACATATAAATATCAGAGTTAATTTTTTAAAATTTTTGATCTGCGGGTATTATAATTTTTTTGAAGGATTAAGGAGAGATCAAATCAAAGGTGGTATTTTTTTGGTAAAATTTTCGCTCCTTGGGGTGGTTCAATTTTCTGCAGAGCAAAAACGGCTGAAAATATTGCAAATCTGATTTCACCAGTCGATTCTACACCAAAAATTAAAACAACAGACGTTTTTTAAACTCTTAAAAAAAGTTACAAAAACACAGCACAGGGGGGCGGAAACATAATGTTTTTAATTTTTTTAAAATTTTTTTTGTTTAATACGAGGTCAGATCAATAATTCCGTAACTTTTCGAAAGAAACACCCTTGTATATACCATGAAAGGGCATTTTGAGCTTAAGAAAATGGTACGAGTACCAAAAGTTTCAACTCCATCATGCCCAGAAACACGTTTTTTGAGAACGTTGACATAAATTTTCTCAAAAACCTGACATCATAGAAAAATTTGGGAACCATATTCGGAATCAGCATCGAAAGGTAAATCGAAAACAATGCTCCCTAAATTGCAAAGAAACACGTTTTTGGTGAACTTTGACCTCAACTTTCTTAAAAACCTGACGTTATGGAAAACTTGGGAAGCCAAATGAGGAACCAGCATTAATATGTCCAAATAACTAAAAAATTGCGTACCCCCGCGAACATTTTCGCGTACCCCCTAGTGGTACGCGTACCATAGGTTGGTAACCGCTGCACTAATACATAAATATTTGTTGAAAATACAAAAAATACTATAAATTTTTATTGAAAAACTTAACTTTAAATCAAATTTTCTGTACAAAAGCATAAAAAAAACTTAATTTACCTTTGAAACTCTTTAAACATTGTTCTTTAAATAACTGTTTTGCTATTCTATTATTAATACTTTTCTATAAATATTTTAATTGCACACTATTTTATTTTAATTATTTAATCAAAGAAAACATGAACAACAAAATGTAATGGAAATTAAATAAAAATACTTTAAATCAATTTCAAAAAAGTGTAAACAGCAAATAAATTTAACAAGAAGAAACAAACATAAAACGATTACAACATTAAATTACAACATTAAGCAACTCTATATATATAAATATATGTATGTACACAGAAAAAAATAATTGTGAAATTTCTAGTTCAAGAATATTTTTGATCTGATAAATCAGAAAGATTGTGCAGCTCCATAGATTTCAGTGACGCAAGTCTCTGACCAAAAAATACCGGGCAATGGCAGATAAAGTTTTCGATAGTTTTTAACTCCTCCGCGTCCATGTAACTGCAGCAAAAGTCATTTGACGGCACATTTAACTGCTCTGCTGTCCTATAAGACAGTGTCCGGTAATTAAAGCAACTACCGTTGAAATCTCTCCTCCTGGAAGCGATATCAGCTCACATGTGTCTTTCTGTCGTGTCGTCTCACACGTCATTTAATTAATATACACTCAAAAAAAATGTAAAGTTACCAAAAAAATCTCCCGATTTTACGAGGCTAGTCTTGTAAAATATGAGGTAGCTCAATTCCTTGTAAAATTACGAGGATGTTATTTTCAAAAAAAAAATTTAAATATACAAGAAAAAGTGGTAATTGTATTAAAAAATGGTAAATTTACAAAAAAAAAAAATCGTTTGACCACCATTTTTTTGTAAACAAAGAAAAATTTTAATTATTTTAATATCTCATTACAATAGACTTAGGTGTACTAATATTAATAAACAATAACATATTTTCCTTGTTTACAAAAAAATGGTGGTCAAACGAATTTTAGGTCAAAAATGCGATTTGTTTTCTACTGTATTCCACTGCATTCATTTTTTGTTTGGGTTGTTGGCAAAATTAGTTGATAACTGAATAAAAACTATTGGAAAATTTTTTAAATTTTCAATATTTGAACTTACTTTCGAAAAAATCGACATACAAGGAAGGTCTTTCATAGGGCACCGACCGATTGTCCTGAGAGTTACTTATGGGAATGAGGGAAGAAAAATAAGAGTTACCTGCTTTTTTTTAGCTGCCCAATCTTAAATTTAAAAAAGGGTTGCCACCTTATGAAAAATTAGGTCTTTCGGGAAAATCCGAATATAATCCGTACTAGCAGGAATTTTGCCAAACGCAAAAATACGGGTCAGCTTAGTTTTAATAGATATTATTTCATGTGTTTTTGGCGGTCCTACGTATGTACCTCTCCATATAAACTACCCCTACGATTTGACATTTTCGAAAATATGAGCTTAACGAAGCCGACTTTGGATAGGCCTTCAAAAAACCTTTCGATCTGTATAAAAAGTTCATATGTATATAAAAGTTCATATATTCATGACCAGCTAAATGTGAGATTGGGCAGCTAAGAAAAAACAGGTAACTCCTATTTTCCTCCCGTCTTTCCCATATGTAAGTTTCAGGACAATCGGTGGGTGCCCTATGAAAGACCTGCCTTATTAGTAAAATTTTTTTAAAAAATTCTGAAAACGTCTATAAATAATTTCATTTTCCAGATCAACACTCGTAGCATATTTATTATTTACTCAATCAGGATGCTATCAAGCTTAAGTTCAAGCTTTATAAATTACCTACATAATATTTTTTAAATTATACTCGTTTGATAACACCATCAAACAAATATGAAAAAAGTCGTTTAACCCAAACTGGTTAATATACGTTTGAAACTAGTGATTAAATGTAGTTAAACTGCATTAACAGTTTTTCTTTTCTTGATCCTGGTTCCTGTTAAAAGAACTTCAAAGTTTTAGTGGATTAAATTTTATAACATATTTTTTTTTTAATACTTGCACTTGTCCTAGATTGCTACTAGCGATGGCAAATGAAAGAGAAGGATCGTCCATAATTCTCCTATTTTATTATTTTTACATATTAGAAAAAATGAGGTAAGTTACGTCCTTTCAAAAATGTATCCTTCAATATCATTCAAAATTTTCAACAAAATATTTTGATAAAAGTTTTCAAATGACTTTGTTCACATTATTTTATCCTGATATGGCAAAATAAAAAATGGATTAGGGAGATCTTCCTTCCTAGGACAGGTAAAAATATTTCAATAATATTTTACAAAATATATCCTTAAAACTTTGAAGGCCTTTTAAAAGGAAACAGGATCACGAAATGAAAAACTGTAAACGCAGTTTTACTACATTAAAAACTTTACCATCATCTCATAGATTCGGCCAAGACGGGTTTATTTTTTCTACTTGTTTTTAATCAATTTTTAGGCGTTTTTTGGAGGCATTTTCACTTTTTTTGTATATCTTAAGCTATGAAGCTACGATCGACTCACGATAAATATCAAATTAAAGTTCTTTTTTTTTTATTTTTTATTTTTTTATTCATTTATTAATGCAATCTATCATAAATTGATATTAATCATTACACGTGACTTAAGATTATTTGACTATGAAGTGGAGATGATCCAGTGATAATCCCACAGATAACTTAAAACTAAAATATATATAAAAATAATTCCTTAGTATACTCTGGGTCATTTTAAGGGGTTCATCTAAGTAGGTCCAGGGGAGCTCTTCTTCTGAGTCGGACAAAAGTAGTTGCGTTTGCCATTAAAGTTGACGCTAAAGGATTTGGGTGGTTTTGAACTCTTGATTGATAGGACATCAATTTTTATTTTATTTCTTCTATTACTGTAGGAGTTTTAAGTTCTCTGTGAAGCTGGTTATTTGATATGTACCAAGGAGCTGTTGTTAGTTGTCTAAGGATTTTCGATTGAAATCGCTGTAGAATTTCCAGATTGGAATTTGCTGCAGTACCCCACAATTGGATACCGTAAGTCCAAATTGGTTTTAGTATGCATTTGTATATCAAGAGCTTATTTTCGATCGAAAGTTTCGATTGAGTGCCAATCAAATATGACATTTTTCTGACTTGTAAGTCAAGGGCTTTCTTTTTGGTCAGAATGTGTTTTTTCCATAAGATCTTTTTGTCCAGGTGAATGCCAAGGTACTTGACATCATCTTTTTGGGAAATTTCCTTTCCATTAAGATAAACAGGGGGGCAAGTCCTATTTCTTAAAGTAAAAGTGACCTCAACTGATTTATCTTCATTTGATTTTATGCGCCAATCTTTAAGCCATAGAGAAATGCGATCCGAGAGCTAAGACCGAATAAATATATAATAGTTCACTGGGAGGTGCTTTTTGATTTTGTATAGAAGACCATCATGCCATACTTTATCAAATGCTTGAGAAATATCAAGAAAATCAGCAGTGCAATATTTTTTGTTCTCCAGAGCATCCTGTATCAACGAGCCTATGAACCTGCTCAATTGTACCATGTTTTTTTCTGAACCCAAACTGATGCATTGGAATCAGTGATTTTGATTCTATAATAGGCATTAACCTATTTATAAAAAGGATTTCTAGTACTTTAGATGGAATTGGGAGTAAACTAATTGGGCGATATGATGTGACATCATGAGGGCTTTTGCCGGGTTTTTGAATTAAAGTTAATCAAATTTGCAACAAATCTTACACACAATATTTTCCCATCAGATCATAAGTTTACGGGCGATAGACAAGCATATTATAAAAATGCAGTTTTTGATTAAAAAAATGATTTAAAAAATTTTTAAAAAAATAAATTGTTGTAAATTAACAAGTTTTTATATTTATCTTAAAAGCCTGAACCTTTACAAAGGTTCAAAGGTAGGTTTCATAAAAATCTATGGGCAAACACCAAAGTTATTAAGAATTTTATGAAACTGCGCATACAATTTTCCTTGTATTTTTGTATTTTTTTTTGTTTTTAATTTTTTGAAAAATTATAAAAGTCGTTGTTGTATTGACAACATACAATGCAGGATTAGTTTTAATTTAATATTTACTTGTATAAACAAAGAAATTAATTTTATTGACATTTTTTTCTGTGTATGAACTAAATGATTGTTGTTTTTGTTGTTTTTTTAAGTTATATGTGCAACATATATTGTATATGAACTGTTGCTGTTGCAGTGTTGTTAACATTGCAACTCGTACCAAAAGCAGCAACAACAATAAATACAAAGTATAAACTGCTACTAAACCAGCCAACAACAATATAGCAAATTGTTTTACATGCAAATTGCTAAGACAACAAAAAACTACTACAAAAATAATAATAAAAATAATAACAACAAAAACGCAAATAATTACACTGTGTTGAATAAAGTATTCGAGATTTCTAAATTTTAATGTATATTTTCTCAGAAATTGAAAAAATGTCTCAGAAACTGAAATTTTTTTCGATAGGAAAAATGTCTCAAAATCAGAAATTTTTCTCAAGGAAAAATTTCCCAAGAACAGAAACTTTTCCACGGGAAAAAACTCTCAGAATCAGAAGCCTTTTCTAACAGTACTTTTCTTTGTTTCAAGTGTAGTGCCTATTAATTGATAAGTTAGAGTCAAAAATCCCTTATATTGTTTTAAATACTTTTTGATCACAGTTTATTAAACCCACGACGTGTGTAACTGAGGAGCTTTATAAAAGTCGAGAAAATGATTGTAGTATTTTGTGAAGACGAATCAACAACAACATTTAATAGTGGCGGCTAAGCTTAATACAACAACAATAATGTTTAACTTTATAAACTACTTAATATATGCAAAGAATGCAGGAGGTTTCTTATTCGTTGCTGTTGTTTTTGTTGTTTAGATAAAACAACAGCAACAAACAACAAAAAATTACCTTCATTGCTTAAGAAGGGATTAAAAAATAAAATTATTTAAAGTTTTTTTTGTTGTTTTTGTTTCGTTTAAATTTAACTTAAAATATGCAGTTTATTTCTGCTACTCGCTGGTCATGGCTCAGCGAATCACAAACTTTTTTGCAACGTTCTATCAAATAAACTTTAAAAAAGATTGATACAAGATTTTAAAAATGAACTATTAAAACTATCAAAATTATAACACTGAGCAATGATAAATAACACAGGTTGACAAAATTTGGACTTTTTAAATTTGCCTGACCTTTGACAACTGATTTATATGGATTTTAGTGTGCTGATTCCGAATCTGTTATCCAATTGTTTCCATCAGATCGCGTTCGCGAGCAAATCGATGTAAAAGAGTCGAAAAAGTGAGTTTTTTTTTCCAATTTTGCTTGGCTATAATTTCTAAAAAAAAAAAATTGTGCCTTAGTTTTAAACACGAACTTAACTATATTGGATGCCAGGATTCCAAAACTGGTATTAGGTTTTTTCTAACAGATTTAGTTTTCAAGTTATTAAAAAGGGCATAAATATTCAGATAAAATTAAATAGGTCATAAATTTAAAACTAAAGATGACTCAACAAAAGTAAGAGTATTTTTGGAATCAAGCTATACCTCGAAAACTAGAGCTGACCCAAAAAAACGGTAGCCAGATTTGAAATCAGCGTACCATTAACACCCAAAATTAGCTATCAGAACCCGAGCAAAAAAGTGTTGCCCTGTGTAATAGTACAAAGAGCAGTATTGTTGTATGTATTTTAGTACACTGTGCAAACTAATTTGAGGTCAACTATTTTATCTTGAAGGATACAAAAAAAATTAATGAGTGTAGACTTTCATTTTGAAAAAAAAAAAAAACATATGTCATATATTTTGAATTTGATGCGATGAACACGATTATTAAAAAATTTAAAAATCGGTCTAGAGGTTTTCGAAATATCGTTATATGAAATTTGCAACATTTTTTTCTTTTACCATTTTTTTGAGCTTGAAACAAACATTCTTTTAAAATTAATTTGAGTCAAATTCGATAATTTTAACCCAATCGATAATTCGATAATTTTGACCAATCGCGAAAAGTTCAAAAATTTTTTGAAATTGCAAATTTCAAATAGCAATAATTTTTTTTTTTTTGTTATTCATGTTTAAATTAACTGATTAACCTCAAATTTGTTCGATATAAGTTAAAGGCCTAGGACAATAAAAATTTGCCCGGACGTTAAAAATCGAAAGAAACCCTTTTTTCCTACAAAAAATTCCGGTCTATCTAGTTATGCGTCCAATTTATCGTTAATAGTAAAAACAGAAGATTTTTTTTTTTTCATATTTTTTAACATTAAATGTTAAATTTTGTTAATTTAATATTGGGATAACGCATACAAAATTGAAAGAGCTACCCAAAAAGCTTTATTTTGCGGAAATTTTTTGGGGGCCGATTCATAGAAAAAAGTCATAACCAGAGCTTCGAAGAATGAAGTCCTATTCGAATGAATTCTCAAAAAAATCCATTCAGTTTTCATAGTCAGTGAATGCATTCGATTTCATAAATCAACATTGAATGCAGTCTTTGGAATTCATTCGATTGAATGAACAAAAATGAATGCATTCGATATCTTGTTCATTCGATTTAGAAAAATCGAATGCATTAGATTTTTTATCAATCCACTGCGATTGCAATCGATTTTTTAAATATATAGACC
This sequence comes from Pegoplata infirma, assembly GCA_963921195.1. Lineage (NCBI taxonomy): Eukaryota > Metazoa > Arthropoda > Insecta > Diptera > Anthomyiidae > Pegoplata > Pegoplata infirma. Next base: position 125,049,702 of record OY992537.1, read on the forward strand.
AAAACGGAGCCAAATTTTGGTCCATAATATTGCCTACTCTCTTTACAAACGATGACCCTAATGGGCTCTAATTTTGAATCCAAAAAATTGGTGTTCCCGGAAATTTTAAAAATGAACATATTAACTGCCTATACGACAAAAAAAAAATGTGAAGAGTGTTAGCTATACTATGGACAAAAATTTGGCTCTGCTTTTCTCTATCTTTGTTAGTTTTTTTAAGTTTTTTATGCAATGAATGAATAAGCCATTCGATTTTTCAAATTGAATGAAAAGAAAATCGATTGCATTCGCAAGTGAATGCATTCGATTTTTAAAATTCGAATGGAAAAAAATCGAATGCATTCGATTTTTGAAAGTCGAATGAAAAATAAAACGAATGCATTCAATATTTATAAATCGAATGAGTCTAAAGTGAATTCATTCAATTCGCTAAAATGTGATTGGGGAATGCAATCACTAAATTTTCACTCAGAATGACAAATCGAATTATGGAATGAAATCCTTCGAAGCTCTGGTCATAACTCAATCATAAGGCAATTTTTTCCGCGTGTTTTTTGTAAACAATCTTAAAAAAATTTAAAATTTCTTTGAAAATTTAAAAAAAAAGACCTGCTACCCATACGGCCTTTAATATGACAAATAATTTTGAGTTTTGAGGCTTTTTGTGAAATATGAAGTTTAAAAAACTAAAATTGGTCTAACCAGTCATAACTGTGAATAGTCCTGTTAAGTCCATAAGGACGTCTTCTCAAAAAACTTTAGAGACAAAAAAATGGAAGAGTTAATTAATTTTAAAAACTATTTAAAATCCATAAGTCGGCCAAAGGCCGGCTACGATGCACAACATTTGATACAAAAAAAAAAACTCCGGTTTTATAAAGGCATTATCAGTAAAGGCCTGTTACCCAACAAAGCTTTATTTTGCGGAGAGTTTGGTCCGGTCAAAGGCCGTTTACGCAGACCCTGTCAAAGGCCGGTTACTCAAAATAACTTTTGAGACAAAAAAATTGCAGAGTTAATAACACCGGTTTTATAAAGGCATTGTCAGTAAAGGTCTGCTACTCTAAAAAAAAACTTGTAAAACGACAAGAAAAGTTTGTAACTTTTTTTTGGCTACCTCCTATTTGATAACAATTCCTTGTAATTTTACAAGCTTTTTATACCCTCCACTCTAGTGATAGAGGGTATATATAAGTTTGTCATTCCGTTTGTAAATCATCGAAATATCGGTCAGGGACCCCATAAAGTATATATATTCATGATCACCGATCGATTTTAAGACATTCTAGCGATGTTCGTTTGTCTGTGGAAATGGTGATCACGGTCAAAATTTTACACGGAGATGACTGAAACTTTACATATTGGAAGTTTTCCCGTGAAGTTTGGTATTGCATTTGAGCAATATAGGTTCAGCGGTTCAAAAGTTATGAACGAAAACGTAAGGACACCTCCAAAATTTTAGTACATTCAACATAAATAATTTTTTTTCGCGGAAATTTTTTTTCAAAAAAAATTTTTTTTCATAGTAATTTCCATTTAAAGAAAGTTTTTTCAATAATCATTTTGAAATTGTGGAGGGTATCACTACATTCGGCAAGACCTAATTTAACTTTTTTACTTCTTACCAATAATTTTGTAATTTTACCAGCTTTTTACCAATAAAATTGTAAATATACAAATTTTTTGACGCGATAAAACTTACAAGGAGGTTTCGTGTTTTTACTAGATTTTTTGCTACCTCTTATTTTACGAGAATTCCTAATAAAAATTACGAGCTTTTTCATAATTTTACAAGATTTTTGACAATAAAACTGTAAATTTGCAACTTTTTTGGCGCAATAAAACTTACAATGATATTTACGAAATTTCGTAAATTTACAAGATTTTTCTGATAAAAACATTGGGAATTTGTAAAATTACAAAAAAAATTGTAAAATTATATTTGGACAATTTTATAATACATTTGGAAATTTTTAAAATACAATTGGAAATGGTGTAGTAATTTGACAAGTTTTTTTTTGTGTGTACCCAAAAACCTTTATTTTGCGGAGAGGGCGGCTTTAATGCATGAAGTTTTGAATCCCTAAGCCCGGCCCTAATCCCTAAGCAACGCAGAAACACTTTTAAGCCACTCAAAAATTGCACAGTTAATAACTTCGGTTTGATATAGGCACTGTCAGTTAAGGTCTTCCCAAAAAAGCTTTATTTTGCGGAGAGGGTGGTCCCAGCCGAAGACTTGCTACGCAGAAACACTTTTGGGACAATAAAAAAAAATAATCGCTAAGATTAGGTCAGTTTTAACCGGACGTATACAATTTTATCCGACAAATGGGTTTATCTAATTGGATATCCGAAAAATGGGTTTATCTAATTGGATACACTTAATTTTCGGATAAAATTGTATCCGTCCGATTAAAACTGATCTTATCAGTACTGATCTTTCACATTTTTACTCGGTTATTTTCCCCGTAATTTAAGGGAATTATGTCAATTTTTTATTATAATTATATCCATTTTTTTTTGGTAATAGCTCCTACAACCGTTATGAGGATTGTGACTGAATTCATTTCGGATTTAATCCCTATAACGCAAATGGGGAAAATATCTGTGGGGCCTTTCTCAGGGGAACCTACTGGTAGTCTACATTCATAATTTTTAATCTCGTTCAAGATACAAACTTGTGTTTTTAAAGCTTTCGTACAGTAGTTTTTCACGTTATTTTAGGATCGGCTCATTTTTATATTTAAAAAATTTTCCAAAAATCCCAGATTCTTGATAATTTCTGTAAGTTTTTGGGAACCACTTTTCTAGATGTTATTTTAAGTTTTGCTGCTTTTGTTGGTTTTTTTTTCTTTCATACATATTTTTACTAAAAGAACTTAATATAACTGGAGGTTGCTTTAAATAATATGCAAGAGCAGAGGCTGTATGCCTGCTAGTACCATGTTTGGCTACTATTTTTATTATATATTTTCTTTTTTGGTTCTATGCCATGCGTAGAATCTTATAATATTGTTGTTTAACCAACAATAACAACACCAGCATCTTATTGTTAGTATGAAGTGAAGATGCGTATTATGCCTACATATATATATCCGGTTCCATATAATAATGGTTTGTTACAAGCGCTGATATTGCTGTTGTAAAAACCAATGTAACCAATCTGCATTATAAAAATTGTGAATATTCATAGGTTTCAAAGTCTATATTTAGACTTAATGGATTTTTTTAGTTTTTAAACATAAAAAAAAATAAACCATGGTATAACATGCAAAAATCAACTGCTGCAAACAAACAGAAAATTGTCTTATAAAATTTTCTTTTTGGTTTTCTAAATTTGGAAAATCTAAATAAAACAAGAAAGTACCAGGTAAATTGTGAAATTAAATATTTTACAATTTTATTTTGATTTTTAACTTTTTTTCAAAAGCTTTTTGTATTATTTTAGTTTTTAAAATTAGTTCTAGATTAATATTAAAGTTCGTTTCTTAAGTCTTTCGTTTTATATTTAAGAATTTCACATTTTTTCTTAAAGTATGACTGGAAAATCTAAATAAAATAAGAAAGTACCAGACTAGTTGCAAAATTAAATATTTTGAAATTTTATTTTGAGTTTTAAACATTTTTGCAAAAGTTTTTGAATTACACTGTGCTACAAAAAACCCATAATCGAATATACTTTTAAAATGAGGTAGTTAAGGTTGTAGGTCTCGTCGAAAAGATCACAAAAATGCCCATCAAACTTGCCAGAAACCCTCAAATTTTAAAGCTATTGTCAAAAACGTTTTTTGGGAGTTTTCTCACTAAACCACGTGTAACTTTAACATTTTTCAACCGATTTTGTATTTTTCAACTGTTTTGGATAGAATAAGGATTGGGCTTTTCATGAGTGTGAATTGGTTTATACATATAAGAAAGATATGTATTGATTTTTTCAACAATAACTAATTTTTGTTATTTTTTTGAAAATTTTTTGAGTTTATCGATTTTTTCTGCTATAGTTTGTTCAACAACATTTATATAAATAAAGGTATTCCTAAAGAAAATTTAATTGTTAATACGGTGAGCTTTATGCCAAAAAAATCCGATAACAATTGACAGAGTTGTGATAATTTTTCTAAAAAAGAAAATTAAGATTTTGTATGAAATTGCCGTGCGGATAACCCAGGCAAAAAAATAAACGAACATACTGAGAGGACGCGTATCATTATTTTAAAGGTTTTTGACCTCCTGAATTCGAATTTTACCTTGAAATTGCGCCATCTTATTAAGTTTTTGATATATCAATTTATGTTAAATATCTCAAAACCCTGACGAGATAGAGCAATTTAAAGGCCAGATTCGGATTCAGAGCGCCAAAAACCTTTACAAATATTGTACATGACCATTTATGATAAATTTATTTTTTTTGCCTGGGTTGTCTGAACGGCGATTACCTGCAAAATCTTAATTTTCTTTTTTAGAAAAATTATCACAACTCTGTCAATTATTATCCGACTTTTTCAGGATTAAAAGTATCGTATTAATAATTAAATTATCTTTAAAAAAACGCTCATAAATATAAAGGTTGTTAAACGAACTATAGTAGAAAAAAATCGATAAACTTGAACAATTTTCAAAAAATAACAAAAAAAAAAGTGATTTTATAGAAAAAATCAATAGATATCTTTCTTTTACGTATTGACCAATTCACACACATGGAAAGCCCTATCCTTTTTCTATCCAAAACAGTTTAAACATTTTAAATCTATTGAAAATTTTCTGAATTACACAAGGTTTAATGAGAAAAGTCCATGGTCTGGAATAAATCCACCCCAGTTGGCAACGTCCTCGAGCCATCCTCAGTGACGGAGCGGTGACATGTCAGAGCCACTGCTGACATCCACAAGACATCTCTATGTACTGGGTTGAGGACAGTTTCATACAAATTTTCAAAATGTCCTCACTCAAAGTCAGCAGTGGTTAGGGCTGACCTTCTGGGGACATGTCACCTAAGAATTCTTTGGGGAAATGTCTGACGTAGGCAGACACCGGAAAACTTTTTATTTTTTGTTTTTATCAAAGATATTTATCGTAGAAGTTCAAAAAATTTTTAATTATTCAAACAAAAAAAAAATAATAAAAAGTTTTTAATTTAAAAATTTTCCTCATGATCGAAATAAAAAACCAAACAAAAAAAAAACGTTTTCCAAAAAAGATATTTATGAAAAGTTCAAAAAATAAAACGTTTTTTTGATTGTTTTAAATTTAATTTATGTTCAAATTCTTTTGTTATTATTTGAATTTTTGTTATTTTAAAAATTCAAAATAATTTCTGTAAAAGCAAGAAATTGGAATCTGCCAAGCAAATTTCGATGGAAATTGAAGTTATCGGCGTGCAACAAATGAGGGATGATTCAAACAATATTGGTATGCATTTAGTTATGTATTCAACATATTTTTTCAGAGATAAAATCTATATTTAATTAAACAACTTTTGCTTCCTTTCATGGCTTAATTTCTTCCAAGAGGATAGCTTTCGGAAAACTTTTTTGATAATAGTCGCAACTTAAACCACTTCCGTGCGAAAAGTTTAGATTTTAATTTGATTGACTACCATACATTTTCTGCCGAAGCGATTATCTTTTAATATTCGTGATCTGCGACCTAAAAACAGTAACTCCAAACAAAATTGGACCACTATGTCCCATCCTTCCTTTTGTTATTATTTGGAAATTTGCCCCTTAAAGATAACGCGGTTTTTGCCAAAGCTATTTATATTCCGCAGTGACTATTATGATCTTATACTTTATAATAGTGATTCTTTGAGAATTTGGATCTCGAAGCCGCTTTCTTGGCCCTAATTTGGCTTGACAAGTAAAGATCCTTCTGTCCCTAAAATGTAGATGATAAGTTCACAAACTTGGAGGACTTACAGTAGGTAAGTGGTTCCAAATAGAGACTTATTGAATATTAGGTTTTGTTTAACACTATTATTTAATTTGGTATAACATTTACCCTTTAGTTAACTTGGACAAAAATAATCAAACCCCTTTATTCACTTAATGGATTAAAAAGTTTAATTAAGTTTACAATAAGTTTGGCGGGTATAGATCTTATTTAAAAGACGCTCCAAATACGTTTCCAATGGAGTGCTACTCAAATTTATTGGACCAAAAGTGACAAAGATATGAAGGATTCAATTCATATTACAAGTTTATTTTAGTTAACATATTTCCAATTATATTTTTCTACAAAAAAAAAACGTTTTTTTGGGTTTTATGTTTTTTTTTTTTTTTTGTACGATAAATATCTTTTTTAAATTTTGTGGAAAACGTTTTTTTTGTATTTTTATATTTTTTTGTTTTGGAAAGAAAAATATATTTTGAACTTGTGATGAAAATACAAAAAAATATAACAGACAAATATTTTATTTTGAACAAAATATTTTTTTTTATTTTTGATGAAAACTTTAAATTTTGTGTTTTTGGTTTTTAAAATCCGGTGTCTGGACGTAGGGCATGCGAAAATACAAAAAAATTTCGTATTTCCTTTAGTTTTTACTTTTATCCATTTTCCTTTATAAATTATCTTTCTCATATTTAGAAAAAACTTTTCGCCTTTTTTAGTCCCAACTGGATTTGAACCTGGAACCTCCAGTTTATTAGTCCCACACCTAACTACTTTTTCCACACTTTATTTTGAAAATTGTTTGTCTATTTATTACTTTTATTCTACTTGTTAGATTTTGATTTCATTTTAAATAAATCGATAATATTGCCATCTTTTTCTTGGAAATTGAAGAGTTGCCCAGATTTAAAATTCTAATTTAATATACTGCTATTCTGAAGACATTTCCTTTTAGACGTCTTAGAGGAATTGTCCACACTCTTAAAGCAAACATTCAGTGCTGACAATGTTGGGACATGTCATCAAGGATTACCAATGACTTGCCAGAACCTGAAGACATTTCCTCAAGGAATCACTGTGGAAATTTCCTCAGTGACACATTTTCCAACTGGGACATTAAAAATAATCTTTAGAAATACAATGTTTTCTTCTTCAATCACAAACCCTTAACCCAAAAAAACGTTTTTTGACAATAACTCTAAAATTTGAGGGTGTCTGGCAAGTTTAATGGGCATTTTTGTGATCTACTGTACAAGACCAAAAACCTATACTATCCCAGTCAGAAAAATACAATCGGGTCAGTGTCTTCAAAGCGTTGGCGACAGTGGCCCAAACGCTGGCATAACGTCGGCTATACAAATTTACAACGTCTCCCCAACGACTAAATGATAACGTCGGAGTACGGTCTGGCGACGCTATTTTCTGACGTCGGCAAGGCGTTGGATTTATAAATTTTACAGTGACCTCCCAATGTCAAAAAATAACGTCAGAGGATGGTTTTTCGATGCTTTTGTACATCTTAAAGAAAATAATATATGAGCAAATATTTTCCAAGACGAACTTTTATACTCATCTGGATTTGTTGTGGTTTTTCTTTGTTTTTAACCATTTTATGTATTTTTTTAATAAATATTCGACCGAAAAATTTCCAAAGAAAAAATGTGGCAGTGAAAAAAAGTACTGTGGTAACTGTTTATTACGCTTTTTTTAATAACAAAATTGAATTTTTTTTAAATTGATGTCATATGTATTGTTTCTTACAATACAGCAGCAGGAAACTGCTGCACAAAAAAAAAAAAAAAAAAACAGCAAAACCAAAAGTTTTTGGTATTGGTATAAAAGAGAGCAGAATTTAAGACAAGAAAAAACATTGAAATTCCATATTAAATTCAAAACATTGATTTGAAAATAAATTTTCTAACATTTTATTTAAAACTAGCTGGACCAGGTCCGCGCTGCTGGGCCAGCTTGTAGCCTTTAGTTCCACTCTCGGTAAGCATTATCTATAGAGAAATCTCAACAAAATCGGTTCAGCCATTTTTGCGTGATTGCGAAACGGGCAGACGTAACGCTAAGTATAGTACAAAGCAGATTTGTCATTTTAGGCATCTTTATCGAATTGCGTCCTCGGTTAGTACTATCTGTGCTGCAAATTTAATTGAAATCGGTTTAGCACTTTTTTTGTGATTGCGGAAGAGGAAGAAATTACTTTTTATTTAATAAAAAAAGAAGTGCCATTTTTATACCCCTTTGCGAATCGCCCTATTATATGACCCACAGTTCCCGCTCGATTAGTGCTATCTTAGTGACAGATTCGGCTTACAAGGGAAGTCTCCCTTTTGTCACCCGCGGATCTTTATGGAATTGGTTTTATTTTGTAGAGCAGAAAAAATAAAGGGAAACGTATTTTTTTTTAGCGGCCCAAATTCATATTTAGGGGGTTAAAAGGAGGGGGGAAGACAAGGCCATTTTTCAGTTTTTTTTCATTTATCTCCTATATTATGCAAAGAAACCTAGTCATGTTACATACCAAATGAAAGGTCTTTGGAAAACCTATTTACGTGTGCTAAGAACGTGTCCAAACATGCAAAACTTTTTGTCATATTGAGTAAAATACCAAAATTTTTAGACATTTTTGTTAATAAGTCGAAAAATATTAACCTTTTTTTTAACCCGTTGTTAGCACCACGAGATAGGTATTTTTAATACCTTTAATACGATGCCACACATGTCTATATTAATTTTGGTTAAATAGGCGTAGGTTAGGTTAGGTTAGGTTAGGTTGTAAGTGGCTGCTGACGTTTTACGTCAACACACGTAGACTCTGAGGTCCATTGTGATACCACGGGATCGTAATAGGTTTCCCTACTAGTCCCTGTCGTTAAACCAGTTTGAGCTTCTTATGAAACTCCTTAGATGTTGAATTTTGACATCCGACAAATCTGAAAGATCGTACAGCTCCCTAGATCCCAGTGAAGCAAGTCGCTGACCAGAAAGTGCCGGGCAATGGCAAATAAAGTGTTCGATAGTTTCCAACTCCTCTTCATCCATGCAACTTCGGCAAAAGTCATTCGACGGCACATTTAACCGCTCTGCGTGCTTCCCTATAAGACAGTGTCCGGTAATTATAGAAACCACCGTTGAAATCTCTCCTCTTGGAAGCGATATCAGCTCACTTGTGCGCCCCTGATTAAGAGAAGGCCAAATCAGTCGTGTTGTCTCACACGTCCATCCATTTGCCCATCTTTGATTAGTCTCCGTCGCAGAACAAAGCCGTAGGTTTTGCTTGCAAGTTTCTAGAGGCGTACCAACACATTCCAATTCTGTTGGAACCTGTAAGGTAGTTCCTAGTCTTGCAAGCTCATCGGCTTTGCAATTCCCTGGAATGTCTCTGTGCCCTGGGACCCATATGAGTCGTATGTTAAACTGCTTGGCCATCTCATTTAAAGACGTGCGGCAGTTAAGGGCAGATCTTGTTTTCAGAAACATTGAATCCAGGGACTTGACCGCGGCTCGACTGTCAGTATAGATGTTGACTGCGGTTGTAGACAAGACATTGCAGCTCAACCAGTCAGCCACTTCTTTTATTGCCAGCATCTCTGCCTGGTAAACACTGCAATGATCTGGCAATCTACGAGCCAGGCTCAACCCAAGCTCTTCCGAATAGACTCCAAAGCCCACTTGTTCGTGCAGCCTCGATCCATCTGTGTAAAAATTTATGGTAGCTCCACTACCCGGAGTATCCCCCATCCAAGACTCCCTGGATGGTATCATAGTGGTAAAGTGGCGCTCAAAGAGGCTCAAAGAGGGAGCACAGTCCACATTTTGTGGTATTGTTATCTTTTTCAAGATTGCGCTATGGCCACAATCACTGCTCCTCCATTGCAGCGTGCTATTAAGTCGAATTGCCGACGCAGCCGCATACTGCCTACCCAATATGTCCAAGGGTATCAGGTGAAGGAGGATTTCTAATGCAGCCGTAGGTGTAGTACGAAGAGCACCAGTGATGCACATTGACGCCATTCTCTGTACCTTCGTGATAAAGACAAAGTTCGCTTTTGTTTCCAAAGCAGGCCACCAGACAATGATTCCATACAGCAAAATTGGACGCACCACTGCTGTATAGATCCAATGAACGACTTGAGGGCTAAAACCCCATCGTTTTCCAATGGCCCTTTTACAGGAATACAAAGCAATCGTTGCTTTTCTCACCCGTTCCTCAATATTACGCCTGAAATTCAGCTTCCTATCTAGAAATACACCAAGATACTTGGCTCCATCTGAGAAGGTGATTTCAGTACCGTCCAGAGAAATAGGATCAAAAGCAGGAATCTTATTTTTCCTTGTAAACAAAACAAGCTCTGTTTTACTAGGATTAACTCCTAGGCCACAGTCTCTTGGCGTAAATAGGCGTAAATAGTAAAGAACTGAAAAAGGTCAATTTCCCCCCATACAAATCGACCCCCACTAAAAATGAGTTTGGGCCGCTAAAAAAAAGTACGTGTCGAATTAATTTTCGTTCTTAACAAAATATCCAAATTTCATGAAGATCGGAGGGTGACACCAGGGAGACTTCCCTTGTTAGCCGTTTTTGCGTGATTGCAAAACACGCAGGCATAATTTTTAATTAAATTCGGAGTTTTTCCTTGTCTCGAGTTTATATTATCCTAAGAGGGGTGGTATTTTTTATAATAATTTTTAATTTTCTTTAGAATGCTGTTAATTTTTTTACCAAACCAAAGACTTGTTTATTTAAATCTAAAAAATCAATAAACTTGAAAATAGTTGTAAATTTATTAAATACAGTGCTGCCGCAGCACTGAAGGAGTGATGCTGACGCAACACGGGTGATACAAAAAAACAGTATTGGGGCAACGCTATATTTTTATAACCGTCGGCAATTTCTGACTGGGATGTCACATCCGAAGTATTTTTTCACTGTAGCACAGTGTTATTATAAGGTCTATTCGATTACCCAAATATCTTACTATTTTTTACTACAACTGGAAAGTTTTGTTTACTTTTTGGATTGAAAATTTCCAGCTGTAAGGTATAGATAGACCTATAAGTAGTTTTCAAAATTAGTTCTATGGGCCATTCCAGAAAATTTAGCTTAAATTTTAGTCATTTTTGGAAATGGTGTCTCAGATTAATTTGAACCTTGACACATATATAGCCCTCATAAATATGATATATGTACCATATATCGTTTTTTTTACATTTGGTGTATTTAACGAATTATGGCGGGTCAAAGATTGACTTTTTAAGCAAAAGTAAGAAATATACATCACGTTTAAAGAGCTGTAACTTCTTAACCAATGACCCGATTTTCACAAATTTAGGCTCATGTGAAAGCTGGGGTTCTCTTTTAGAAAATATTTTTAAAATAACACAGTTTTTTTACAGAAATGATGCAAAAATGCAAAAACATTTTTTCTTTTCGAATATTTAAAAAAACACATCTTCGATTTTTTTTTTTTAATTCTGGTGAAAAATAACAATGTTTTGTATAACATATTGAAAATTCAGAGTGGGATCTCCATGGGATCAAAAAATATTCTATTTAAAGTACGAGGTTCTCATATTTTTCCCTTAGAAAATTTAAATTTCTAATGTTTTAAAAATTTTAATAGTATAATTTTCTTTGAAAATTTAAATTTTTATATTGAAGAAACAAAAAATTTTAATTTTCTAAGGTAAAATTTAAGAACTTCGTACTAAAACCAGAATATTTTTTGATCCCATTGGGATCCCACTCTGAATTTTGGACATGTTGTACAAAACAGTATTGTTTATCACCAAACGTTTTTTTTTAAAAATCGAAGATGTGTTTTTTTAAATATTCGCAAAAAAAAAATGTTTTTGAATTTTTGCAACACTTCTGAAAAAAACCGTATGCTTTTGAAAATATTTTCTAAAAGAAGAAGAATTAAGAATTATACGAGCCATTACTTGTGATAATCGGATTACTAGTTAAAAAGTTAGAGCACGTTAATCGTCATGTATTTTTCTGACTTTTGCTAAAAAAGTCGAACTTTGACCCGCGATAATTTGAAAACTACAGCAAATTTTGAAAATCCAAAAATGCAACATATCTCATATAAACGTGGATATCGATGAGCCAAATTCTCAGTGGCGTCCAAAGGCATGTTTCCGAACAGTGGGGCGAAAATTTTTGGAATTACCCCTATATAAACATTATTAAAGTTCGTTTCTTAAGTCTTTCGTTTCATATTTAAGAATTTCACATTTTTTCGATTAAGACACTTTTTGGTTGAAAAATATATTATTATTCAATTACTATTATTATTCTTAAAGTTTTTTTGCTCAATGTGATTTAGAAGGGAAAATACCAAAAAGGTATTTAGGCAACTAAGAGATGTGGTAGAGAAAAGGGGAAGATCCGTTGTTTTAAGAAAACAATTTGTTGATAAATGTATTTTTTATTTTTTTTTTTAATTTTTAATTAGCTTCTACTAAATAACTAATAAAATATTTTCATAACTTTTTCATTACAGCTTCTGTCTTAACAATTTTTTTGCCTTTTACAAAAAATTATTCATAAAATAAATATATAAAAAAAATTAATAATTAAAAAATTAAATATTTTGTGGTTAAAAAAAAACACACATTTTTGCATATAATTTATAACCAACTTAAAGTGCTAAATCAAGTGATTTTTTTTATATGTGTTCATCGCCAATAAATTCATTGAAAAAAAGCTATTAAAAAAAACGTTTACATTAATTATCATATTTTAACACCAAAATAATTAAAAAACAAATTGAAGAAGTAAAAAACAAACCTCAAGTATATTTATATTTATGCATCAAGGATTTTTCTTACGGAGAAATGTTTAACATCATTATATAGGTAAATATTTAAAATTATTATTAGCATTTGCTTTTTATGTTTAATTATTCAAATTTGTATTATTTTTTTTTTTTTCATTATTTTATTATTTAAATAATTGTTAACGTAACTACTAACCACTTTATTGTCATTTGTATTTGAGGGATTTTTTTTTTTTGTGTTTGATTTATGGTGGCTATTTAAGCAGAACCACATTATAATGCAATTTCAAAAATATATATTTTATTTTTCAAGGTTAAAATATATTATTTAATATAAAACATCGATATGGTATAAAATTATGACCTCAGCGACTATTTTGCTGAAGCAAAGTGTTAACTGCAACTTCTTATCTAAAGCTTAATTAGTCTGTAAGTGACCTATAAAAATAAGAAGGGATAAGAAATTATTTGCTTTTTTAAATCACAAATTAATTCTGTAAAAAATCATTTGTAAATTTTCTGATTAGTTTTTAAAAAAATTTATTGACTTTTAAACACCCTCCTTTCAAGCAATATTAGGTTTTATAAAAATGGCGACAAAATCGGGTAATAACATTACATTCCTTTTTATTTAGAACTTTAACTGTGCGATTTGCTATCTCGGTCGAAGTGAGTGACTACAAAATTTGTACGTAAAACAAAAACAAAAAACTCAAATTTGTTTTTGTTTTACGTACAAAATTTCTATTCACTCACTTTTTACGATATACTGAATCAGGGCATAAATATCGTTAACACGAAAATCCTAGCTTATCCTGTTTTCAAGTTATTGCAAAAACCTTCCAGTCAAATATCCAAAGGATTCTTATAGATTTTGCTATCCTTATTCCAAATCTGCTCTCCTGATTCCAAATCTGCCGCAGCACGTACCGTTTTTGAGATATTCGCTCTTAAAAGTAAAAAAAATAATTTAGCACATTTGGGGATCCACTGTTACATATTCTTAAGTTGCTTCAAAAAAAAAAAAAAAATAAGATTTGATTTCGTGTAAAATGGATTTCCTGATTCCAAAACTAAAAAAATTTAAAATTTTTCTAGCATGTTCCGTTTCAGTTATTCGCGTGAAAAAATATTCAAACGCGAATATCTGAAAAAAGTAACATGCTAGAAGAATTTGGATTGCAGTTTTAGGATCAATACGTCCATTTTATATGATTTCAAGTCATATTTGTTTGAAACAACGTAAGAATATGTAACAGTGGACTCCCTATTTTTTATACTTATAAACATATACCCTCTATCACTTATTGTTAGTGATAGAGGGTATATATAAGTTTGTCAATCCGTTTGTAACTCATCGAAATATCGATCTAAGACCCCATAAAGTATGTACATATATTACACTGTGCTACAGTGAAAAAATACTTCCGATGTGACATGGTATAAGTTGTTGGTTTTGTCGAGTAGATCACCTAAATGCCCATTAAACTTGCCAGACACCCTCAAATTTTAGAGTTATTGTCAAAAATCGTTTATTTAGGAGTTTGCTCACTAAACCTTGTGTAATTCAAAAAAATTTCACCCGATTTTAATTTTTTCAACTATTTTGGATAGAAGTAGGATAAGGCTTTCCATGTGTGTGAATTGGTTTACATATATAAGAAAGATATCTATTGTTTTTTTCTATAATATCTAATTTTTTTGTTATTTTTTGAAATTTTTTCGAGTTAATCGATTTTTTTCTGCTATAGTTCGTTTGACAACCTTTATATTTATAAACGTATTTTTAAAGAAAATTTAATTCTGAATACGATGAGTTTTATCGTTAAAAAATTAGATAACAATTGACAGAGTTGTGATAATTTTTCTAAAAAAGAAAATTAGGATTTTGCAGGAAATCGCCGTTCAGACAACCCAGGCAAAAAAAAATTTATTATAAGAGGTCATGTACAATATTTTGTAAGGTTTCTGGGTCGCTAAATTCGCTAAATCCGGACATTAAATTGCTCTATCGCGTCAGGTTTTTAAGATATTTAACAAAAATCCGAACGCCATTTTCATGCAAAATTTTAATTTTCTTTTTTAGAAAATTTATTGCAACTCTGTCAATTGTTATCCGATTTTATCGGCATAAAGCTCATCGTATTCACAATTAAATTTTCTTTAAGAATGCGTTTATAAATATAAATATTATTGAACGAACTATAGCAGAAAAAATCGATAAACTCAAAAAATTTTCAAAAACTAACAAAAAAAATTAGATGTTGTTGAAAAAATCAATACATATCTTTCTTTTATGTGTAGACCAATTCACACACATAAAATGCCCTATCCTTCTTCTATCCAAAACAGCTAAAAAATTGAAAATCGGTTGA
Source organism: Pegoplata infirma (assembly GCA_963921195.1). Taxonomy (NCBI): domain Eukaryota; kingdom Metazoa; phylum Arthropoda; class Insecta; order Diptera; family Anthomyiidae; genus Pegoplata; species Pegoplata infirma. The sequence continues at coordinate 125,064,760 of OY992537.1, forward strand.
AAACTTTTTAAGTTACACGTGGTTTAGCGAGAATTGTCCCAAAAAAAAATTTTTTACCATAACTTTAAAATTTGAGGGTGTCTGGCAAGTTTGATGGATGTTTTTGTGATCTTCTCGACGAGACCTACAACCTTAACTACCTCATTTCAAAATTATATTCGATTTTGTGTTTTTTGTAGAGTGATCGATTCTAAGACATTCTAGTGATTTCCTCTGTGGAAATGGAAATGGTAATCACGGCCAAAGTATTAAACATATATGACTGAGACTTATCACATTTACTTTTTGTTGTCCTAAGTTGTTTGGTATTGCATTTGAACGAAATCGGTTCAGCGGTTCAGAAGTTTTGAACGAAAATGTAAGAACACCTCGAAAATTTTAGGGCATTCTACATAACCTAAAAATACAAAATGCTTTAAATTGGCTGCTGGTTGGCATATGTGAACAGAATTAGAAAAAGAGAGAAAAAAAAATCGAGGAAATTTTTTTCACCAAAAAATTTTTTCCGTGAATTTTTTTTTCAAAAGAATTTTTTTTTCGAAAAAATCTTTTTTTAGATTGTGGAGGCTATCTATAAGGCCGAATTTAACTTTTTTACTTCTTTTTACTATTTTACTCCGTTAACGTTTTAGTACTATTTATCAACGAACGACGCGTTGCGACGGTGCTGCAATAAATCTATATATGGGGCATTCCATGTCAAATCGGACACTTTGAAAACTTTTTTTTTTAGATTTTTCCAATTTGTTTACATTTTTTTGGTAGCCTTCGAAAACTCCTTCGTGGTAATTTTTCAGATTTTTTTAATGACCCGTTCAAAAGAAAAATTGGTAGTTTGTTCCTTTACTCAAACTTCTTTTACTCATAACTTCTTCAATAATGGTCCAAATTTCAAATTTTTTTTTTCAAAATTTTTGTTTTTTTTACCTACTTTTTAAAAAAAAATCCTAACAAATTCTTAAAAGTGCTCTAGTATGCGATTTTTAAGTTTTAAAATGTAAATCTCATTTTTGAAAATGTTTGTACTCTTCGATTTTTTTTTAATTTTTTTTGTGTAAAACTTCTATCGATTCTACAAATTTTTTGCCCAGGAGGATCGTGGGATAACGATTATAACTTTTTTTTTAAATTTTTTGAAAAAAATTTATTGTAATTTTCCAATATAAAAATCATTTCTACTGCTCCAATGGTACGTCTTAGAGGGGTAATTTATTAGACCGACCCCCATTAATTTTTACGTCTTAACATTTCTTTGAAACAAACTAATACCCTATCTCCAATTTCTAAGGGGGCTCCCATACAAAACGATATTTTTTAAAATTTGCTCCAACCACCTTATAGTGCCCTTATAGTGCCCTTAGGGTACCAAAATGTATGACCGACCCATAATACTTTTTTAGTTCAAACATTTTCTCTGAACACACCTACCCTCTATCTTTAACTGTTAAGGCGGTCCCCATACAATTTTTTTTATTTTTTGTAAATTTGTTTTATTTAATCAGCTTCTACCGGTCCAATGGTGCGTCCGAGAGGACGATCATTGGACCATTTATTTTTACCCTACAACATTTTTGTAAAACATACTCACGCCTTATCTTCACTCCCTAAGTAGGCTCCCATACAAACTACAGTTGGAGCAAATTTTATAAAAATGTAATTTTAAATGGAAGCCTACTTAGCGAGTGGAGATAGGGCTGTGGTATGTTTTACAAAAATGTTTGAGGGTAAAAATAAATGGAGGTCGGTCTCAATAATAACCCCTCTTGGACGCACCATTGGACCAGTAGAAGCTGATTAAATAAAACAAATTTACAATAAATAAAAAAAATTGTATGGGGACCGCCTTAACAATTAGAGATAGAGAGTAGGTTTGTTCAGAGAAAATGTTTGGACTAAAAAAATATTGTGGGTCGGTTATACATTTTGTTGCTTTAAGGGCACTATTAGGGCAGTTAGAGCGGATGGAGCAAATTTTAAAAAATGTCGTTTTGTGTGGGAGCCCCTTAGAAATTGGAGATAGGGTATTCGTTTGTTCCAAAGAAATGTTAAGACGTAAAAATTAATGGGAGTCGGTCTTATAAATAACCCCTTTATGACGCACCATTGGAGCAGTAGAAATTATTTTAAGATTGAAATATTACAATAAATTTTTTTCAAAAAATTTAAAAAAATAGTAAAAATCGTTATCCCACGATCATCCTGGGCAAAAAATTTGTAGAATCGATAGAAGTTTTACACAAAAAAAATTCAAAAAAATCTAAGAGTACAAACATTTTCAAAAATGAGACTTAAATTTATTTTAAAACTTAAAAATCGCAAAAAACAAAAATTTTGATTTTTTTAAAGCACGTAAAAAAAAATTAAAAAAAAATTGCAATTTGGACCATTATTGAAGAAGTTATGAATAAAAAAGATTTTAGTAACTGAACAAACTACCAATTTTTAAAAATTTTATATCTTTTGAACGGGTCATCAAAAAAATTTTAAAATTTACCACAAAGGAGTTTTCGAATAATAAAATAAACAAAATAATTCTACAGTAAAAGGTTTAGCAACAAAATCTGCTAATTAGTTACTAATTTTAGTATCTTCAAAGTACTAAAATTAGTAATTTTTACTGGTTTTGAATAGTATTAGCTAAAAATTTTAGTATTGATTACCAATTTCTGCACTAGGTCCTTTTGGATTAAAATTTACTTAAATTTTTAGTATTGAATACCCACGTTTTTTTTTGGGTGTACTAAAAACTGTCAACTAATTGGGAAAATCTAAAAAAAAAAATATTCAAAGTGTCCCATTTGACATGATGCCCAATATATATTATTGATCAGTGATCGATTTTAAGACATTCTAGTGATGTCCGTTTGTCTGTCCGTCTGTCCGTATGTGGAAATGGAAATGACTTAGCACATTTACTTTTTGTTGTCCTAAGTTGTTTGGTATTGCATTTGAGCGAAATCGGTTCAGCGGTTCAGAAGTTATGAACGAAAATGTAAGAACACCTCGAAAATTTTAGTGCATTCTACATAACCTAAAAATACAAAATGCTTTAAATTGGCTGCTGGTTGGCATATGTGAACAGAATTTGACACAGAGTGGTATTTTTACAAGTATAAACCTATTTTTCACAAAAAAAAAAAATCGCGGATTTTTTTTTTCCACCAACAAATTTTTTCCGCGAATTTTTTTTTTCCACAAGAATTTTTTTTCGCAAAAAATCTTTTTTTGGATTGTTATAATTAATAATAGTTATAAATAAATTAATAAATATCTGAAACAAATATTGTTCTGCTTGAGCTGAAAAACGGATCCATTAATTTTTCGACTATTTAAAAAATTTTAAAAACATTTTTAATTTTATTATTCGAATAATTTGATTCGAATAAATTTATTTAATCAATTGAATAGTTCATGCGAATAAAGACGAATAGACCATTTGTAGAATTTTACAGGGGACAATAAAAACGCAGGAAACGGTTAAAAAATAATATTTTTGTCAACTTTTTGGTATTAGCTTAAAGATTTAGGTCACATCTACCTATATACAAAATTAGTAAGGTATTCGAAAGAGAACTTGCCAAAAATTGGACTTCAATTTTTTGCTTAAATGGAAAAAGGGCGAATATCCAAAAAAATGTATTGAAATTTGAATAAAAATGTGTTATTTTGCAGCAGATTTTGACTACATTTTCATGAGACTTGCAATACTTGACGAACTATGGTTGGTATTTGTTTGTAACACTTTAAGGACTTCAAGGATACACTTTTAATGGATTGCCAGGACATGCAAAAAAATTTTTTTTGTTAATTTTTTTTTTTAATATTCCTGCCATTTAATGCAGTAGTAATTCTTTATGACACTAAATACATTTTTAGGAATTATAATATTAACCCTTGACTGCATATTACGACGTAACATAAAAGGACATGAAAAAATTTTTGTTTTTTATTCCTGACATTGGATGCAGTATTAACACTAAAAGTTTGTATGTGCTAAGATTGTTTTTTTTTGTGTACAATTTAAAATTTTAGCTAATATCAATTTTAAACTCGCAACTAAATAATTTTTATATAATATTTTGTTAAGGATGGATATTCGCCCTTTTTGCTTTCCACACTTTAAAGTCTTATAACTCAAGAACGGTAAAATTTTTTGCCAATATAATAAGTGTGGTTTGTTCCTCGTAATGTTCTTTTAACACATTGTTACCGAAAGTAAAATTTTTGTATGTTTTTGTGTTGTGTTTAATCAAAATTGTGCGTTAGTTCACTCCCAATTTAAACAAAAATATAAAAATATACGAATTATTGCACTTTCAAAGTAATTTTTTTAGCCTTAAAAGTCAAAATTTCCCCAAAATTTCTGCATAGGATTGTAGGGCTCTGCTAATAAAATGCATTTATGCAAAAAAAACGTGTTTGCGAAAAAGTGGTCTATTCGTCCTTATTCGCATGAACTATTCAATTGTTACCATAATTTCTTTCAACCTAAGATTTTATAAAAATTACTTGAACTCAATTTTTGATTAAATATTTCTTATGTTTTTCAAAAAATTAATTATTGAAAACATAAATTATCATGATATAAACTTTGATAGGAAACAACCATAAAAATAAACGACAACTTAATTTGCAGCCCTAGCAAAAAAAATAAAAATACACTTTGAAAGTAATGCCCTACAACAGTAGCTTGTATATTGTCGACATAACATGTAAACAAAAGGCTCTTTTTTTATACTATTAAAACTGTCAACAGTAAATTAAATGGGGGAAAATATAAAATACAAAAAAAAATCATGTTCAATTTATGGGTCAAATTAAATTTTAGTACTTCATATATAAAATTTGCAATAAAAAAAGTACAGAAAATTTTATGTAAAAAAATAAATCAATAACTTTAAATTCAATAACCTTTTGTGTTTTGTAAGACATGATCATTAATCTTGTAGAAAAAAAGCAATTAAAATAGTTTTACACTCATTTCATTTTAAATTAATTTTTAAATATACTGTTACATATTTAAACGAAAACATTAATAAAAAACATAATTTCAAATAAGCCCGCTTAAACTCTAAGAAAAGCAACAGAAATAAGCAAAACAATTAATGAATGAAATCCTTAAAGTTCATAGACTTTTAATGAAGAAAATCAAAAAAAAAACAAACAAAACGTAATACAACTAATGAATGAAATCCTGAAGGTTCATAGACTTTTAATGATGCTTGTAAAGCATCTAACAATTTAAAAAAATACTACCACTTCTTAATACTTTTACGTCTACACATGTATAACAATATGTCACCTTAATGTATTGTCAGTGTATTGAGGGGGGTGGGACTTTTCGCAGAGGTGGAAAGTTTCTGATTTGCCACTCACTTGGGAGTGGCCAGGACGATTCCTTTGTTGAACTGTCCAAGCAGCTAACTACTTCCGGTCTTAGACCAAGTACCACCCGGGCAATGGCTTTTATAGCATCCGCTTTAAGGCTAGCCAGAGTTAGAAGGCGCCACAACCATGTATCCTGAATGGTCGAAAGGACGTCTCAGGAAAGTAGGCGATAACCGCTGAAACATGGTTGCATCGTGGGATTGGACACGTAGATAGCAGCCCTATCACCAATCTAGGGGACGAGGGTTAGCAGCCCACATTCCCGAATCACAAATTGCTAACGAATCGCTAATTAAACAGCCTCTAAATGGAAAACCGAAACCCTCGTTGACGACCTTTGCATATCGAACAAGGACTACGATTGGATACTGGAACGTAAGAACGCTAAGAGATACTGACAACATCAACTCAGGTATGAATGCCAAGTACATGCAAGTTGAACGTGAAATGCAGCGATACGGCCTTGCCATCTTAGGCTTGAGTGAGATCCGCTGGACAGGCTCTGGAGAATACTCGTCAACTACATCCCAGACTGTTATGATTTATTCTGGGAGGGAAACGGGCAGTAGCCACGAATCCGGAGTGGGAATAATGATGACAACAAATGCACATAAAAGCTTAGTTACCTGGAAACCTGTCTCGGACAGACTTATTCTTGCTCGCTTTGCATCCAGAGTAAGAAATATATCTTTGATACAATGCTATGCTCCCACAGAAAGTGCCACAGACGAGGTTAAAAACACGTTTTACAGCCAGCTTAATAAAACTTATGATGCCATTCCACGGGGTGATATTGTTATCGTTATGGGAGATTTAAATGCCAAGGTTGGTTCTGATAACGAATCACTGAAGCACGTAATGGGCAGGCATGGCCTTGGTACTCGAAACGACAACGGCGAACGCTTCATTGATTTTTGCAATGCTAGAAAACTTGTGATCGGAGGCACTCTTTTTGAACACAAAGACTGTCATAAGGTAACTTGGATGTCACACGATAGGTATAGCACCGCAAACCAAATCGACCATTGTGCTATCAGCCATCGCTTTAAGAAATGTCTTCTCGATGTAAGGAGCAAAAGAGGTGCTGACATTGGCCAATCTCGGGACCACTACTTAGTGGTGGCCAAAATTCGTTTACGTACTGCCGCAATTCAACAGAAAAGGCAAAACATCCGGCCTAGGAAGTACGATATCGGGCGCTTAAAAAACATCAATGTCCGAAACAACTTTAGCGCTCAGCTACGCAACGCTGTAGCACAAAACAATGATGCACTTCCGTATGCGTCTATCAACTCTAAATGGGACCACGTTAAAAACACCATCAGATCCTGCGCAGATCACACCATAGGCCCAGCTCCCAAAGGAAGACAAGTGTGGATGTCTGAGAATACTTGGAACTTAATTTCCGAACGTAAAGCTTTAAAAGAGAAAATGAATGCTTCCGAGGACTGTGATGAAAAAAGTAGTTTAGAAGCTAAATATCGTAAATATCACAAGACGGTACAGCGAGCAGTGCGACGAGATAAAAGAAAGCACATAGACAGCCTTGCAGAAGAGGCCGAAAATGCAGCAAACTCTGGCGATACGCGAACTGTTTTTGAGATTACGAAAAAACTTGCAGAGCAAAGAATGCGTACCGAACACCCAGTACGTGACATAAGTGGAAATCTGCTCATCACTGACCAGGAACAACTCCAAAGATGGAAAGAACATTTTGCAACGGTATTAAACAACATGATTGATCCTGCAGCTCAACCACCTATTTTCGCAAGTTCTATCACTGCAACAAACCCTAGGATTCGAATCTCGCCCCCAAGCCTTGCAGAAACCATAGCAGCTATAAAACAGCTTCCAAATGGCAAAGCTGCGGGTACCGATGGTATCCCAGCTGAAATATATAAATGCGATCCAAACCTTACGGCTGAACTACTACACCCCCTTATATGTGAATCGTGGGAAATTGAGTCCTTCCCAGACGAATGGAAGGATGGTATAATAGTCAAGATTGCAAAGAAAGGAGACCTGAAGAACTGCAGCAATTGGCGAGGCATATGTGTGTTACCAACCATAGCAAAGATAATTGCAAAAATAATCCTTAATCGCGTTAAAGAGCACCTAGAAAATACCATCAGCTCATGCCAAGCCGGTTTTCGCAGTGGATATTCCTGTGCGGATCATATCAACACCTTACGAATAATCACAGAGCAGTGTGTGGAATTCAACTCCAAGCTCCATCTTCTTTTTATTGATTTTGAAAAAGCTTTCGATAGTATTAACCGGGAGTTCATATGGTTAGCTTTGCAAAGAAGAGGTATACCGGAAAAACTTATATCGCTGATCAAGGAAAGTTATAACCAAGCCAGATGTTTCGTTCTTCACAAGGGGAAGCTATCTGACCCATTTATGGTGCAAAGTGGAGTTCGCCAGGGATGTATATTGTCTCCTTTGTTATTCCTTGTCGTGATAGAAGATGTTATAAGTTCCATAGAAAATAGCAGCCATGGTATCCAGTGGCAAATCAACAACAAATACCTGAACTACTTGGCATACGCAGATGACATATGCTTACTTTCGCACAGACTTTGTGATTTAAAACAGACAACACTAAATTTGCAAGACAAACTGCGCTGTACAGGTCTTAAAATAAATACCGGAAAAACAAAGGCACTGAGTGTAGGAGTTGACTCTCCATCAACACTAAATATAGGCGACCAAATTTACGACTACACGTCCAACTTCTGCTACCTTGGTTGTGAGATTGACGAACATGGAGGTGCCGACTTAGATGTAGAGAGTAGAATAAACAAGGCAAGATCATCCTTTGGCATATTAGCCCCAATATGGCAAAACAACAAAATAAGTCTTCGCACTAAGCTTAGAATTTTCGAAGCAAATGTCAAATCGGTACTTCTCTACGGATGCACAACCTGGAAAGTTACGAATATTATTACCCACCGCCTACAAACATTTGTCAACCGCTGTCTCAGAAGAATTCTTCGCATTTTCTGGCCTCGGACAGTCTCTAATGCCGACCTGTTAGTGCAGTCAAGACAGATTCCGATAGAAATTGAAATACGGAAGCGCAAGTGGCAATGGATTGGTCATACACTACGACGAAACGACGACAACGTGGCCAAACAGGCACTTCGATGGAACCCATTTCAACAATTTGGCCGGCAACCTGGCAGACCACGTACAACGTGGCGACGTTCCACCGAAACTGAGATGAACAGTCTTGGCCTATCTTGGAACGAGTTAAGATCAACGGCACAAAATCGGGTCCGCTGGCGATCAGCTGTTATTGGCGCCCTATGCTCCAATGGGAGTTAGAGGAACACATATATATATATAATGTATTGTCAGTTATTTGTCATTGAATTTTAATACCTTTTATTCAGTTTTAATCTATTTATACACCATTTTATTTTTTATTTATTTTTTTTTTATTTTTTTAAGAATAACCATACAATTAAAATTATATACTAATTTTACCTAACCGAGAACTGGTTACAATGACCTTCGTCTCGTGGGAATCGAACCCACGACCCCCAGACTCATAGACTAGCACGCCACCAACTAGCCTACTGGGGCGCCCATTTTTATTTTTTTTTTTTTAATTTATGAGCATATATTTAAAATGCTTGAACTATTTTGGGACGATCTGAGCGTTATCTGTTAGCGTGTTTAAAATATGCTAACTTTCGAAAGACAACCTGAATGCTTCTGAAGCCTCTCATATATATTTGTTATTTTCCTGATGAGGCCGGTATTAAGATTTAACGAAATCGGTCCAGTGGTTTTGAAGTTATATGAGTTTTTGACGAGTTTCACTTTGATATCTAGAGTTGAAAAACATGTTTGCACATTTTAAAATTAATTACACTGTGTTCGAGTTCGGGTACTCTGAATTCAAGGGTGCTAGACGTTTTTCGAAATTAGCGCTCGTATTCGCGATATTCGCGATTTAAAATGTTGATGCTTGAGTACAATAAAAACAATATTTTTAAACTTTTGCGATAATTTTTTAATTTAAAACCATTCAAGTCTTTTAAACTAACACAACAAACCATAATAACGTATTTTTTTTTTGCGAAAAGCTTTTTTTTGTTCGCGAAAAATCTTTATTTTCGTGAAAAAATGGATTTAATACAAATATTTTTAGTTTGATTTAAATTAATGACAGCCATCTGGTAGACCTAGTTCATGTTCACTAAATCCCATTGTAATATCCGTATTTTTATACCCTCCACTCTAGTGATAGAGGGTATATATAAGTTTGTCATTCCGTTTGTAACACCTCGAAATATTGGTCTAGGACCCCATAAAGTATATATATTTATGATCCTCGATCGATTTTAAGTCGATCTAGCGATGTCCGTCCGTCCGTCCGTCCGTCCGTCCGTCTGTCTGTCTGTCTGTCTGTCTGTCTGTCCGTCCGTAGAAAACACGCTAACTTTTGAAAGACTTTACAGAGGCTACTGAAGTTTGGCATATATGTTTGTCATTTACCTGGTCAGGTTGGTATTGCAATCCAGCCAAATCGGTCCAGTGGTTCAAAAGTTATGAGCAAAATAGTAAATTTCGGCAAGGGTGTTTCGCGAATTTACGAGATAAAAAACACGATAACTTTCGAAAGACAATAATGAGACTACTGAAGCTTGGCGTATATCTTTGCCGTTGCCCAGGTCTGTTTGGTTTTAAATTTCAGCTCAATCAGTCCAGTGGTTCAAAAGTTATAAGCAAAACCCTGAATTTCAAATTAGTTTCATCTAAAATGCCACGTGTTTTAACAAGTTTTAAAAGCATTGGTGGTAATTAAACAATGCTTTTCAAACTTGTTTAAATTTTAAGCAATGCTTTTTAAACTTGATTAGTTTTAAAAGCATTGGTAACTTAAAAACCACACTCGAAAAAAATTTTACACTCAAAAAAAATTTTACACTCAAAAAAAAATTTTACACTCAAAAAAAATGTACACAAAAAAAATTTAGTTTATTTTTACAAAAATTACAATATTTTGTGTACATACGTACGTGCATACACTCAGAAATATTTTTACAGTAAAAAAAACATTACACTCGAAAAAAATTTTACACTCAAAAAAAAAATAGTAATTTTTATTTTTTTTTTTTTTTTAAAAATTACAAAAAAAGAGTTTTTTACTCAAAATAAAATATTTCTAATCAAAATTGTTAATTTTTTCACGTTAAAAAATGTACTACCCTTTAAAAAAATGCATTGTGGAGGGTATTCATAGATTCGGCAAAGTCGAATTTAACTTTTCTACTTGTTTTTTTTTATTTAGCGTATGTATTAGCGATATTCGCTATTTTTTTTTTAGTAAAACAAGTAGAAATGGTTAATTCGACTTTGCCGAATCTATGAATACCCTTCACAATGCATTTTTTAAAGGAAAGTACATTTTTTAACGTGAAAAAATTAACAATTTTGATTGCAAATATTTTATTTTCAGTAAAAAAACTCTTTTTTTTTGTCATTAAAAAAAAAATAAATTACTTATTTTTTTTTGAGTGTAAAATTTTTTTTCGAGTGTAATGTTTTTTTAATTGTAAAAATATTTTTGAGTGAATGCATGTTCGTATGTACACAAAATATTTCCATTTTTGTATAAAAAAAAACAAAATTTCTTTTGAGAGTAAAATTTTTTTTGAGTGTAAAGTTTTTTTTGAGTATAAAATTTTTTTCGAGTGTAATTTTTAAGTTACCAATGCTTTTAAAACTAAACAAGTTTAAAAAGCATTGCTTTAAAACTAACCAGTTTGAAAAGCATTGTTAAGTTACCACCAATGCTTTTAAAACTTGTTAAACACGTGACATTTAAGATGAAACTAATCTGAAATTCAGGGTTTTGCTTATAACTTTTGAACCACTTGACCGATTGAGCTGAAATTTAATTCCAAACAGATCTGGGGAACGGGAAAGATACATACCATGTGTCAGCAGTCTCAATATTGTCTTTCGAGAGTAATCGTGTTTTTTATCTCGTAAATTCGCAAAAAACCCTTGCCGAAATTTACTCTTTTGCTCATAACTTTTGAACCACTGGACCGATTTGGCTGGATTGCAATACCAACCTGGCCAGGTAAATGAGTAACATATATACAAAACTTCAGTAGCCTCTGTAAAGTCCTTCTAAAGTTAGCGTGTTTTCTACGGACGGGCAGACAAACAGACAGACGGACATCGCTAGATCGACTTAAAATCGATCGAGGGTCATGAATATATATACTTTATGGGGTCCTAGACCAATATTTCGATGTGTTACAAACGGAATGACAAACTTATATATACCCTCTATCACTAGAGTGGAGGGTATAAAAAAAAATTATTCGCATAAATTTTTTTTCGTGATTTTTTTTTTTCCAAATTTTTTTTATTTTCCTTTTAATTTATGAAAATTAGTAGAGTACAATAAATTACAGACACAAAATTTTTCGAAAAAAATATTTTTTTTGCGATTTTTTTTTCGCGGAAGTTTTTTTTTTTATAAATGAATAAAAAAAAAACTTTTCATATTTTTTTTTTCATCAATTTTTTTTTCATCAAACTTTTTTTATACCCTCCAACCACAGTATGGGGGTATACTCACTTTGTCATTCCGTTTGTAACGCATCGAAATATCGGTCGGGGACCCCATAAAGTGTATATATTATTGATCCACGATCGATTCTAAGACATTCTGTGAATGTCCGTCCGTCCGTCCGTCTGTCCGTAGATGGCACGATACAGTCCAAAATAAAAGAAATAGCCTCCTGCAATTTGGCATGAATATGTCTTATGGTCCTAGGCAGGTTAAGTTCGTAAAGGGGCAAAATCGGCTCAGGGGGAAAAAAGTTTCCCCTTGAAGAACTGAACCAACCTCTATAAAAAAACACTTTTTTGTATTTTTGTTAAATAAATGAAACATTTGTTATATTTATCGGGATGGGAAGGTGCTATCAACATCCCCCACTGACCCCCATCACCCCCCCCCCAAAAAAAAAATTCAAACGCCCCTGACAATTTTTTTTTTACATTTTGGAGGGTATAAAAGATTCGGCGAAGCCGAATTTAACACTCTCACTTGTTTTTTTTCAATTTTTTTTTTCATCAAATTTTTTTTTATTATTTTTTTTTTTGTTTTTTCGTAAATTTTTTTTTATTCAAGTTTTTTTTTTTCATAATTTTTTTTTTTTATCAATTTTTTTTTTTTTATTAAAAATTTTTTTCTCAATTTTTTTTTTCAAAAAACAATTTTTGTTTTTATCAAAATTTTATATAAGATTTTTTTTCTTCATCAAACATTTTTTTTCACAGAAAATCATTTTTTCCCTTTTTTTTACCAAAATTACTTTTTCAACAAATCTAAATCAAGTGAGAGTGTTAAATTCTTCGGTGCCGAATCTTTTATTCTCTCCAAAATGTAAAAACACTTTGGCACTTATTATACCCTCCAACCACAGTATGGGGGTATATTCACTTTGTCATTTCGTGTGTAACGCATCGAAATATCGGTCTAGGACCCCATAAAGTATATATTTTATTGATCAGTGATCGATTCTAAGACATTCTAGCAATGTCCGTCCGACCGTCTGTCCGTCTGTAGAAGACACGATACAGTCCAAAATTAAAGAGCTAGACTTCCGAAGTTTGGAACGAATATGTCTTATATTCCTAGGCAGGTCAAGTTCGGAAATGGGCAAAATCGGACCAAGGGGAAAAAATTTCCCCCTTGGAGAACTAAACCAACCTAAGAAAAACAGCATTTTTTGCAGGGTTTTTTGTTCTTTTGCTAAGCAAATGCAACATTTTCACATCGAAGGAAGTTCAAAATCGAAAGGGAAGGTGCCCCCTAACATCTCCCATCAACCCCCCCCCCCCCCCCAAACAAAAAGAAAACTCATTTTAGCAAAGAATTATAACATTATTTTTTCTAAAAAAAACTTTGCTTTGGCAAGTACACCCGAATCATCCGCAAAATATTATCATGATTTAATGTTTTGGGAAAGAGTACAAAATTCGCAGTCATTTTTAAACTGGTGTTATACTCAATAAACTAAAAATGTATAAAAACTGAATTTTTGCATATTGACTAAAATGCATATAACTTTATAACGGATTTTTTTAAAAAGCATCTTAATTTCTTCGTATTGATATCTCTCAAATACAATACCAAACTTTTCAGGGCAACAACAAGTAAATGTGGTAAGTTTCAGTGATATCCGTCTAATACTTAGTTTGGCCTTGATTGCCATTTCCAAAGACAGACAGACGGACACAGACAGAGAGACAGACGGAAATCGCTAGAATGTCTTAGAAGCGATCACTGATCAATAATTTATATATACTTTATGGGATCCCCGACCGATATTTCTATGAATTACAAACAGAAATTTTAAAAAAAATTTCCCGCTCTACCGGAAAATGAAAAAGTCTGAAAAAACAAAAACTCTGTTTGGCACCTCTGACTTTCCAACTTTTAATACATTTCGTTTGAAGAAAAATAATAATTTCTGTAAAAATTTTAAAGAATTTGGATTTTCAAATGGAATTTTACAGATATATTTTGGAAATGGTGTATTTAATAGTTTATTTTCTATATTTGTATAAATTATCAATTCTGTGTGTGTATGACTAAATAAGCTTTTAATACGATTTTTATTTAATTTTTTTTTTTTCAATATAGATTTTAATTTTTTTTTTGTTTGTACTTTACACATGTTTGTTACTGTATTTATAAGAAAACGTGTTAAAGTCACAAAAAAATTGGCAACAAGTTTTGTATTTTAATGAAACTGGTGTATGTATGAGAGATTGTACTGTGTTTTTTTTTTTTGTTTTCTGTTTTTTGACAAACAATTTGTATGATCATCTACAAGCACATATCAGATGATGTCATATTACTTTTTTGTATTTTATTTTATTAAGTCAAGAGCTAGATTAAATTATATTTTTTTTTACATATATTTTAAATATCAATGCATGTCAAACAAGTTCAAGTAAATTTTGGGACTTATCAAGAAATTAGTGGGGGGAAAAATATCAAATTTTTAAAATAAATCCCATCTCTGGTAATTGAAATCACATTATTAAGTTATAAAGCACATCAAAGAATGCTAACACAATTTTTAATAAACATTTATTCTGTTATGTAATTAAAAAATATTTTTCTTTCGTTTTAATACTGTTGAAATTTTAAAAGAATCTTCTGGAATGTTTGTTTAGTTTCTGGAATCGTCTATTTTAAAGTAAAACGTTGGTTAGCCATTTTTTATGACTCATATGTTACGTATAATTAAAATAATTCCTCCAATATTTATGGTTAATCGATTTCAAAATAATAAAGAAAAAGTTTAAAAGCATTTTACAATTTTGGTCATATTCAGACAAGACAACTTGTGTTAAAAAAATACTTCTAGACAATATTCGTAATAAAAATGAAACATCATAATCAAAATGTCATAAAACTTTATGAGTTTTTTTTTTTTCAATTAACTAAAAAGATTTTTTAAATAAACTTAAAAGATGACATAGGAAATTCCCCTTAAAGAGTTCAAAAATAAATTTAACGATTTTTTTTATATCAGAATTTTATAAAATTATGAAATTAATATGATGTACCTACATATCGACGGTCTTATTCTATAACATGCTAAGTCGACTTAGCATGTTTTGCTGGGAATAGTATTTCTGAATTTATTGATTTTTAACTTATATTTTGTAAAATTTTAATATTGGTTGGACTATTCTATCAAAAGTTACTAAGAATAATTTGTAAAGTTTCAAAAACCTCCCTTTTCAAATGATTTAAGTACACTTAGAATGATTTGCTTTGGAATTATTTTTTATTTGTTTTATGCTAAATAGTTTACTTAGCATGTTATAGAATGGACATTTCTTTTTTCGAGTTTTCAATGTACACATAGCATGGACGCAATAGAGTTTTATACATTTTTATACCCTACACCACTCTGTGGTACAGGGTATAATGAGTTTGGGCTGATGTTTGTAACTACCCGAAATATTGGCCCTAGACCTACCTTTAAGTATACCGATCGACTCAGAATAACTTTTTGAGTCGATTTAGCGATGTCCGTCCGTCTGTCCATCTATCGGTTTAAGCACGATACAGGTACTTTTCAACCAATTGACTTGAAATTTGAAACTTAAGCATCTATTGGCCCAAGCCTATTGAAATTGAAATAAATCGGTCCATGTTAAGACCTAGCCCCCATACAAACGCCCCCTTTGGATTAGGCTTAAATGACTCTAATAACTGTTTTTTAATAGGTATCGCTTTGAAATTTTACAGGTAATCAAATTTTGTATGCACGAATCATCATTCCAAATTTCAAAGGAATCGGGTTAGTCCTTCAGGTAGTACCCATACAAACGACCCTCCCGATATTCACATAATTTCCTCAAAATTCCTAAAAATGGCAATATTTGATAAAAATTTTATTTTTAGGTGATAAAGGTGAACTTTATTAACCAAATCAAATTGGAATATAATTGAACCATTTTTGGACTTAGTCCCCCTTATAAAAATTTCGACCGATATTCAGTTAAATCGGTCTATTGGCAAAAAATAAACCAATTCCACTAAAATTTAATCTATGTGTGTTT
The DNA here is from genome assembly GCA_963921195.1 of Pegoplata infirma. Taxonomy (NCBI): domain Eukaryota; kingdom Metazoa; phylum Arthropoda; class Insecta; order Diptera; family Anthomyiidae; genus Pegoplata; species Pegoplata infirma. Next base: position 125,080,774 of record OY992537.1, read on the forward strand.
TATACACTAAATAAAGATCTAACAAAAAATAGATCCAATCGGTTCATGTTTGGACTTGAGACCCATTTTCCGGAAAACACTGGTGTGGGGTATCATATGGTCGATCTTGACCGACTATAACTTTCTTACTTGTTTTTCATCTCTTAGTGCACTTATCAGGTTTTTCCTCTAATTTAAAACAAAACTTTTCCCGTGTAAGTGTACATAACATTGTTTAGTTAGGTGATCGATGTATGCACACAGCTAAAGTATTCTAAGTCACTTTTTACTATAATCTACTACAAATTTTTAAAGTATACGAGAAATTTTCTATACGAGAAATTTTCTATACGAGAATTTTTTTATACGAGAATTTTTCTATACAAGAAATTTTCTATACGAGAAATTTTCTATACTAGAAATTTTGTATACGGAAAAAATTTTCCGTTCAGAAAAATTTCTCAGAATCTGATAAGTTTTCTATATAGACTTTTTTTGTACAGAATAAAATAATTTTAGTCAAGAGTAAAAAAGAAAAAATGAGCCTGGTAGTGTGCTTTAAAAAATTAATATTGTAGCAACTAAAAGTAGGCAATTGTTTTTGGAATAATTGCAAAAAGCTGTTTAAAAAAAAACATCTAAAAGTTTAAAATCTTGGCATTTTTCTATAAAAAAAATAAAAACGAATCTGAGATTTTTTTATCCGGAAAATTGTCTTAGAATTTGAGAATTTTTCCATACGGAAAAAATTCTCAGAATCTAAGAATTTTTCTATACGGAAAAATCGCAGAATCTAAGAACTTTTCTGTGCGGAAAAATGTCTCAAAATTTGAAATTTTTTCTATACGGAAAAATCTTTAAATAGAAAAATCTGAGAATTTTTCTATACGGAAAAATATCTCAGAATCTAAGAACTTTTTTATACAGGAACGTGTCTCAGAATACGGAAAAATTCCTCAGAATCTGAGAATTTGCCTATACAAAAAAATGTCTCAGAATCTGAGATATTTTCTAGACGGAAAAATGTCTCAGAATCTGAGATATTTTCTAGACGGAAAAATGTCTCAGGATCTGTGCCTCAGTATCAGTCAAATAAACCTACATTAGATTTAATTTACTCATTATGAATATCCCAGTTAGTATTTATATTATTGATCCATGATTGATTCTGAGACATTTTATGAATGTCCGTCTGTCCGTCCGTCTGTCCGTCCGTCTGTCCGTCCGTCTGTCCGTCTGTCCGTCCGTCTGTCCGTCCGTCTGTTCGTCCGTCTGTCTGTAGATAACACAATGAAGTCCAAAATAAAAGCTAGACTCCTGAAGTTTGGCAACACTATGTCTCATGTTCATAGGCAGAGTAAGTACGTGAATGGGCAAAATCGGGCCAGAGGGGAAAAATTTCCCCCTTAAAGAACTGAACCAACCTCTGAAAAAATACACTTTTTTACATGTTTTTTTGTATTTTTGTTAAATAACTTAAACATTTGGTATATTTTTTAGCGATGGGAAGGTGCTCTCAACGTCCCCTATTGACACACCCCCCCCCCCCCCCCCGCAAAAAAAACGCCACTGACAAGTTATTCGGCACAGCCGAATTTAACACTCTCACTTTTTATTTTCATTGTGTCTGAAATCATTTTTAAACGAATCCTCACCATTTTATCCATAATTGTTTAATTCTGTTATCAGCTGACAATTGGTATTTATGGCTCATATTTGTTTACATCACAAAAGTATGCAATAAATTTTTTTTGTCTATAACCTCCTAATTATATGCTGTATTTTTGGCAATTATTTAAAATTAATAATTTTTGTCTTAATTAAATAACATATTTATGCAAAAATGTCTAAAAAAAGATTATTACAATTATGATGTGAACAAAAAAGTCTCAGGATTCCATCTCTTAATATTCCTGAGTTATCGTCAATAAACTTTAAAGTCATTTATCTCAAAACAAGCCTTTTTTGACTTAGCATGTTTTAGATTGGAGCCATCGATATATTATATTTAATAAATATTTTAAATTAAATCTATAAAAAATTTCGTTTGCTTATTGAAAAATCCTTTTAAGTTCTATATTGAGTTGTCTTCCAATTTAATATCTATATTTATTGTTCATATGTTCATATATGATTTCCCTATTATATTAAATTATGGTAATTTTCATAGAGATTGTGATTATGTGTTTTCAGTGATTTTTTTTATTTTTTATTTTTGGATTATATAAAATTACCGATAATTGAATTTTTAAACCAATTTGTAGTTGATAATAATTTAATAAAGCACTAAAAAAGTTTTTAAGCTGATTTTTGTATTTTTGTATTTTACTTGAGGCTATAATAAAGAAAATTAGTGTGATCAACATGTAAAAAAAAATCATGTAAGAAATATACATCATGAAAAGAATAATACATCAAAATTTTGATACACGAAAAATAAAAACTACACAGTCAAAAATAATTGAGACTTTTGGAGTAGAGTTATGGTTGCCAGACGGCCTGGAATGGCCTGGATTTTCCAGTTAATTTGAGTCTGGTCCAGTTTCCAGTAAAAATATAATTTTTCCTGTTAAAAACGAACTTCTTTATCTTTA